>JAFEMH010002853.1:0-307433 GCA_022495995.1 Adenophora triphylla var. japonica
CATTTCAAACTTCAAAGTCGACGTTTGCCACATGGCAAACGCTCATTTCAAACTTCAATACCGACGTTTGTCATTCCAAACGCTACGTCTTTTCAAACAAAGTCACCTAATCAACGTTTGTCATTCAAACCAAGATTAAGCTTGTCATTCAAGCCCCCATTTCAAAAAGACACGCACACACACACACGATTTCGAGAAAGGTAGAAAGACTCGTCATGCGAGGCATTTCGGGCGATCTCGTAATACTCTACACCGGAAACGTAACTTGACCTCCGAACCTAACAATCTCTGTACTAAAAAGCTTTTTACTCGTTTTTGCTACCAATAAAAATGATCCCTTTTTGTTTTCAAAAGCCTTTTCCTAAGTTTTTGCTACCAATAAAACGACACCTTTTCAAAATAGCCGTTTCTCAACGTTTGGGCTCAAAATACAAAACCGCGTGGCGACTCCTCATTTTTCCTTCCCGTGAAGCGAGGTCTCAGACACCAACCCCCCGCGAAAGACAACCGCGTTTTCCGCGCGCCGCGCGAAATCCGGGTAATTTCAACTGGCGACTACTGGGGAAAAGATGCTTTTTTCAAAACTCATTTGTTTTCTAAAAGGCCTTCCGTGGGTCAAACTTTCGTTTACCCTTCCTCGTTTTCGTGCGTGTGTTACTTTAAACCTCGAACGGTTTTTTTTTCAAAGGCATTACATTTGTCAACTTTTCAAAATCTTACCATGTTTGTGCATCCCCATTCATGTTTGATTTTCATGTTGTGTTTTGAACTGGGCATCATAAATTCTTTAAGACACATTCTGAAAAAAAATCTCTGTTTTACTCGTAAAAAAGAATTTTAGTGACCGCACACTACGCGCACTTGCCGGCCTGAACACCGCACTTCACGTGCACTTGCTGCCTCGGTACACCGCACACTACAACCCCTAACCCGGATGACCTTATCGGCTGCACTCCGATTGATCTCGCGTACACTTCGGGGCGCACGGGGTCGTCCCAAACATCCCATCCTAGCCCGTGTAAGCCATGCACTCTTTGTGTCACACTTTGTCCAAGACCCCGGTTGGTTTTTGGCTTAGCTCGTGTCATAAAGCCTAAGTGTATGTTTTTCACGCCGGCCCCGCTCCGAGTCAAGCTCGAGAGTTTTAGACCAAAGGTCATTCCCGACCCGAAGTCTTGAGCTTTTCAAATTTGACTTTGACGCGGAGCTCGTCGAAAAATATACCCGAAGGTTCAATGTGACGCCGTGTCACCAAACCTCGCCGTATGTACCGTGCCCGGCAACTTGGCCAACGCTAAAAGCTAAAGGTCTCTCGCACAAGCGAGTCGAGAGGTCATGCCCAAATTTTGGCACGACTCCCGCCTTAACTTAAGGACGTTGACCTCGACCGTGGCCTCGTACGCCGCACACGTCGAAAGTTTGCGTGATCGGCCTAGCCTTAAGTTCACTTTTTTTCCTTTGTCGGTGGAACTCGCTTGCCTTATCGGACCTCGCTCGGGATAGTCCGTCCCGAGAAAGATGATCTACAATGGAAACGAGGGGCTTATAAGCGTAGTGACGAGATCCACCGATTAGAGCTCTAGGATTAGTTGCGAAAAAGAAGACACGCTCTTTTCCAACCAATTAGGACTCGAGAAAACGCGCTTTAAGTAAACTTTAATCGGTAATCGCATTACCGCACAAGCCCGAAAACCTTGAGCCAAATACCCTTTTCCGAAGCCTAAACCCTTCCTTTCGTTCCACGCAATGAGCGTAAAGTGGTTCAGATTTCCGGTCGCCGCCTTGCCAGGATCGCGGTAACGGCGTGGACGCTTCTTCGGTTCCCTCGCCCCTCGGCGAAAGATTTCCGACATGTCTAGCTCACTGAGAAATCGTGACGGGAAGGACCCCGCCACCGGTAATGTATATGACATTGGAAGAAGCCATCCGGGCTTGTGAGGTTCACAAGAGGCGTAAAGAAGATCGCTAATTTCGTGGTACAAAGCCTTCCGAATGAGCGAGGTATAGCAGCCTATCCCCGATCCGACGGTACTTTTGTCCCGGTCGAGGATGACGATTCCCCGAAACCAGCTCACCAAACCTTCAATCGTGTTCCTCCCCGCCAACTTACGGATGCCTTCCAACCAAGGAAACAAATGACCTAGGCTCCATGTTGCCACCTCTCGTGGCAACCCCCGTCAATTTTGGTCACCAAAGGCTACACCCATCACTCAATATCACCGGCGCGCCGGACCATCTCGTGATGCCAATATCCTCAATACCACTCCCGGTTTGTCCCGTTGCCTATACACGAATCTCTAAACACCGGGACAAACCCCGATACGCTCGTAAAGGGCTCCCGTATATTCTCATATACCAAGCCTTCCACCTCCAATCACTACCGCTCACGTGGTAGCACCCGGCGCCGAGCCTCACACCCACCACCGGACCCGACCTTAGCCTCGGATGGTCGAGCAAATGAAAGACCCGAAAGCCACCATGAGCGGCTTTCAAAGGTGAAACGCTCAAATCCACGGATCCGGAATGGTCACGCCTCTCCCCGCCAAGTTCGTAATGCCGAGATGGACCGATTCGATGGAACCGAATGTCCTCAAACGCACGTCGACACCTACGTTCTCGGCGTGAGAGCAAAAGGAGCAACTCCTCCAAAGCCAAATGGCCGACCACTTCCAAAGATACGCTCAAAAGCTCGGGCTGTTACGATGGTTTACGAGGGTCAAGCTCGCGGATCGCCACACTGGGAACAGATCGCACATCTTCCTGGAACAGGCAGTGCAGATCCAACTTAGAGTGGGAAACAAGTCGCGAGGACTTAATCACCACCGAGCGAAGCGGATGAAAGTGTTGGGGAATTCTACAAGAGATGGAGGCGGAAACTCTCCGAAATCATGGAGCTACTCTCCAAAGACGAACAGATGCGGATCTTCAAGTCTTGCTTGAGACCGATCCATCGAATCCTCATCGTGATCGTAATTTCTTCCCAGATCTCAGAGCCATGGTCAAGCCAGGCTCACGGTTCGAGAAGGATCTCAAGGAAAAGTTGGCTACGGCACGGCCCATATAGATACCGCTCAGCACAAACCGGTGTATTCAATCCCGCACCGGCCCCCGGCAGAATGGAAAGATACGTCTGGTCAACTACGTCCATCGTGACAACAATGGCGGTAACGAAACCGGGGCCCCGCAAAGCAACAATTCTACTCGGCGGCACTGTCGTACACTTCGACAAGTTGGACATGCCACCGAGCAAGATGCTTTGGAAGGGTTAATCAAGGAGTGGTCTCCTTAAGCCCGGCCAATTACAAACCCAAAGTTCCCGTGGCAATGCGGACAAGAGCAAATATCGCGCCTTCCATCGCATCACGGCCATACCACCGACAACCGTTTGGGGTTACGATACGAAATCCGTAACTTGATAGAAGAAGGCAAGTTAGAGCGCCCCCGGCCCAATACAGTCGGGAATCCTTTCCGAACAATAACAACGTGAACTCCATTGAGTGGGTGCCCAAGAAGCGTGCTGTAACCAGCTTTATCCGCCTCTTTGCTTGGATCCTCCTCTAATGTCCACATCGCCTACGATGTTTGTGATCGCTCCACCTCGCCCGGAGTACGAGTCTCAAGAAACCGTCCGAGCAATCCTCCGAGAAAACAGAAGAAATCCTCTCAACAGCAATCGAGAGAAAGATACGAAGCCGGAGATACCAAGGTGGAGTACACTGGAGAACCCTCCGGGAGGTTCGACTACTACGTGCATCGTACTCAGGCCAGTCCTCTTTGCCTCCGGAGCCATGCACTCTAGAGCGCAGGGGTGCGGGAAAGCCGAAAAGCCCAGTGAAACCAGAATTTAGACCTGGAACACCGGAATACCTCGGATCTTGGTAGTCTTATCACAATAGCCTAACCCACCTCCACGGGATCAGCCAAGATTCAACTTGTCCAGCCTTCCGAGCCCGGACCCGGTAAAGGAAGATCAAGGTCGCCTTAGCAATCGCACTCGATCAATGTGCTAACCAAGGAGGCGGCAACCGCCACAGTGTACCTCAACATACTCCCGAGGTTCCAAAGAAAGGCTTTACCTCGCAAGAGGAAGACAGGAAACGGATAGGCTGGATGACTCTCCTTCTACTGATAGAGACGAGATCTACGACTCCCGCCTGTATGGCAAAGCATGATCACGTTACGTGATGAAGACTTACCGAGAGACGCCTCGGGGCACAACGAAGCTCGTACATCACTCTCCCAAACTCAACACCATATCACTCCCGAGTATTGGTAGATAACGGGTCGGCCCGTTAATGTCCTCCCTCTCGGCATGATGCGAGCTCTCCGCATCCATGAAAGCCATTTGATACCGTCTACTCGGACTATCAAGGCCTACGACAACTCGTCTCGTCCCATCCTGGGAACAGTGACTCTGGAACTTTGGTTCGAAACCCAAATGGTGCCAGCAAAATTCCACGTGATGGACATTCCATCCGAGTTCACAGCTCTTTGGGACGCCCTTGCAGCTACACCACATGAAAGCCATAGCTTCCACTCTCCATCGCGCGTCAAGTTCATTAACCGGCAGGAGATCTCGAAGTCATCCGAGGGGACGTTTCCTCATAGGAAACGAAGCCGAGACAAGAGCTGCGTGTCCGCACTCGTGCACCGGGTTACCTCCTTCGAATCAACCAAGGGACTACCGAGGGCAAATCTCATCGAATCCCTCGTAGTCCGGAGATGCTAACTATGTAAACGTACTCGAGCAGTGCACTCGGCCCGATACATCAAGTTCAACCTGTCAAGCTTTCCAACACTTGGAGGCAGATTGGAAGGAAACGCCGAATATCGCCATGATACGGGCACATAAACCCCCGGGCCTCTCAATCGGAGATTTGTCGACATTCTCCAAACAAACTCTCTCGCCCCGCAGTGCGAAGAGGTTTTTGTGATAAAGGTCAACAAGCACCGTCATTCTCGGGATGAATGCATGGAAGTTGTATGGGACGTCCTCCACGAGGAACTACCCGCCGCACCCTCTCTTCTCCAACGAAGAGCATGATGTTTTCCTAGCTGCTCCAAAGAACGCAACCCGACGCAATACGTCCCTACACCCTGGATTGAGCGATCGGATGACGATGAATCTGGGACTCTCCGAGTCGAGGACGCGGCACTCCGCAGCGCACCTCCGCATTCACATGCTCGCTTTGAGGACGGAACTCCTTCCGATCGTGTCACTTACGACCAAGGTTCCAATACTATGGAAATTGTCAAGCTCAACGTCCAAGCATACAAGCGGTATCGATAATTGGAAAGCACGTGATTCACGCAACGAGGAATCCCTCTCGATCAAGTAAGGACGACGACTTCGTCGATATCATCTATTCCGGTATCACGAAGCCCGAGATCCCGTCCTTGTTATCGGATTCTCGCAACACCAAGGTCACCCTCGATGGCCTTTGCTCGTGGTAAGCGAGGCACGGCCAAGCGAGCTCGAGGCTCGTCAACTGCTTCCAGTACCCGGCCCAGCACTACAAGGAAAATTCAATTTAGCTACGGCAAATTCCGTAGCTAAAATGAAAGATTCCGTAGCTAAATCGTGTTTAGCTACGAATTTGTTCCGTAGCCTATTCCGCGTAGGTGCGGAGTTTGTCGCTAAATTGGGCGTCGCTATTTTGTAGCTATTTTAGAGACGGATATATTCGTCTCTAATTTAGAGACAGATATGGCCGTCTCTAAATTAGGAGACGAGATATGTCCGTCTCTAAATTAGAGACAGATATGTCTCGTGTCTAAATTAGCTACGTATATGACCGTCTACGGATTAGCGCATTTTTTCGTCTCTATTTAAATTCTCGTTTTATTTTCGAACCATTTTAGCGACGAATATTTACGCTAGCTAAATTGATATTTTAAAAAAAAAATTAAATATATATTTAAAAATATATATTAATATATTTTAAATATATAAATATATATATATATATATATATATATATATATATATATATATATATATATATTAAAATATATAAATATATATTCTTAAATATATATTAAATCACCACTTACCTTTTTTTTTTCAAATCGGTCCCCTTAACTTTTATTATTTTCATATCGGTCACTTAACATTTATTATTATCAAATCACCCTCTAAATTTCTTTTTATACTCAAATAGTCCTCACAACTTCCACCACCGATAACCACCGATCACCACCCAATCACCACCAACAACCACCAACAACCACCGGCGACCAATCAACCAACGAATGCAGAAAAATACAAATTATCATACTAGGTTTCCAAAATATTGAATCTTTACAAAATCACCAAAAAATTCAAAATCAAAATCCAACCAAACCGAAATCTGAGTTTCCAAGGCAAAATCGAAATCAAAACACCAAAATCTGGGTATATAAATCACAAGCAAACCCAAATCAGATCCAGGTTTTGATTTAGATCAAGAGAGAGAGAGAGAGAGAGAGAGTTTACAACCATCGACGAATTGAACGGCCATAGCCCTCGCCGGAAATCCTTTGCTTCAAATGCTCTGTTCGGATTGATAATGTCGCCCCGGCCGAAAAATAGAGAGGGAGGCGTATTGTGAGTGACGGAGGGCGAAGGAAATGGAGAAAGAGAGAGAGTGACGGTGGGGCGAAGATGGCCGTGGCTGTGGTGGCGCCTGGAGGACGACGACGGAGGCCGAAGAGACGGTGAGGGAGACGGCGGAGAGGCTGAGACGGAGAGAGAGAGAGAGGAAAGGGTGCCGGCGTTGCAGAGGAGTTTACGTTTTCTAAATGAAGAGAGAGAGTGAGAAATGAAGAGAGAAATAGAGAGAGGGAGGGAGTAAGTGGGTTTGGTTAAATTATTTTGGGCCTTTGGATTGAATGGATTGAAGGGTCAGATCTTGCTTAGCTCTCAATCCCCGTGAAATTTTTAAATCCAATCAAACAATCCCACATCTCATACTTATATTTATTTCACACTATATTATACACTAACTAAAATATTTATGCCTAATATTAAAAATAATAATATTTATTATTAATAATATTTATTAATAAATTATTAATTATATAATTGATTAATTAATTAATATTAATATAAAGTATATAAACAATAATAATATTAATACTAGTATTAATAATAACTAGTAATTTTTATTATTTTTTATTGAAAAGGAAAAAATATTTTAAATTTTTTTATTACCGAAATTTACAAAAAGTTATCTAAAATATTTACATGCTTTTATTTGATTTACCCAAAATTTTAGTTATAGTAGTTATAGTAGTATGCCTAATATCAAAAAATAATATTAATAATAACTAGTAATAATACATAATATCAAAAATAATAATGTTATTAAATAATAATGTTATTAATTAATAATAAGACTAATAATGATATTATTGTGAAAATGGTATACGGGTACCTTGTTTATTTTGTTTTTAATTTTTCTACATTCTAATTGACATTAAAAGTGTTTTTCATCTTTATGACTTTCCTCAAAATCCAAATGGAAATTGAGTTACAAATATGTGCCATTATTTAGGGGTTTTAGGGTTTTATGTGTCCCGATCTTGCGAAAATGGTATACGGCTACCTCAAGTTTATTTTTTTAAATTTTTTTCTACATTCTAAATGACATTTAAAGTGTTTTTCATCTTTATGACTTTCCTCAAAATCCAAATGGAAATTGAGTTACAAATATGTGTCATTATGTAGGGTTTTAAGGAATGTGTCCCGATCTTGTGAAAATGGTATACGGCTACCTCGTTTATTTATTTTTATTTCTTTTCTACATTCTAAATGACATTTAAAGTGTTTTTCATCTTTATGACTTTCCTCAAAATCCAAATGGAAATTGAGTTACAAATATGTGCCATTATTTAGGGGTTTTAGGGTTTTATGTGTCCCGATCTTGTGAAAATGGTATACGGCTACCTCGTTTATTTTTAAAATTTTTTTTTTCTACATTCTAAATGACATTTAAAGTGTTTTTCATCTCTATGACTTTCCTCAAAATCCAAATGGAAATTGAGTTACAAATATGTGCCATTATGTAGGGTTTTAAGGAATGTGTCCCGATCTTGTGAAAATGGTATACGGCTACCTCGTTTATTTTTTTTAATTTTTTCTACATTCTAAATGACATTTAAAGTGTTTTTCATCTTTATGACTTTCCTCAAAATCCAAATGGAAACTGAGTTACAAATATGTGCCATTATGTAGGGTTTTAGGAATGTGTCCCGATCTTGTGAAAATGGTATACGGCTACCTCGTTTATTTTTTTTAAATTTTTTTCTACATTCTAAATGATATTTAAAGTGTTTTTCATCTTTATGACTTTCCTCAAAATCCAAATGGAAATTGAGTTACAAATATGTGCCATTATGTAGGGTTTTAGGAATGTGTCCCGATCTTGTGAAAATGGTATACGGCTACCTCGTTTATTTTTTTTTTAATTTTTTTCTACATTCTAAATGACATTTAAAGTGTTTTTCATCTTTATGACTTTCTTCAAAATCCAAATGGAAACTGAGTTACAAATATGTGCCATTATGTAGGGTTTTAAGGAATGTGTCCCGATCTTGGGAAAATGGTATACGGCTACCCTATATTTATTTTTTATTTTTTAAAAAAAAATTTATTGACTAGAAAACAATATTTTTGCCTTTGTTAATCAGTGTTTTTTTTTAGAAAAAGTTATAGAAAAAAGATAGAAAAAACTAAACAAATGAAAGTATATAGAAGAAAAGTCAAAAGAGGGACGGACTACCCTATATTTATTTTTTATTTTTTAAAAAAATTTTATTGACTAGAAAACAATATTTTAGCCTTTGTTAATCAGTGGTTTTTTTAGAAAAAGTTATAGAAAAAAAGATAGAAAAAACTAAACAAATGAAAGTATATAGAAGAAAAGTCAAAAGAGGGACGGACTACCTTATATTTATTTTTTATTTTTTAAAAAATTTTTATTGACTAGAAAACAATATTTTAGCCTTTGTTAATCAGTGGTTTTTTTAGAAAAAGTTATAGAAAAAAGATAGAAAAAAACTAAACAAATGAAAGTATATAGAAGAAAAGTCAAAAGAGGGACGGACTACCCTATATTTATTTTTTATTTTTTTAAAAAATTTTATTGACTAGAAAACAATATTTTAGCCTTTGTTAATCAGTGGTTTTTTTTAGAAAAAGTTATAGAAAAAGATAGAAAAAAACTAAATAAATGAAAGTATATAGAAGAAAAGTCAAAAGAGGGACGGACTACCCTATATTTATTTTTTATTTTTTTAAAATTTTTTATTGACTAGAAAACAATATTTTAGCCTTTGTTAATCGGTGGTTTTTTAGAAAAAGTTATAGAAAAAAGATAGAAAAAACTAAACAAATGAAAGTATATAGAAGAAAAGTCAAATTTAGAGACGGATACTAAATCGTCTCTAAATTTTAGAGACAGAATGTTGAATTTGTCACTAAATTAGAGACGGATTCAAAAATCGTCTCTAAATTAGAGATCGGGTTAAAATCTGTCTCTAAAGTTTAGAGACGAATTCCGAATTTGTCTCTAATTTAGAGACGGATTCGATCTGCCTCTAATTTAGAGACGGATTCTTAATCTGTCTCTAATTTAGAGACGGATTCTCGAATCTGTCTCTATTTTAGAGACAGATACAAAACCCCGTCTCTAAAATTTAGAGACTTGACCGAATCTGTCTTCTAAATTAGAGACGGAATCGATTCCGTCACTAAATTAGAGACGGATTCGGATTCCGTCTTCGATTTAGAGACGATTCGATTCGGTCTCTCGAGATTAGGAGACGGATTCATATTCCGTCTCGAATTAGAAGACGGAATCTGAATCCGTCTCTAATTTAGAGACGGAATCCGAATCCGTCTCTGATTTTTGGTTCTGTCTCTAATCTGTCGCCAAATTAGCTACGGATTACGTCCGTCTCTAAATTTCCGTCTCTAAATCCGGTTTTCCTTGTAGTGCCAGCGGCAACCGGCCCGTGCCGTCAGTCAAGCTTATACCCTCAAGCGCCGCCAAGGCCAAGGGCAACAGCAAAGGAGACCAAGCTCCTCACCCTGCTACAAGTCAGATCAACCTCGGGAACGCTTCCACCACCCACCCCGAAAACATCTCGTGAAAGTCTTCCCGCAAGGCGTAGCCGCCTTCCGACACAGAAATGACCACCTCAAAGCATCAACATGCTTCGCTCGATTCTACTCCCGCCGTCACGGCCCCGGATTCGTACATCCCGCCAATCGATCGCTAGCTTGATAGACTTGGCGATCGAGCGAGATCACGAGACCGTCAAACATTGCGTAATTCAATACCCCCGGGGTCAATCAAGCGTATATGGGCAAACTTCTTGGTGATCGAGATTAAGGAAGGACGCATGGAATGTCCCAAACCGACTTCTTTCGTCAATGTAATCCAAGTGTTCCCACCATTCGGCGATTTGAATGTAATCACTAGCTCGGGACACTGGGCCGATGACGCGCACCTACGGAGACCGCCTAGGTCTCGCAAGGAAAGCTCTCATGGAACTAGCCGCTCAAGAAAGTCGTCTTTGGGACGAAGACCAAGCTCGAAAGACCTACAGTGGACCAAGCCCTTAAAGTGTCACAGCAAATTTTCGACAGAAAGCTAGAGGCCACTCTGCACTGCCGACCTCAAGAGTTTTGCTCACGGCAATCTTTCTCTGACTACCGTCTGTTCTCATCCAACCCCTCTCGCGTGCGAGGGTGGTCAACGATCCCGATGACCTAGGAGATGGAACGACACGGCGTAACGAATCCCGCCGCTTACCTTCCCGAGGAAAGCAAGTTCTCTCGTGAAGCGACGATGAAGACGATGAAACCATTCTCTTCCAAGCCGGCATTTAAGTCAACAAAACCGGACTCCCAAGGGTCCCGGGAGGATGGGAACGGATTATTACCGCACTCAAATTGAAAGGCCAACTCAGTGGAGGAAGGTCTATTTAAAAAGAAGGAGGATGGAAATTCGCCTCGAGCAACTACTCAGGGAAATTCCACGCCTACATGCCTTCATTTACGTAAACGATCAACTCGGGACAAAGAACCAATACATGGGCGGATGTTCGGGAAGCCGTGTACTCACCTTCCGACATACCCGCCACTCGTATAAAGCGTAGAAGAAAACTCTCCCCGATGGAGGTTTACCTAGATTGCCGCACGCAGCTCAAAGAAGCACCGGCTATTCTCACATGGGAAGAAACGCAGCATTAACTCTCGACGCAGGCTCCGCCGCAAGAAGGTTGATCTGGGCCCTGAGTGGAGGAAAACTAGCCAACCACGAGTATCGCTGCACCCAACCTCCAGACTCGCCCTGAGTATGCTCAGAAGAAGGAAAGGAACGCGATATACCGTGAAGAGATCAAGGAGACCGTTCGTTTGAGCCGAGAACTCTCCAACCTCCCCGAGGGTCAAGCAACGCACAGCTCAGTTCAGCAATCACTGTTGTGCAATCGACATTCGAACAACCTACGTCAAACCGTAGGCTACCTCCCCGCAGAGGCACCTAAGCCGGTATCTCCGGGGCAGAATCCGTCAAGCCGCCGAAGCTCCCGTGAATTCATCCACAATCAATGAGTTGAGGGAAGACATATGGCCCTATGCTACGAGGAATCCTCCTCTAACTATGGCTCAACTCGAGAGCACTGCTCGTAAGGGACCAAACCTTATGTCACCGTTCTAACCCGATCGGGTCAAATCCATGCATTACCACCTAAGGCCACCAAAAAGCCGACGGAGCCGTAGTTGCGGTCAAACCGCCAGCCGAAGACGCAAGTTCCTTGAAAGAGGACCCGATCCTCACTCACCAAGCGCACTCAGCGAACATTTCCCTTGGTCTCTCGCTCACCTCCTCTTATCCTCACAAGCTCAAGCTAGAGGAAAGCCTGGCCCGTACCATGGTCCCCGTGGACGCAACCCCGCATGAAGTCATTCGATGATTGGTAACATCCACTATGGCAACATTATCACCTTCACGTATTTGGACCTTCCAAAATTTGGGACCGATCACAATGAGCCGCTCTACATCACAACCAAACTGACGAGCGTCGCCTTCCCCGCGTGTTGGTAGACGGAGGTTCCGGAATGAATGTCTTGCCCGCCAAGATGATGGACCTCGCTTCGACATCAAGCCCACGTATCTTAAGCCTTCACCCACACCGTCAAGGCCTATGACTCTACTTCCCGTACAGCTTCCTGGGTTGCTACTCTTAACATTTGGTTCGGGCAAGCGGTGATCCCCACCGAATTCCAAGTGTTGGACATTCCAATCACTTTCACAGCCCATCCCGGGGCGTCCCCGGCGCATCAAATCAATGGCGTGGCATCCACCCTTCACTGCCTCAAGTCTCATGCAAGGCAACGAGCTAACCACGCCTCACGGCGATGTTGTCACCACCGAGGGGACCAGCACCAACGACATTCCAGCTTGGAAATCAAGCATAATGATGACATGCCATTAATCGGATTCACTCGGGAGACCTCCAAGATCCAAATATGTAACGTGGACCTTCCACTGTCTCACGATCAGATTCCTCCCGCCATGAGGATGATGAAACTCATGAACTTCATCCTGTGATCGGGGCTCGGCAAAAGGCCGCAAGGCCAAACACCAAGTTATTGAAGTCAAGGACCACACCACGGTCCAGGCTTCGCTACGTGCCAACACCGCCGACATCAAGGAAGACAAAAGGCTCGCCCGCACCAAGGCAAAGAACCCGCAAAAGGGGAACCTCCGACGCGCACACCCAACCTCCGACCTTACAGCCTTTGACCTCGCTCATTACTTCACCAAGGGAACCGACAGCGTAACCGAGGGGACCGACAAGGGAACCGACAGCTAGAATCGAGGGGACCGACAATGGAACCGACAAAGAACCGAGGGGACCGACAATGAACCGACAGCAACGAGGTGGACCGACTGAACTGATGAAGATGAGAAAGAAGCAGAATAGTCAACACCAAGACTACGTATTTAATGGAACAGCCTAGCACGGGACCTCAAGCGTTTCGTAGGACTCAAAGCTAATCCGATAAGGGAGCGTTCCTCGACATCACAGCTCTACCTGGACCAACCGCCACCACACTCCAAAGATGAGCACACATTCAAGGGAATCCTGCACTTGGAGGAGCAACTCAAGATACTCTCCATGGGAAACAAGTTGTTCGGATCACCGCCGAGGCCACATTCGAGACAAGAATCCAAAGCGTATGAACCGTAATTCATAGAAAACGCTCAACGGTGACTAGCTCTACGTAGCCCTGTTTGAAGAAGTCATGGAGTTGCCCAACTTGATCGACTGCTCCGACAACAAAGCATGATCGCCATGATAGGGACAAAGCAGAGCCAAGCCTATCGATCCCCGCACCCTCCTCAAGCATCCAAAGAATGCCACCGAAGAATTGGGTAACTTTCACCGACCAAGGGCAAGCCAGGCGTAATTGGAAGACAAGCCGGGCCCGCACCCACATCTCCCTAAACCCGGTCTCAAACCCTCTCGAGCCGGCTCCTGTCGAGTCCAGCCCTTCCGAGTCATCCAACGGCCTTACGCCGGAGGACTATAATGTTGTAGCCAATTATGTATTCCCGTTCTTGTGTAATGAAAAGTCCGACCTTTCTGAGTATCCTCTCATTGCCACTTTAACAACTCGATAAGTTAACAAACAACTTAAAAGACGTTAATAATTCAATTGATAAAGAAGCATACATTAAACGAACAATACGTTAAAGAAGTTCTCGAGTGTGTAGTCGACCAAGAGGACAACCGGGCCCAAGCCGCCGAAGAGGTTATGACCAAAGTGAACCCGGGGTCGGCCGCAAAGAGCCTAAAGAGACACAAGGGCGCTTTCTTCGCCGATGCGTAAAAGGAAGCCCCGATAAGCCTCCTCCTGGGAGTATGTTGACGTGTTCGCTCGGTCATATCTGGGACATGCCAGACTCGATCCCTCGATCGTAGAGCACGTAATTCCCCCGATCCCGAATCCAAGCCTCGTCAAATGTAAGCCGCGCAAGATCAAGCCAGAGTGGTCCTTGTAAGTTAAAGAAGAAATTGAGAAAATGCTCCGAGTTGGTTTCATCGTAGTGATTGAGTACCCGACTTGGCTCTCCAACATCGTGACGGCCACCAAGGCCAACGGAAAGGTCGATGTCGCGTGGATTTTTGGGATCTCAACAAGGCCAGCCCTAAGGATGATTTCCCACCGCCTAACATCGACATGCCGGTCGACACCACGGCGAATTTCAAGTAAAGTCCTTCGTGGACGGGTTTGCCGGATACAACCGTATCAAGATGTCCGAGGAGGATCGTGCCAAGATCGCTCTTCACCACTCCATGGGGGACATACTGTTACACGGCCATGCCGTTCGGTCTAAAGAACGCTGGGTTACTTACTACTGGCCGCAATGCCTCTCTTCCATGACATGATTCACAAAGAAATCGAAGTATATGTCGACTACATGATACTGGGGTACATGGTTACAGAAAGAGGTATCGAAGCCGATCCCAGGAAAATCAAGGCCATCATCGACATGAAGTTGCCTCAAACTCCCGATGTAAGTGAAGAGCTTCATGGGAAGACTTCGCACATCGGGTCGCTTTCATCAACCGGGCTGACATCTTCTCTCGCGAGCCCATGTTCAAAATGATGAAAAGAATGCCGACATCAAATGGGACTCCGAGTGCCAAACAAATTTTCGAGAAGATCAAGACCTACTTGGTGAATCCCCCACCCCGTGCTCCGCCACATGAAGACAAGCCACTACTCCCGTATCCGACAAGAATGTACACGTCTATCGGAGCAATGCCGGCACAAGAACGTAAAGATTCCAAGGTTGAGCATGCAATCTACTGTAAGCCGAAAGCTTCAAGGAAGTGAACTCACTACTCAAAGATCGAGAAAACCCGTACCGCCTTGGTACGGGTAGTCGGGAAACCGAAACACTACATGCAACCGCATCTGCTCCCCGGTCTCCAAAGTGGACCCCGTCCGATATCTCTTTGACAAGCCATCCCCGTCAATGCGGCTAGCCAAGTGGTCATTCTTCCCGGCCGAAGTTCGACATCAAGTACATGGTCGAAAATCAACAAAGGGCGTAGTAATGGCGTATCGCCTTGCCGACTTCCCGAGCAAAGGAACCTAAGGGTCCCGATCCGCAATTTCCGGACGACGGAATCTTTTCACTTGACAACGCAAACCGCCGGCAACTCTTCTTCGATGGGGCAGCCAACAAGAAGGGGAATGGCATTGGAATGCTCCTTGTCGATCCCAAGGACGAGCATACTCCCATAGCCATTAAGTCAATTTTGAAGCAACCAACAATGCAGCTATAATACGAAGCCTCGTGCAAAGCAGGTTTGGAAGCCGCCCTCGAGCGCAACATCTTAGAGCCGGGATGTATATGGAGACTCGCATTGATCATCAATCAAGTATCCAACAAATGGAAGACGGTAGATTCTCGGCCTTCGAAGTACCACGCGTACATGGAGGAGCTCATTGCTCAGCTCAAGGACATCTCTTTTCACTATTTGCCAAGAGACAGAAACCGCCTCGCGCACGCCCGGCAACCCTCGCCTCTTGTCGAAATTCCCAATGGGAAAGCAAGAAACCCTCGTAATAGGCACGGGAAACACCCGCCTATTGCCGCAGATCGAAAAAGAAAAAGAAACGATCGAATCGTAAGTACCCAAATCCGGCTCATGCCTTCCTAAGCTAATTTTCCCGACAATTTCGGTAAGTTTTCCGGTAATTCCCTGTATTCTTCCTGCGTTCCGGAAACATTCCGGAACTGTTTTTTATTAAATAAGGGCTGAAGAGGATCCTTCCTAATTAAGAAACACGTTTTTCTTAATTAGGAAGGAGGGTTCTAGAATTTGCCACCTTGCATGGTTCTAGAATGCCGAGTCATTCAGATAAGCTCCGCACGGGCCGCATTAGCTCGCCGCTCTTAGCCGCACGGCTTCATTCACCTTATCCAGATTACCTATAAATAGAGGCCTCCTCTACCCATTTCAACACACACAATAGAGGCACAAAATACACAATACACTTATAAACACTCCCAAGACGTGAAGAATATTGGTGCAAGCTCAAGAAGGTGAAGAAGGAAGGCCAAGAAGCTACCTCCCTCCTCCTTGAAGACCCAAGACCAACCTCTCCTCCTAGCTCCGTTCGAAGAAGCAAAGGAAGCAATTGGTAACCTCGCACGCCCTAACCTTGCTTTTAATTGATATACTTGCTCATTGCATTCATATATCTTGCTTTAGACTTGGCATTTATTCATAAAGATCACATCTTTATCACCCCCTTTCCCTTTTGCATGCATTAAGACCTCATTTGTCATAAAAATGTAGTCTTTTTCATAAAGGTGCATCCTTTGCACCTAAAACCCCCATTTTCAAATAAAAATGTCATTTTTATGCATCATTTGCACATAAAAATCCAATCTTTTCAATAAAAATGCATCCTTTGCATTCAAAAACCTTTTCCAATGCATCATTTGCATAAAAATCCTATCTTTAC
Source organism: Adenophora triphylla var. japonica (assembly GCA_022495995.1). Classification (NCBI taxonomy): domain Eukaryota; kingdom Viridiplantae; phylum Streptophyta; class Magnoliopsida; order Asterales; family Campanulaceae; genus Adenophora; species Adenophora triphylla. Next base: position 16,544 of record JAFEMH010002853.1, read on the forward strand.
GCATCACTTGCATAAAGATCATTTCTTTCAATCAAAAAGCATCATTTGCTAAAACCAAAATGTCATCTTTTCATTAAAGAGTCATTTTTCATCATGCATTTCCCCTTTCCCCAACCTTGGAACGGACCGGTGTAAAAGATCCTATCTTTACATCGCTCCTTCCATTAAAGGTTCACGATTTCTTTGGAAAGGGATAACCTTGAACCCTATATCTCCGATTATCGCTTAAGAAAGAGTATGAAGCCTCTATACGAGCTCGACCGTCTTAAAGCGTAGGATTGATGGGCTAAGGACCCTCCTTTTCTAAAGAACCTCATCTTTTACCAAAAGAGAGTCATTCTCTCGATCACGCAAGTCCCGAGGGTCCCGAGGTTAAAATGCGATGATCACAAGTCATAAGATGAGGACGGGATCATAATCCCAAATACATAAAATTCCAAGGAATCCCGAGCGACAACCAACAAATGGTTTGTACGTCCGGAAGACAACTTGGGACATTCCCCCCCTTTTTCTCAAACACATGCACACAAGAAAGCACGCAAGCAAGCACGACATCGAAATCTTGGGAGACTTGCTCCCAAGTAAGGCACTTTGGGTGAACGCCAAACGTTCTTCCCAAGGGGTAACTTAACCTCCGAACCCAAGTAAAAACCTTTTTTCAAAGTTTTGAGGTAATCAAAATGGCGTGGCGACTCTGCTTTTCAAATAACCTCTGATGTCTTCAAACTCGCGTGAATCCACAAAAATTTGGGCACACATTCACAAATTGGGCGACTCCGCCGGGGAATATCCCAAAGGAGAAAAGCTTTTATTTTCAAAAAAATAAAAAAAATCGATACTCTAGATATAGGTGGAAACCACTTACCCTTCCCCGTACACTCCCTCGACGTGGGAGTGGGATAACCAAGTGGTTTAACAATCCACGTACCGCATCCCCTTTCGAAAAAAATTTGAAAAAATAAAAGAAAGCTTTTCCCTTCGAGCGGGTTAGACTCCCATCGCCGATTTCATTAATCATGCTTGCTTTCTTTACCATGCATTGCATCATTTTGCATCTTGGAATCTCAGATACTTTGAAACGGAAACAACCCGAAAAATAGCAAAGGAGTGGAACTCCGGAAAATTGATCCATGCAGCTGCATCTTACGCAATCCTCATCGGGATTCTCGACCGGCGACCAAATGCAATTCCACCAGGAAAATCATGGTTAATCCGGCACCCCAGTGTACTGGGCTACTCACTCCATGACTAACCTGGGCTCCCGTAAAATTTACGTGCTTATGTGTTGCATTCTCCCCGTCCCGAAAAGCATTCCTTTAAAACACATTTCGAAAAATCTCGTTTTAACTCAAAAAGGAACATATTTAGGAGACCGCACACTACTCGCACCCGATATATCCCCGTACACTTTTGCACGCACGTCCTTCAAACCCGAGGGTGGTTCCAAACATAGCAACACGGACAGCCCTTTACGATGGTCCCGGCGCGCACGGAATCATCCCAACCTCCCCATGGCAAACAAATAATAATTAATGCACACCCGTGTCACACGTTTCAAAACCGTGACTTTTTGGGTTGGTTTTTGGTCTAGTCCGTGTCATATAGCCCAGCTTGCATACCCACGTAAAGGTCAAGCTCTTAGCTCATAACGGAAGCCAAGATTTTCGCTCAAGCGAAATTCTCGCCGAAATTCCGGACAAGGAAAATTGGCGAGATCTTGACTCAGACATCGACTATTGACCTTGACCCGCACGGAATGCGTAAGAGTCAAGACCGAGTCTTTGCCAACAAAACAAAAGATCTTTCGCCGTCGCTAAGCTCGCCAAAATTCCGACAAGGAAAAATTGGCAAGATCTCGACCCACATTACTTCCCGATTCTAACTCACGCCCGCGTATGCAACGAAGTTCAATGTGACACCGTGTCATCCGGCTTTACCGCCCGACCCATGCCTATTATTCTCTGGACATTACCGAAAGTCGAAACCGTCATTCGCTCAAGCGAAACTCGCCAAAGATCCGTCAAGGCGCAGGAGACGAGACTTTCCCCAGACGTTTCGACTATAATCCGCATCGCTCGCACTGCGTTGAAAGGTCCTATGACCCGCTAGACCCGATAGGAGCGTTCTTTACTGTCCTGGGTGGGATCCGCGTGCCCTATAGGACCCTCGCCCGGCCGTCCACCCCGGGAGGTCGAAATACGTGTGGAAATACGAGGGGCTTATGTACGTAGGTGATCGAACCCACCGATCCAGATCTAGAGTAGTCAGAAAAAGAAGGGCGTAACCCCTTTTCCAACCAAATAGATATTAATAAAAGACACTGCTTTTAAGTAAACTTGAAGATTCTAATTTGCATATTGCCCGAGCCTTCACTCCTAAACACCTACCCCGAGTCTAAACCTTTCCTATCCCTTTCCCAGCCGAGAAAGAAGGGCGAGAACACCGGTCAGCCAACTTGTTAGCGCAGTAATCCTCGTACGCTCGCTCGTAATCCTCGCTTTTGTCGTCACTGTTGTCAAAATGGCCAACATGGTAATCCACAAACGGTTGCAAATGACTCAAGTGTATTGAGGGGCTATCCCAGCTCAACCTAAGCCTCACATCCGGTATGATGTATGTGATTGTGAAGACCGCTGTAGTATGAGTGCATCAAGAATGGATCAATGAGGACGCTCCTTCAAGGAAGAAGAAGAAGAGAAAGTCCACACAAACGCAGTAAGCTTTAAGGAAAGCATACGAAGTCGTGGGACAAGAGCGTAGGAACTTTCGTGAGAGCCTTCTAGGCAAGTTCGACTACTATACGCCGGGCTACAAGTGAACCTGCCAAGGAAACCCGTCACCCTCTAAGCAATGCCAAACTAGCCTGATATCCCCTGTGGATCATGACCCTCTTGAAGTAGAAAATTTCGAGTTTGTTGCCATTGTAAGATTCCAACAAAAAGCCAGCGTATCTGTACACGAATACAAAAGTGCCTATGTATTTCGCCAATCGTGGAAGGATCAAAGTCTCCTCCCCGGCGAAGAAGACTTTATCGCATCATTCAAGCCAACCCTCCTATTGGCTATACCGACAAGGTGGTGGTATCAAAGATTGGCAAAGGAAAGATGACCTATCGCCAGCGAAGGCGCCGACAAATGAGCCGTACACTTTCGGGCTCAATGAGTCCAGCCAAGCTACTTTAAGAAAGCTAGCCGAAAGATTTGCAACAAGTTTACTTTAGTTCCCCTCACCATCTTTCACACAGCATCGCCCCGTCAATGATTTCCGGCAAGCTTTCTTGATCAATGGGCCAAGTCTCCAACTTTCTCGGGGTAACGCCGGCAAGATCAAGCTAATTTCCCAGTGGCAACAGCTAAGAAGAAGGAGCGAGATCCCTGGCCCAACCTCGTCTAAGTCCCCCCTTCGAGTCAATAAGCAGCGTAGGGTCCAGAAAGTCGCCGCAGCTCCAGCCTATTCGCCGAGTCGTGAATCTTGGGAATTCCGGGCCCCGTAGTCATCCAGAAGGCCTCTACGCCCGAGGATTATGAAATGTAATCGATGGGGGTCATCTTTCCCCACTTATTTTTGAATGAAAATGACAAATCTTTCCTCATTATCCTCTTATCGTCACATAACTTAACAAATGATAAATTAACTCAAAACTTAACAACAAGCTTAATAATGAATCATTTGAACAAGATGCAAACACACCAAACGAACAATACATTAAAGAAATCTTTAAGAAAGTTTCGTAAAATAGAGGAAAACCTGGACTGTGCCCAAGCCGCGAGGAGGTTTCTGGGATATAAGTGTGAACTCTGGGTACTATTGAGGAAACCTGAAGAGACACTGTATTGGAAGCTTCTTCCCAGTGGGGTTGAAAGGGACAAACTTGATTGGATCGTAGCCGCTCGTGAGAATACGCCGATGCGTGTTTCGGTGCATTGGTCATACAAGCGATGATGCCATAGGGGCTAGGGGACAAGTTTCGATAGCAGAGAAATGTAATCCCTCTAGCACCCATGTATGCTAAGCCAAGAAAGCGTAATCGAGAAAGATCAAGTTTCAGCGGAATGGTCTCTACATGTGTCAAGGAAGAAATTGAGAAGCTAATGTGCAGGGTTCATCGCAGTCTATCAACACCCGATACGGTTGTCCAACATCGTGACTGTAACCAAGTGCCAATGGGAATGTGCGCCGGCCGTGTCCAATGGATTTCCCGAGATTCTGAACAAGGCCGGCCAAAGACGACTACCTACTCGGCCAAACATAGACATCCCCGGCAGTGGACTCCACTTTGCCAACTACGAAGTCAAATCCTTCGTTGATGGTTTTGCGCAGCTGGGCAACCAGGATCAAGATGGCCGAGGAAGACCAAGAAAAATGATAGCTCTTCAATACACTACGGGAACCTGCAATCGCTGATACAAGCAATGCCATTCGGGGCTCAAGAATGCCCGGGGCTACTTACTGTAAAGGGCAGCGACTCGCGCTTTTTCATGACATGATCCACAAGGGAGATTGAGGTCTACGTGAGATGATATGATAATCCACTCCAAAGGAGAGGGTGGCGGCGTACTTCTCGGTTGACCTACGAAAATTCTTTGAGAGGTTGAGACAAAGATTCCATGAGACTAAACCCTGCTAAATGCACCTTCGGAGTGACAAGTGAGGAAAAGTGCTTGGGTATACTGGTCACGGAGCGAGGTATAGGAAGTTGACCCCGAAAGATCAAAGCCATCATGGATATGAGGCCACTCTCAAACCTGCATGTAAGTCAAGAGCTTCATGGAGTAAATTGGCAAAAGACATCACCAAGCTGTTCGTCACATCCGCCTGACCACTATGTATGCGAGCCCATATCTTCAAGCTCATGGCGAAGAAGAATGCTGGACACGTAATGGACCCGAAGAATGCCAAGATGCCTTTGGACCGATCAAGCTGCATACTTAGTACATCCCTCGGTACTATGCTCCCCACATAGACGTAAGCCTCCTTCTCGCTTCTATCTCCTTTACTGTCATGTACACGGCAGCGATTGGAGCTATGCTGCCCAAGAGAAGAAAGACTCTCGGGTAGAAAACGCCATTTACTTTGTCACTTAGGAAGCTACGTGGGAGTGAGCTCAATTACTCAAGATGTGAAAGAGACCATGCGGCAGGATCGGGTTCCCGGTAGTCGGCCTATAAGTTGAAGCATTATATGCAAGCCCACCCACCGTGAATTTGGTCTCGAAAATGGACCCCGTCAAGTACATCTTCGACAAGCCTTCCCTCTCGATGCGTTTAGCGAAGTGGTCCTTCTTCTTGGCGTACGACATCAACTATGTGACCGTAAAGGACCATCAAGTGGTCAAGCATTGTCGATCACCTGGCGAACTTCCCTAATGAAGACAGAGGGCCTCGAACCCCAATTCCTGCATGAAGGGATCTTTGCGGTGAGCTCGAGAATAGATGGCAATTGTTCTTTGACGGAGCCGCTAACAAAAGAGGAAATGGTGTAGGAATGCTATTGGTCGATCCGAAAGATGAGCATACCCCCATAGCCCTCAAGTTGAACTTTCCCGCCACGAACAATGTCGCCGAGTATGAAGCCCGCATTGCCGGTTTGGAGGCTGCCTTAGAAAGAAATGTCAAGGAGCTCGAAGTTTACGGAGACTCCCTGATCATCAACCAAGTCTCCAACAAGTGGAAGACCTGTGGACCCTAATCATGCAATGGTATCATGCCCATATGGAGGAGTTAATCGGACAGCTTCGTAGAAGTGACTTTCCACTACTTGCCGAGGGAAAAGAACAGATTCGCAGATGCCCTAGCTACTCTAGCCTCACTTGGTAGAGATCCCCGAGGGAAAAGTCATAAAGCCCTTCGAGTGGGTAGAAGAGAAGCCCCACCTTCGTCGTGGAAGTGGACTCCGGGACCCGAGCCTATAAAGGAACCTTGGTACAATCATTTACCAATTCCTCAAAGACGGAGAGTCGGCTTTCGAGACGAAGAAGGTAGACCAGAAGAAGGTGTCGAGCAGAAAGCTTGCGAGCCCCGAAAGGTTGGCCTCCCATTATGTCATCCTAGGAGGCAACCCGTACATGAAACGCTATCAAGGAACACTCCTCTTATGTGTCACTCAAGAAAGAGCCAAAGAGTTGATGACCGAAGTCCACAATGGTCCTTGCGGTCCTCACATGAATGCCGAGCCCCGATCTGCAAGTGATCCTCGAATGGGTTACTCACCGGATCTCCATGGAGGCAGCATCGCGCCGGCAAAGACGTCCGAACCTTGTGACAAGTGCCGCGGTTTGCCAACCTCAACCATCTCCCACCTCATGGCCGCATCGCATGACGACTCCTTGGCCGTTTGCAACTTGGGGCATTGACGTGATAGGGAAAGTAGCCCCGACAGAAACGATGGACACGAGTTCGTGTTGGTAGCCATCGACTACTTCACCAAGTGGGTAGAGGCCAAGTCCTACAAAGTCCTCACTTCCGTAAAAGTGGCCCGGTTCATCAAAGAAAACATAATGTGAGATATGGGGTGCCCAATTAGATCATTTTCGATAATGGGTCACACTTCGAAGGAGACTGCGATAGGCTGTTTGTCGGGGTCGAGTTACTCGCCACAAGTCGTCCCCGCATGCACTTTTCGCACCAATGGAGCTGTGGAAGCTGCTAATAAGACACTCGAGCGGATCATCCGGAAGATGGCCACCCGTGGTCGTGATTGGCCCGAAAAGCCGCACCTAGCACTCGGGGCTCGTAACGTCTGTCGTAATGGCCCCACAGGAGAAACTCCTTTGCCCTAACTTACGGGATGGAAGAAGGTTACCGATGGAGTTGGAAATCCCGTCATTAAGGGTCCTCCTGGAAAACAAAGTGTCAACGAAGTAGAATGGCTACGAAGCCGGCATGTGATGAATTGGCCTTGCTCGATGAGAGAAGGGTCAAAGCCATGGAGCACACCCGAGCCTACCAGAGGCGAATGGCCGAGCGTTTGATAAGAAAGTCAAAGCCGAAAACATCAAAGAGGGTGACTTAGTGCTGAAAGTAAAGCCCCTACCGCAGACAACCCCTGGGAAAATGGGAACCCGTTTGGATCGGCCCTTATGTAGTGCGAGAAGATACTCGTCGGGAGGAGCAATGAAGCTTGCCGAGACTTGGACGGCAATCCCTTTGTCCACCTACCAACGGTGATAAACTCCGAAGATACTATGTCTAATAATAAAAAAAAAAAAAGAAAAAAATCTTAGTGCAAAAAGAGTAATACCCATTTAGAAATTTGAAAAACCCAAAAAGGGCGGTCTAGGCAAAAACGGGTTGCACGAAAAAAAAAAAAAAAAAAGACTTAGTTTTGTTAGTTCACGGAATGAACTACGAAGACCCGAGCCCCTTAGCCTTTCTTGTAAAAGGGGAACGTAGGCCAGCCATATATGGTTCGGTCTAAACAATAAAAAAGGGCAATAAAGCTTCCATAAAGTGCGTCCTTAGCAATAAATAAAAGGGTATTTCGCTTTTCATAAACGGGTCCCAAGTAATAAGACATTTGAATTTCCATGAAACATGTCTTGATTAATTTCTAAAATAATATTTCTTGTTCATTACAAGTCAAAAATTTCTTGATGAGTTCAAGCACGGTCTACCTCTTGACTCTGCTAACCCGCTAAAAAGATCTAAAATACAATAAAATGCCTAAATAAACTAATGTGTTTGCAAATGGCAATAAGAGGATCTTGAGAAAAAGACTTATCGATTACCGTCATTCGCCGAGTCTTCTTCGATCTTCTTCCCTTTTCCTCGGCCTCGTCGAGTCTTCTTCCTTTTCTTCTCAATAATGTCGGTATCCCTCATCCCGACCTCTGGTATCCTCACCGGAGCCTCTACCAACCCACGTGTCAATAAGCGCTCTCTCTATACGAGCACGAGTCCGTATCTCCTCCCTCCGAGACTCGCCAAATGAAGCAACCTCTGACAACCTCTTGTACCGAGCCTCCATGTCCCCGACCAAGTCACTCGATTGGTTATGGCAACTCGCCTTAGCCTCGGTCTCCCTCGTAGTCCTACTCGAGTCGTGGTCGCCCCCCAATAAAACTCGGCGTCTATCCTCCAAGATAACCCGAGTCGCTCCCATCTCCCTCTCGTACTCACCAGTCAAGTAGACGGTGGTCAAGATGGTGCTCTTCCCCGCTCCTAAAGATAGCCCCGGGTGGGAAAGCAGTGTATGTCCAAGCCCTCGAGAAAAAGTGAAGCCGGGCCGGGTCCCTCATGTCTAGAGACATCACCTCCATGGTCCGGATGTCCTCCTAGTCACTCAAAGGCTCTGTAAAGCCCCAAACCGCCTGGATACCAAGCAGGGGTATGTAGAAGGATGACCAGGAATCCTGGAACCCTCACAACATAAGACTCCTGAAATATCCTCCCGGTCCGCAGCCTCCAAAGTGTGGTATCCACCAACGGATGTCCGAAGTGGATAGCCTAGATATCATCGGCTCCCAGCCTACCCCCGGTCCCGGGCCTAGGTGCACCTCTCCGAGAAATCACCCAAGGGCACCGAGTCGGCAAAGCCCTGTGCAAAGCCCGAGCCTCTCCCGCTCCACAAAGTCAACACAAATGGGACTCCCTGACCTCATGAAATGGTCTCCCGAGCCATCCCGTCGATCCCGTATGCAAAGTCTCCCCCAAAACCAAAGGTGGGACGATATCCTTCCCGCCAGCCCTGGGTCTCGACCATGTCCAGGAGACCACCGTGACAAATCCCCACTGACTCGGCGAAGAATGTAATGGTAAAAGACGCAAAGGATAAATGCGTCCATAGCCACCATGGTAGCAGCCATAGCCGGAGATCCAAACCTCGCCCGGGATCTCGGAAAGGTCAATCCTGTCCGAGGCTACCATCATCTCCTCGGCCTCTCCTGCAGGAATCTCGCGTAAAAGATGCAAGCTTTACCGCCACCGGCACGTCTCCGATCAGCGGAATAGATATAGCCTCGGCCTCGGGACCCCCAATCAAGGCTCAAGTCTTACCGTGCGTTGGGACGATTTCGTTGAAAGAAAAGCAAGAACATGTCTCCTGACGTCCCAGTAACTTTGGCTTTGCGGCTCTCAACGGAGTCCCAATCGGGCGGGAGATCCCTCAAATGCCATAAAGACTTTGATCTTGAAGGAAGAATCAAGCAGCCCCTTGTGATTTTGGAAGTTATGTCTCGCCCAAGATTGAAGGACCTGGATGTAAAATGGTCTCTCTTCCCCCTTTGTAGTCTAACGGGCCTCTCCATCGCAAAAGTGATCAAAGGTGGTGTCTTTAGGTCCAAAATATGCCCCGGGAACAGTTGAAACAAGTTTGGGTTGAAAATAAAATGAAATGGCCAAGCTTTGGTTTTATTCAAAAAATGACCAGTCCCAGATGGGGAACCGTGAGCCGCACGGCCTCTTTTGCCCTCAAGGCCATGCCGCACGGCTTCATTTGCACGATGTAAATTGCAAATGCTGCAGCAACCAAAGTTGCTGCCCAAGGGAGTTTTCACCCCACTTTCTCAACCAAAACCTCGTACAAAACATGTCCGTAAGCCACCCAAGCGCTTTTATATCATTATATATTATTTTGGCCTGCCATGCCCCCAATTCCAAGCAAAAAGTTGCCCGAGGCTCGGATAATATGCAAATTGAAAAAGCATAAATTAGAAAAGTAAATAAAGCGTAAATACAATGTCTTCGCCCCAGGCGTCAAAATAAAACAAAAAATAAACAAGTTGTTCATAAAAAAGTGTTCATTGTTTGTTTTGTTCCAAATCTACTCTAGAGACCCCTAGGCCTCGATTCTTCCTCTTCCTCATCACCTGCTCGGCCTCATAGACACTAGGCTCTCTCATCACGTCCTCCCGGTCGCTCGCATCGGAAGAGGGATTTTGTCGTGCTCGTACTCCGCCACCGCTCCAAGATATCGCATTAGGACCTCGCCCCGAGGCCCGGCACTGGATGAGTACTCCGAAGCCGAGGAAGAGGATCTGCCGCGCCCGACATGCCTCCTTTGCATGTGCCCCGCACGCTTGTTGGACGCTTTAGTAGCGCAGCGCTTCTTGATCGAGGATCGGCACACGTCTTTTCCACCCTGTTCGCCCGACCAACCTGTCATAGGTGCGAGCCGGAACCCGAGAAAAGTTAAGAGAAAATCTCGAAAAATCTCGCAGAAATTGCAAAAACGAAAATCGAAAGCTAAAAAGGGAATAAGACCACTAAGAGTATACTCACGGTGCTATCAAAGTGGTATCTTGGGGCTCCCTCGTGTCGTGGACAGAATCCTCATCCTCCTCGGTACTCCGTGTACGACGTATGAGAGGTGTGCGGGAGGGATAGGCGGGTCAGTAGGCTCATCCTCCCCATATCCCCGAGTGATCGCCGCCTTCGGCCTTCGTGGCGTCTCGTGCGCCGCTCCACAAACACAGCGTAGGGGGTACCCATGTCAAAATACTCCTCCGCAGCTATACCTCCACAGTACCTCTCAATCTCATCCTTTGCCCGCTACCCCCGGGCTGCAAAGCACTCCGTGCCGGGAGGATCGTGTGGAGTAATGGCGTCCAATGGAGGGACATGACCATGCCGCTCGAGAAACGGTCCCCGGATATATGATGTCGCAAGTCAGCTCGGTGAGCCACCTCCTCTGCCTTGTCACCTCAATAGCATCTCCCAAAGAAAATCTCCTGATACTGCCCTAGGGGTAGAAGTCCACTCCATCCGGTCCATCCTTATTGAGCACAAGCTTCACCATCTTGTAGTCGAAAGTGATCCGGGTCTTCCTCGTGAACCTATCCCTCACATCTCCCCTCCAAATAACCACCGCAGGGAAAATGGTGATATCACTCGCTTGGTTCCAAGGAAAGAACCCGATCACCTCACAAAACCGGAGCTCGCATGTTCAAAAACATCAAAAGGTCATTTTTCTCATAAGAAGTCTCAAGACGAAAAGAGAAAAGAGAAGAGAAAGAGAGGCTACCTCGAGGGCAAATGAGAAGCGAGCCCATAGAAGCTGACTTTGTTTCGACCGTACATGTCCGAGAGAGAAGTATAACTCAGCCCAATCCGGCCTCTCCCCAAGAGACCGTCCCTATCCCATCCACATCAACCAAAGAGTCAAGGAGGCAAGTCATGGCTAGCGTCCTGCAATTAGCAGATAGTGACCGACAAAGATCAACCACACGAAAGCTCTAACCACTGGGTGGTACAAAACGTCACTACCAAAGAAGTCCCGCATGCGCTTACGGGATCGCCACCTCGACATTCCTCGTCTCCATACCCAATCCCTTGGGAATCGGCTCAAATCCAACCAAAGCTCGGAACTCCTCGCCTGTAATGTGGTCTCTCCAAGTCACGGGCCTCCCGGTGAACCGCAGCCGCACCGCTGTAAAATCGGGCAGAGTCACGGTAAGCTCTCCCCACTGTGTGGAAACTATGAGTAGAGTCCCACCAAAACTCGAAAGAGCGTGAACCGTGCCCTTGCTCTTTGAGGTGATGTGAATCCCCGTGCCGATGCCCTCCACAAGCGCGTCTGCACCGGTAGCCCTCACCAACTCTTTAGGGTTCACCCCATTCTTCTCAAAATCCGGCATCCTCTCGCCAAAGATTCATGCTATCTCGGATGGTCCCCTAGACTTGTTCTCCTGTAGACAAGCACATCAAAAAGAAGTGTCAGTCCTTCATCTCATTTCAACAGCATGCATATAGTCACAAAAGTGCACATATTTTTTCAAAAAAAAAGCATTCATACAAGTCTCTTTAGCATCTTTTTCATCAAAAACGTGACTTTCATCATTTGAAACACGTCATTTTAAGCACGTTGCTTTCCTAAGGCACAAAATCATAATTTTCACAATTCTTTGCACATAAGCATTATTTTTCAAATAAAATGGCATGCATGAATCATTTTCATCTTCCAAAATCATGTTTTCTCATTGAAAATCGAATTTTGACCTAGTTCTAGCACAAGGCAAGAACTCCGTCTCATATTTAGACAATTCTCATTCTTACTTCATTTGCGAGAAAAAGTGAGTCATTCTCATAATTTTCATCAAATAAATTGCACATGCATATTCTTAGCCTCATAGGTTGTTCATGCATCTCAAAATCATTCAAAAATCCTAAGAAAATCCTAGAAAATTCCTAAGTTCGGGTTAAGCCCTAAATTATTCAAAAATCAAGCAAAATCATCGGATTTGAGCCAAATAAGAACGCTTACCCCAACCGATCGCGGGTTCGTCGATTTGTGCTCCCTCCTTCCCGGATAGAGCTCCGATGGAGGCGTGAGAAAGTCATACCTCCTATCCGTCCAGGACAAGCTCCTTCCTCTTCCTTTGAGCGGCCGCGGAGACATTCCTCCTTGCTTGTCTTGATGCCGGATCCATCTCAAATCAAGGGAAGCAAGGGAATTGAAAGAATTTCGAAATTCTTTCTTCTCTCCTCTCTCTCTCTCTAGTGAATGGGCGGCAACAATGCCCAATAGCCCGTTCAAATCTGTTTTAAATAATCAGAAAATCGGGTTTCCGGCCGTACGGCTTCTTTTCCTTCCTCTCATGCCTGCGGCCTCTTTCGCTACGAGCAAAAATTACGATTTTGCCCTTGGACTTTCCACTTGGGCCTCCAATCCTCGTTATCCTCTAACCGAGATAACACCCTCTTGAGAAGATATCCCTTATCTCCTAAGCAATCAAGCTCTATTCCCAGTCACACTCTCCGTTAATTTCGTTATAACGGGATAACGTTAGGTGACAACCTCCGAATTGTCTAGTTCTTCTTAACTTAAGCTACCTCTGTCATGAATAGTGACGTATGCTTAAGTCATTCAAACTTTGGCAACCCATATCCCTGATTCGAAAGAGATTGAGACGTATGCTCAAGTCTTTGGCAACCCGTATCTACGATTCGAAAGAGATTGAGACGTATGCTCAAGTCATTGGCAACCCGTATCTACGATTCGAAAGAGATTGAGACGTATGCTTTCAAGTCATTGGCAACCCATATCTACGATTCGAAAGAGATTGAGACGTATGCTTAAATCATTCTAGCTTTGGCAACCCATATCTACGATTCGAAAGAGATTGAGACGTATGCTCAAGTTTTTCAAACTTTAGCAACCCATATCTACGATTCGAAAGAGATTGAGACGTATGCTCAAGTTCACCAAACTCTAGCTACCTCTATCCACTCGATAGTGACGTAAGCTCTAGTTTCAATTAGGTGACATCCTCCGGTAATTGTCAATCGGGTGACATCCTCCAAGAATTGTCAATCGGTGACACCTCCATTAATTGTCAAAATCTCAAGAATCCTAGACATCGTTCCTAACTATCTAGTGATGCTTGAACTACGATCAAGGCTTGATTCCTCCGGGATACGTAGGTAGCCTTTTATAAAAGGTCCAGCCATCCGACCACTTCGGTCACCCCTGTTCCTTCGTCGCTCCTCGGTGATGAAGTAATCCCTCATAGAGACCACCTTGGTCACTTCTAGCATATCCCCGCGGATCAATTGCTTGACCTCCTAGGTCATTTTCTATTTTCCCCAAAGAAGAGACCGCTTTCTCTTCTCCCTTCCTCGCCGGATCTTATTCCGAACTACGGCCTGGCTTGATTCCTCCGGATACGTAGGTAGCCTTCCAAAGGTTCAGCCACTCGACCGTCTCGGTCATCTAATCCGTCTCGGCATTCGCCGGATCGGATCCTTTTCTATCGACAACCCCACTTGCCTTGCAAGTGACGTTGCCGAGGGGCTTCGTAAGTACCCAAATCGCTCATGCCTTCCTGCTAATTTTCCCGACAATTTCGATAAGTTTTCCGGTAATTCCCCAGACCTTCCCGTCGTTCTGGAAACATTCCGGAACTGTTTTTTATTAAATAAGGGCTGAAGAGGATCCTTCCTAATTAAGAAACACGTTTTTCTTAATTAGGAAGGAGGGTTCTAGAATTTGCCACCTTGCATGGTTCTAGAATGCTTTGAGTCATTCGAGATAAGCCCGCACGGCCGCATTAGCTCGTCGCTCTTGCCGCACGGCTTCATTCACCTTATCCAGATTACCTATAAATAGAGGCCTCCTCTACCCATTTCAACACACACAATAGAGGCACAAAATATACAATACACTTATAAACACTCCCAAGACGTGAAGAATATTGGTGCAAGCTCAAGAAGGTGAAGAAGGAAGGCCAAGAAGCTACCTCCCTCCTCCTTGAAGACCCAAGACCAACCTCTCCTCCTAGCTCCGTTCGAAGAAGCAAAGGAAGCAATTGGTAACCTCGCACGCCCTAACCTTGCTTTTAATTGATATACTTGCTCATTGCATTCATATATCTTGCTTGGGACTTGGCATTTATTCATAAAGATCACATCTTTATCACCCCTTTCCCTTTTGCATGCATTAAGACCTCATTTGTCATAAAAATGTAGTCTTTTTCATAAAGGTGCATCCTTTGCACCTAAAACCCCCATTTTCAAATAAAAATGTCATTTTTATGCATCATTTGCACATAAAAATCCAATCTTTTCAATAAAAATGCATCCTTTGCATTCAAAAACCTTTTCCAATGCATCATTTGCATAAAAATCCTATCTTTACGCATCACTTGCATAAAGATCATTTCTTTCAATCAAAAAGCATCATTTGCTAAAACCAAAAATGTCATCTTTTCATTAAAGAGTCATTTTTCATCATGCATTTCCCTTTCCCCCAACCTTGGAACGGACCGGTGTAAAAGATCCTATCTTTACATCGTTCCTTCCATTAAAGGTTCACGATTTCTTTGGAAAGGGATAACCTTGAACCCTATATCTCCGATTATCGCTTAAGAAAGAGTATGAAGCCTCTATACGAGCTCGACCGTCTTAAAGCGTAGGATTGATGGGCTAAGGACCCTCCTTTTCTAAAGAACCTCATCTTTTACCAAAAGAGAGTCATTCTCTCGATCACGCAAGTCCCGAGGGTCCCGAGGTTAAAATGCGATGATCACAAGTCATAAGATGAGGACGGGATCATAATCCCAAATACATAAAATTCCAAGGAATCCCGAGCGACAGCCAACAAATGGTTTGTACGTCCGGAAGACAACTTGGGACATTCCCCCCCTTTTTCTCAAACACATGCACACAAGAAAGCACGCAAGCAAGCACGATTACTGAAATCTTGGGAGACTTGCTCCGGCAAGGCACTTTGGGTGAACGCCAAACGTTCTTCCCAAGGGGTAACTTAACCTCCGAACCCAAGTAAAAACCTTTTTTTCAAAGTTTTGAGGTAATCAAAATGGCGTGGCGACTCCGTTTTTTCAAATAACTCGGATGTCTTCAAACTCGCGTGAATCCACAAAATTTGGGCACACATTCACATCGACGAACCCTGGTACAATCAGATTTACCAGTACCTCCAAAGCGGAGAAGCTTCCTTCACAAATGAAGATGGAAAATACAAAGAAGGGATCAAAGCCAAAAACATGATGGCGTTAAAATGCCTGGCATCCCACTTCGTCATTTTGGGGGTATGTTGTACAAGAAGCGCCACCAAGGGCCACTCCTTCGGTGTGTAAACAAAGAAAAAGCCAGCGAGCTAATGAACGAAGTTCACAACGGAACCTGCGGTCCGCACATGAACGCCCGAGCATTGACACAGATCATTCTCCGTATGGGATACTATTGGATATCAATGGAAATGCATCGCATCCAGTTCATCCGAAGCCGCGACAAATGTCAATGGTTCTCCAACCTCAATCACATCCTCCTCACGAACTCTATTGCATGACTACGCCTACGGCCTTTCGCCACATGGGGAATCGGCGTCATCGGCAAGATCACTCCTCCAGGGAGCAAATGGTCACGAGTTCATTTTAGTCGCGATCGACTACTTCACCAAATGGGTAGAAGCCGATCGTACAAGGTACCGAATTCTAGGAAGGTGGCCGAGTTCATCCGAGAGAACATCATGTGCCGATATGGAGTGCCCAACGAGATCATCTCCGACAATGGGACTCACTTCAAGGAGATTGTGACCAACTACCGACCGAATTCGAGTCACACGTCACGGGTCTTCTCCTTACGGACCACAAACCAATGGTGCGAAGAGAGGCCCAACAAGACTCTCGCCATGATAATCGAAAGATGACCACCGAGGTCGGGATCGGCCCGAAAAGCTACATCCTAGCCCTCTCGGGATACCGAACATCGGCCGAACCGCCACAGGGGAGACTCAGTTCGCACTTACCTACGGAATGGAAGCGATGTTACCCGTGGAATTGGAAATTCCATCCTCCGAGTCCTCTTGAAACGGGATCAATGAAGTCGAATGGCTACGTGCAGCCGTCACGACGAACTTGCTCTACTCGACGAGCGCAGATTGAAAGCCATGGAACACACTCGAGCCTACCGGAGCGTAATGGCACGAGCATTCGACAAGAAAATCAAGATCCGAGACATCGAGAAGGCGACTTGGTGCTAAAGGAAAAGCCTCCTACGTGCGGACCAATCCCCTGGAAAGTGGGAGCCTACCCGGATAGGACCGTTCGTGGTACAAAGAATCTTCTCCAGGAGCCATGAAGCTAGCAGACGTGGACGGAAACCCTTTCGTTAACCCCGTGAACGGAAGCAAGCTCCGCAGATACTTCGTTTGAGGAAGAGCACGAGTCAACTCACCTTCCCCATACACCGTCCCCTCGCAAATTAAAGTGCTAAAAGAGTAATACCCAACCGGATACATTCCCGCTAATGATCTAGGTAAAAAACAGGTCGCACTTCTTTTGTCTTTGTTTTCTCAAATTCACCTAAAGTGTCGAACTACGGTGACCTGAGCCCCTTAGTCCAACTGTAAAAGGGGAACGTAGGCAGCCATCATTGGTTCGGTCTAAAAACAAAAATACAATAAGCATCAATTGCTTGTGTTTCGAAAAACTCTTTTCATTTAACCTACAAATTCATAACGGTTAAAACATTCTTTGATGAGTTCAAGCACGGTCAACTCTTGACTCGCTACACGCTAGCAAAACTACAATAAAACATTAATCAATTAATGTGTCTCGCAATGACAATGGATGGATACTCTGGACAAAGAAGGTCA
The DNA here is from genome assembly GCA_022495995.1 of Adenophora triphylla var. japonica. NCBI lineage: Eukaryota > Viridiplantae > Streptophyta > Magnoliopsida > Asterales > Campanulaceae > Adenophora > Adenophora triphylla. The sequence continues at coordinate 33,597 of JAFEMH010002853.1, forward strand.
ACCTAGTTTCCCGTACTAGGTCCTTCATCCTTCTTCCCTTCCCTTTTCCCCGGCGAGTGTTCTTCACCTTCGCAGAAATATTCCCGTAGGCCTTCTACCCGGCTCGTGGACTCTTCCCGACGCCTCGCGTCAATCCCGTGCCGTCAATACAGTCCTTTCTCTAGCTCTGTCTCGAGCCGCCTCGCCGAGCCATCATCGCAGTGCTTTGATTGGCCTCCCGATCAAGATTTGCCACATAATCGGCCATGGCATCGCGCACGATTCCTGTGGTTAGCCCTCGCCTCGTCCTCCTCAAGGTCGAGCCGTCCGTGTGATCGCACACCCAACGGCTCACTCCGTCTCCACAAGATAGCCATCTCGTGTCTCCCTATACACTCTTCGTACCGGTCCAGATCTTTGCGTCAATAGAACAGTGCCCTCTCTCCGTGAAAGAGAACCTCGGGCAGAAAGGACGTGTATTGCCACCACCGGTGATCAGCAATAGCGTTGAAGGATCCTTCATCTGCAGATCCCACCTCAAAGGTAGCAAAGATAACTCGGATCGATCGGTGGCATCTTGCTCGGCCCACTGCACGCCGGAACTAATGATGGAATATAGAAAGACGTACGAGATGCCCCGCACTCGACGATCAATGTACCCTCCCGAGCGGTCCTACAAGTCTCAGAATCTTCCAATGGGAACCCACCATCGCAAGTGATGCGTGCCAAGTCCGGCCATCCAGAGCTCCAGCTCACTGATTACCCCCTATCACTGTAGGACGTCGCGAGAAAGACCAAGCGTCACAGACATTGGCACCTCGGGCATCATCTCGCAGCCTCTCCTCAACCACATGGTCGCATAGCGGGACTCCCTCCCCACATGTATCGGCTATCGGTCGCCATCCGGCCTACGCCTGTGAACGTCTCGCCCAAGACCAATGGCACGATGTCTCCTCCACTCCGCACTGCCTCACCAGGTCCAAGACACCGTGATGGCACACACCTGCAGACGTGAATGTGAACAGAGTAGCAATCACGCACAGAGCAAACGCGCCCCACGCAAAGACGCTCCTCGGCTCCGGCAAATCTTTCGGGCAGTCCCAGAAATGTCAACGTAATCGGTATCCTCAGACAAGATCCCGTATGCTTCTCCAGCCGAGATACCCAAAAAGGACACTAGCTTCTCAACGGTGGCCATGCCACCAAAGATACGGAAGAACTAGCCGTTCCGTCTCGTGTCCTCCCGAATGGCCCGGAAATCTTCAAACGTAGGAGTGACTTCGTTGTACGAAAAGGCTGCATTGCACATTCCTCCTTAAGTCCTGTAACCGAGACGCGGCTCTCAAAAGATCCCAATCTGGCATGAGCTCCTTCAAAGCCCAAACAGATTTAATCCCGTAATGACCTTCGAAAAACCTTTTGTTACGCCTCGTGTGGTTCCGTACCCACGACCGAAAGTTGTCCAAATATCGCTCTTGCATCCGAGACGATAACTTGGGAAAGGGAGCCATGTCGAAGGTGAAGAAAACCTTAAGAAATGGAAAAGAACTCGGCTGAATGAGCAAAAGCAATGCGCGGTTCTTACAAATTGCAAAGTGAAACTGCAATTTAAAGAATCTGGAAATTCATTTCAAGTCCGGCCGGACTCCCTCTGCGATTGACTTGGTCAACTCTGCGGCCATTTGCCTTAAAGTTGGAAGCATTTCCAAACCATGCCCCTGTTCACTCTTATGAAATCTCGCGTGCACCGCCCGATTTCATCCAACAAATGACAATATCCCTTCCGCCCGCTGCTCGTGCAAGTTGCAAATAATTAAAAATTAGTGCATACATGCTTAATTTTTGACCCGTTCAATTTTTAATGCATTTCTCCTTTTTATTTATTTTTGATTAACCTATTTGCTTATTTGCCGAAAATAAGCGAAGGTGATCACAGAATAAATATGCGAAATACGAGTTCCGCCCACGGCGCCTTTTTGCAAATACATTTCAAATCAAAATTTGTTCCTCGACAAATACATGCATTTTGTCTAAACAAAATAGTAAAGAAAGAAAGCGAAAAGGGGACTACTCGAGTCCCGCTCGTCATCCGTACACTCGGCGTCTTGCTCCGCCGCCGGACTCATCGCAAACAGAACTCGCCGAACTCCTCCCGGAGGGAATAGGCAAAGGGCCTCCTCGGAGTACGCGAACTCGAGGACTCCCCCTCTCGCGCCCGAGTGCGCGTAAGAAGGAGCTCCAAATCCAGCCGGTTCCGCCCGCGAACCGGCCAAACCCCTGTGTGAAGTCCTCCCCACCGGTGTGGGAGCGGGCGAACCCTCGGCCTAGACGGCCCCGATCGCGGACGTCCACGCTCCTCAGGGAGGCTGCACCGCATGAACTCCACGAGCCTCCCGGCGTAGGCGGACCACCCGTCCACCGGCCTCATGGCCTCATTGTACGTACGGCCGGATACCTGCGAACCAGAAAATCATCGTAAAGCGAACAGAAAGTACAGATGCATCATGTGCGTAATGCTACTATCAAATGCGTAAAATCGAAAAAGATGCTTACCGCAGATTGGGGTCCGCCTGTATCGTGGTCTCGGCTCCGTCGGGAGCGGGATCACAAGTCGCTGCGCGAACCGTCCGGCCCCTCGTACGCTAGCCTAGCTCGCGGGACGGGAAAATGTCGAGGACCTCCGGGGACCTCGCCCTCCTATCTTTGCACTGTGGGCTCCTCGGCCTCATCCTCAAGAAAACATCATAAGCGGCCCCCGCTATGATGTACTCGGTGAAGTACACACCCTGAAGGAACCCCTCCGGCTCGTCAATCGGCATCTCCAGGGGATCTTTTGCATGTACAAAGGAGGATCCACTGAAGACTAAATGGAAGAGACCCGCCTATGCCGACGGGTCACTCCTTCTCCCCAAATACATGGCGTCACGGTGAAGTCCCACCAGGAGCTTCCGCCGCCGTGTAGTCTCGCTGGCAATGCACCGCGACATGATCAAACCTTCTCCACCGGAGTCGAGTGGATCCTCTCGGAGAACTCCAAGTTCGGCGCCGGAGATATCTCCTCGTACGACACTCGAGTGCCAACCCTCGAAGAGACCGCCCTCTTCGCCTTCTTACGCCAAACCGGCAAGGCGGGGAACGAGGGGACGGTACGGCTCCTTTATGTCCCAAGCACATCGGATTTCGAATACCTCGTAGCACCGGACACCGCGAGAGAGTGGAAAGTTATGTCGGCTACAAAGCGAGATACATACGAGTACATAAAAGAGGCAAGGAAGAGAAAAAGCACGTAAACTTACATCCAAGACGGGCGTGAAGCGGCTAAATGTGTGCTCCTCTCCCGCGAGAACCTGTCCAAAGAATGGTAGAGCTCGGCCGGTCCGGCCTCCCCACGCAAACCCCTCACGGCATCCGGATCTGTCGGCGACCCGAGCGAGAGGAAGTGACAAGACGTGTCGGAAGTCGGAAACAAAGTCGGCGATAGCGCAAACCAAAGGAACCCTCGAGCCGGACGCTCTGCGGTCATCCTCAAAGACCCGACGGATAATCGGCAACGCCCGCCCTCAAGTGACGCTCCATCGGCCTGTACCGAATGCCTAAGCCCTCGGCATCGGTAATATCAAAACCCACAGCCCAGACAAGCTGCTCAGGGGTGTAACCATCAACCCACACCGCGCGTTGCCATAAGTCGGCAACCCGGTGATAGCGGCAAAATCCGTGGGAGTCACCGTCGCCTCCCCCATACGAAATGGAAAGTGTGGGTCGTATCCCACCGATGCTCGCTCGGCGCGACATACATGGACCTGCCCCTCGGCGTATCGGTGACGCAGGCTACGGCCTTGATAAACCCGGCCCGGCCGGAGTCAATCACCGGTGCCGTGGACTCCTCTCTCCCTCTCGAGCTACGTCAGGGATAAGGCCCCACAATGCCCGCACCGCCTCAAAGGCACCCCGACTCTTACGGTTGTGGGTATCAACCATCCCTGTCCCTGCAGACAAACAAGACGAAGCAACGTCAACAAAATGCAACAACGCATGTCAAAAGGATGCAATGCAGATACGGTTCTCATTCATTTCCTACGTATATTCAAAATCTTTCGAAAATTCCGTCGAATCCGGAACTTTCAAAATCTTTCGAAAACTCCGTCGAATCCGGAACTTTCAAAATCTTTCGAAAACTCCGTCGAATCCGGAACTTTCAAAATCTTTTGAAAACTCCGTCGAATCCGGAACTTTCAAACTCTTTCGAATTTTTCGAAAATTTCGCTCCGTCCCGAATTAAAGCTACTTTAATTTTGGAAAATGCATTTAGACATGGAATTTTGCAACCAAAATTTTTATGTCATCTACCCATGATGTCAATTGAACTACGTCCTAGTCAATTTCGACAACGATTCATAGCAAAGTCAAAAGCCCCAAATCGGGCACCAAAATCCCTAAGTAAATTCCTAACAAATTTCTAACATTTAAAGAATACACATTCTTAAAATTAATGGAATTTGTAGGGAACTTACTTGTCTTTCGATCCCTCCCTTGGAGTTGTGGCGGTCCCTCGCCGGATAAAACTCCGCCGGATTCAATGGAAGAGTGGTGGTTCGAATGGTCCGAACCAATCGAGTTCTTTCGTCGTCGGTCCTTCCGTGGCGAGCCATTGGTCCTCCTTCACCCTCCATAGCGATTTTCCCTCACAAATTCGAGCAAACCTTGCAATTTGGGTTGGATTTCTCTCTCTTTTCTCTCCTCTCTCGCCGGCAACAATGGAAGAAATGGCCATTTTCTTCCCCAGCCTCGGCATTTAAAAAGTTTCTGGAAAAACAGTAAAAGTCCGACCGGACTCTTACTGCACCAGAATAATTTTTGCCCCTTTTGCCCCTCAGCTTTTGGCAATTCCAATTTTACCACTTTTGGCCCCCGAAAGTGTAAAATTTCCCCCAGTTAGACATTTCTAACGCCCTATCCCCCGAGGATAAAACCCAGTTAGTTCTCACTAACGTTCGTCTCCAGACGTTAAATTCTCAGTTAGTTTTCACTAACGCTTCGTCTCCAGACGTTAAATTCTCAGTTGACGTTTGACATTCAAACGTTCAACCATGTCTCCGGACATTTCAGTTACAATTCCGTCTCCCGACGTTAAAATTTAAATGATCCTCACCATTAAACTCTCAAATCGCGACCTTTCACGGTCCGATTTCAATCCTCAATCGCGACCTTTCACGGTCCGATTTCAATCCTCAATCGCGACCTTTCACGGTCCGATCTCAATCCTCAATCGCGACCTTTCACGGTCCGATTTCAATCCTCAATCGCGACCTTTCACGGTCCGATCTCAATCCTCAATCGCAACCTTTCACGGTCCGATTCCAATTCTCAATCGCGACCTTTCACGGTCCGATTTCAATCCTCAATCGCGACCTTTCACGGTCCGATCTCAATCCTCAATCGCGACCTTTCACGGTCCGATTTCAATCCTCAATCGCGACCTTTCACGGTCCGATCTCAATCCTCAATCGCGACCTTTCACGGTCCGATCTCAATCCTCAATCGCGACCTTTCACGGTCCGATTCCAATTCTCAATCGCGACCTTTCACGGTCCGATCTCAAACAGTTAATCCCCACCTTCGCGGTCCGACCTCCACCCTCTTATCAAGACCTTCGTCATCATCTCCGGCAACAGCAATAAGCCCGAACCCCAAGGTACGAACGCCTTGCAAATGGTCATCATCTCCGGCAACAGCAATAAGCCCGAACCCCAAGGTACGAACGCCTTGCAAGTAGTCATCTCCGGCAACAGCAATAAGCCCGAACCCCAAGGTACGAACGCCTTGCAAATAGTCATCTCCGGCAACAGCAATAAGCCCGAACCCCAAGGTACGAACGCCTTGCAAATGGTCATCATCTCCGGCAACAGCAATAAGCCCGAACCCCAAGGTACGAACGCCTTGCAAATGGTCATCATCTCCGGCAACAGCAATAAGCCCGAACCCCAAGGTACGAACGCCTTGCAAATAGTCATCTCCGGCAACAGCAATAAGCCCGAACCCCAAGGTACGAACGCCTTGCAAACAGTCATCTCTCCGGCAACAGCAATAAGCCCGAACCCCAAGGTACGAACGCCTTGCAACAATCCCTCTTCGGCCATCCAAGTAAGCCCGAACGCTCATCCCCAGCAGGATAAAACTGGCAACAGCAATAAGCCCAGCACCCAAGGCACGAAAGCCCTCGTCAACATCGCAACTCCGGTTTGAGGCGCCACACGCCCTCGAAGGTTTCAGAAGTCCCAGGTTCAGACGCCTCCTAACAGTCTCCATCCAGGTTCAGACGCCTCCCAATAGTCTCCATTCAGGTACAGGTACCTAGCGAATGGTCTCATCCAGGTTTAGACGCCTCCTAACAGTCTCGCTCAGGTCAAGGTCCCCAGGCGCGGCCCTTGCCCCTTTTCGAACTACGATCGGCTTGATTCCCGCTCGGGATACGTAGGAATCCTTTTCGCTAAGGGTCCAGCCAGCTGACCGCCCAGGTCTCCTTCAAGTTAAGGCATCCCGATTTGGATCCTTATCTTTTTCAACGACCCCACCTCCTTCGGAGGAGACGTAGCTGAGGGGCTAACTGTAAGTACCCAAATCTGGATCGTCCAAATCCGTTGGAAAGTTAACCGAAATCCGTTAACTGGCCCGCTCCAGGTTAACCGGAACTCGTTAAACTCCCGTTCCGTGCCAACGAGGCGTCCGGGGCTGCCCGTGCATCCCGACGTTGAACCGTACTTAACACGTGTCATCTCACGTAAAAGTATGGATTTCCCTAAAAACGCATTTTCCGGCACTTTCCGGGCGTTTGGACATTTCCTGACCGTTATTTTAAAAAACGGACAAAACCGGACCGGGAACGAACTCCCACACTTCGGTGAGTCACGGGACACGTGTCCCGCATGCCACCTCCCTCTAGTCACTCGTCAATCACAAATCAAGGCCAAAAGACCAAAATACCCCTGGTTTGCAAGCCTAGTCCGTAGGACTCACTTTGTGCACTTTTCTGAAATTGCCGTGAGTCCCCCAGATTTCCAAAATCCCCAAAACCCACGAAATTCGGTCAAGTCCGGCCGGACTCCTACTGCAATTTTCACCCTATAAATAGAAGTTGCTGTCAAAGGCAAAAAAAGGAGGATTTTTCACACAAAAAATCACCACCCCCACGGTCCAAACTGGTTTTCACCCCTCCCGAGCTCCCATTTTATCTCAATTCGCGTGAAACCTTCGTATTTCGATCAAATACGCACCCTACAACTTCGAAACAACCTTTCGAATCACTTTCCGTGTCCCGTACACACCTCCCGAGCCAAAGGAGTCGACCCTAGCCTTAGGTATAACTCCTCTCTCTGAATCTTCCGTTCCATCTCGGTTTACGCGCCAGTCGCTATAAGCATTTCGAACGTCGTTATCAAAATGTAGACGCCTCCGTCTAACGGGGTCCGATACGTTTTAGCCCCTCGATCCTCTTCTCTTTCCGTAAGAGAAGTAATCACGGGTTAAAACGGCGTTCCGACCCCGTTCCGTTTACTTTCATGTCATTTACAATTCCGAGCCGTTTGGCCTCGTTGATCGTCATTTACAATTCCGAGCCGTTTGGCCTCGTTGATCGTCATTTACAATTCCGAGCCGTTTGGCCTCGTCGATCGTCATTTACGAATCCGGATCGTTTGATTCCGTTGACACCGCTTTAAATACTGTCATTTACAAGTCCGATCCGTTGGGATTGTGATAGTATTTACTTTTCAAAAGTCCGAGTCGCAACCCGATTCGTTGATCGCATATCATTTAATACGCATTTTTCCCGTAAAAATCGTTAACAATGTAATGCCCGGTTCAAAACCGGAGTTCGTCCGTCGAACTCTCTTTCAAAACGCACGAAATGACATTCGGCCTCCGAATGCTCATCTTCAAACTCAAAGTCAAAGCCGCCATTTGATACCTAAAATCATTTAATACGCATTTTTCCCGTAAAAATCGTTAACAATGACTCGTATGGCTCAAAGTCGACGTTTGCCACGCAAACGCTCATTTCAAACTCAAAATCGACGTTTGCCACGCAAACGCTCATTTCAAACTCAAAATCGACGTTTGCCACGCAAACGCTCATTTCAAACTCAAAATCGACGTTTGCCACGCAAACGCTCATTTCAAACTCAAAGTCGACGTTTGCCACGCAAACGCTCATTTCAAACTCAAACCGACGTTTGTCATTCAAACGCTCGTCTTTTCAAACAAAGTCACCTAATCAACGTTTGTCATTCAAACCAAGATTAAGCTTGTCATTCAAGCCCCCCATTTCAAAAGACACACACACACACACGATTTCGAGAAAGGTAGAAAGACTCGTCATGCGAGGCGTTTCGGGCGATCTCGTAATGCTCTACCCGAAACGTAACGTGACCTCCGAACCTAACAATCTCTGGTACTAAAAAGCTTTTTACTCGTTTTTGCTACCAATAAAAATGATCCCCTGTTTTCAAAGCCTTTTCCTAAGTTTTTGCTACCAATAAAAACGACACCTTTTCAAAATAGCCGTTTCTCAACGTTTGGGCTCAAAATACAAAACCGCGTGGCGACTCCTCATTTTTCCTTCCCATGAAGCGAGGTCTCAGACACCAACACCCCGCGAAAGACAACCGCGTTTTGCGCCCGCGCGAAATCCCGGGTAATTTCAACCTTCCTCCCTGAGTTGGCCTTTCAATTTGAGTGCGGAAATGATCCGTTCCCATCCTCCCAGGACCCTTGGGAGTCCAGTTTTGTTGACTTCATGCCCGGCTTGGAAGAGAATGGTTTCATCGTCTTCGTCGTCGCATTCACAGAGAACTTGCTTTCCCCGGGAAGGTAAGCGCTGGGATTCTTTCTGCTGTGACGTTCCATCTCCTAGGTCATCGGGACCGTTGATCACCCTTGTCTGGCAGAGGGGGTTGGATGAGAATAGACGGTAGTCCGGGAAGTTGCCATGAGCGAAACTCTTGAGGTCGAACTGGTCTAGAGTGGCCTCTAGCTTTCTGTCTGAAGCTGCCTGTGACACTTTAAGGGCTTGGTCCCTGTAGGTCTTTCGAGCTTGATCTTCGTCCCAAAGACGACTTTCTTGAGCGGCTAGTTTCATGAGGGCTTTCCTTGCGGGAGCTAAGCAGTCTCCGTAGGTGCGCATCATCTGACTAGTGTCCAGAACCGTGATTACATTCAAATCGCCGAATGGCGGGAATACTTGGATTACGTTGACGAAGGAAGTCGGGCTGGGACATTCCATGCGGCCTTCCTTGATCTCGATTACCAAGAAATTCGCCCATATTTGCTTGATTGACCCCACGGGGGTATTGAATTCTGCAATGTTGACGGTCTCGTGATCTCGCTCGATCGCCAAGTCTATCGAGCTAGTAGTCGGCGCGGGATGTTTGAATCCGGAGCCGTGACGGCCGGGAGTAGAATCGAACCGGAGCATGTTGATCTTTGAGGTGGTCATTTCCTATGTCGGAAGGCGACTACGCCTTGCGGGAAGACTTTCACGGTTGTTTTCGGGGTGGGCTGCCGGAAGCGTTCCCGAGGTTGATCGACTTGTAGCGGGGTGGGGAGCTTGGTCTCTTTCGCTGTTACCCTTGGCCTTGACGGCACTTGAGGGTATAAGCTTAACTGATGGCACGGGCTGGTTGCCACTGGGGCTGGTACTTGGAAGTAATGATGAGCTCTGAGCTCGCTTGGCCAAAGCCTCGTTTACCATGAGCAGGCAGTCATCGAGGGTGACTTTGGTATTGCAGAATCTGACGATAAGGACTGGATCCTTGGCTTCATCAGGGTATCTGGAATAGATGATGTTGACGAAGTCGTCGTCGACACTTGATCGAGAGGATTCCTTGTCGTGTCAACCGTGCTTCCAATTGTCGGATAGCCGCACTGTCTTGGACGTTGAGCTTGACAATTTCCATGGTATTGGAACCTTGGTCATAGGTGACTGATCGGAAGGAGTTCCGTCCTCAAAGCTGAGCATGTGAATGCGAGGTCCCGCCCGCGGCCCGCCGCGTCCTCGACTCCGGAGAGTCCCGATTCGTCATCATCGACGGTTCAATCCAAACGTAGGGACGTATTGCGTCGGTTGCGTTCTTTGGGCGGCTAGGAAAACATCATGCTCTTCGTTGGAGAAGAGGGGTACATCGGGTCGTTCCTCGTGGAGGACGTCCCATACAACTTCCATGCATTCATCACGAGAATGACAGTGCTTGTTGACCTTTATCACGAAGATCTCTTCGCACAGCGGGGCCGAGAGAGTTGGTTTGGAGAATGCGACGAATCTCCGATTGGAGACCGGGGGTTTATGTGCCCGCATCATGGCGATATTCGGCGTTTCCTTCCAATCTGCCTCCAAATGTTGGAAACGATAGTTGAACTTGATGTATCGGGCCTTGAGTGGTCTGCCCGCTCGAGTACGTTTACATAATTAGCATCTCCGGACTACGAGGGATTACGATGAGATTTGCCCCGATAGTCCCTGGGTTGATTCGAAGGAGGTAACCCGGTGCACGAGTGCGGACACGCTTGGCTATTGTCTCGGCTTCGTTTCCTATGAGGAAACTATCCCCTCGGATGACTTCGAGATATCCTGCCGGTTAATGAACTTAACACTGATGGAGAGTGGAAGCTATGGCTTTCATGTGGTGTAGCCAAGGGCGTCCCAAAGAGCTGTGAACTCGGATGGAATGTCCATCACATGGAATTTTCTTGGCACCATTTGGGTTTCGAACCGAGTTCAGTCACCGTCCCCAGGATGGGACGAGACGAGCTGTCGTAGGCCTTGATAGTCCGAGTAGACGGAATCAGGTGGCTTTCATTGATGCGGAGGGCTCGCATCATGCTGAGAGGGAGAACATTAATGGCTGACCCGTTATCTACCAATACTCCGGGGAGTGATATGGTGTTGAGCTTGAGAGTGATGTACAGAGCTTCGTTGTGCCCCGAGGCATCTCTCGGTAAGTCTTCGTCACAGAACGTGATCATACTGCCATACAGACGGGAGTCGTAGATCTCGTCTCTATCCGTAGAAGGAGAGTCATCCAGCCATCCGTTTCCTGTCTTCCTCTTGCGAGGTAAAGCCTTTGCTGGAACCTCGGGATTGTGTTGAGGTTGTTTGTGGCGGTTGCCGCCCTTGGTTAGCATGTTGATCAAGTGCGAGTGCCAAGCTGACTTTGATCTTCCTTTACCGGTCCGAGCTCGAAAGCTGGACAAATTGAATCTTGGTTGATCCCGCGGGGGATTAGGCTTCGGCGCGGTAAGATTACCAAGATCGAGGTATTCCGGTGTCCCAAGGTCTGAATTACGGTTTCGGCGGGACTTTTCGGCTTTCCCACCCCTGTTTGCTCTAAAGCTGCATGGCTGGAGGCAAGGAGGGGACTGGCTGGAGTACAAGATGCGTAGTAGTCGAACCTCCCGAAAGGTTCTCCGAGTGTACCTACACCGGTGTCCCCGGCTTCGTATCTTTCTCTCGATTCTTTGTTGAGAGGATTTCTTCTTTTTGTTTTCTCGGAGGATTGCTCAGGACCGTTTCTCGGGACTCGTACTCCGGGCGGGCGGAGCGATCGCAAACATCGTAGGCGATGTGGACATTAGAGGAGGATCCAGTGAAAGAGGCGGAGAAACCGGTTCGTGGCACTCTTCTTGGGCACCCACTCAATGGAATTCACGCTGTTATTGTTCGGAAAAGGGTTTCCGATCAGATTGGGCCACGGGGCGCTCCAACTTGCCTTCTTCTATCAAGTTACGGATTTCGTATCGTAACCCCAAACAGGTTGTCGGTGGTATGGCCGTGATGCGATGGAAGGCACGATATTTGCTCTTGTCCGCATTAGGCTACGGGATTCTTGGGTTTGTAATTGGCAACGGGTTTAAGGAGACCCTCCTTGATTAACCCTTCCAGCATCTTGCTCGGTGGCATGTCCAACTTGTCGAAGTGTACGGCAGCTTCGAGTAGAATTGTTACTTTGTGGGGCCGGGTTACCCGACCGTTGTCCCCGATGGATGTAGTTGACAGACGTATCTTTCCCTTTGCGGGGCCGGTGCGGGATTGAATGCAGCTGCTGAGCGGTATACGTATGGCTGTGCGGTAGCCAACTTTTCCTTGAGATCCTTCTCGAAGCGTGAGCCGGCATTGACCATGGCCGGAGATGCAGGAAGAAATGATGGTGATGAGAGTTCTGATGGACGGTCTTAAGCAGGACTTGAAGATCCGCATCTGTTCATCTTTGGAGAGTGGCTCCATGATCTCGGAGAGTTTCCAACTTCACCTCTTGTAGAATTCCCCAACACTTTCATCCGCTTTCTGCTGAGTGGTAATTAAGTCCTCACAACTTGTTTCCCACTCTAGGTTGGATTGGTACCGTTCCAGGAAGATGTTGCGACCGTTCCCGGGTGTGGCGATCCGCGAGCTTGACCCTCGAAACCATCGTAACGCCTGAACTTTTGAGCGTATCTTTGGAAGTGGTCGGCCATTTCTTTGGAGGGTTGCTCCTTTTGCTCTCATGCCGAGAACGTAGGTATCGACGTGCGTTTGAGGACATTCGGTTCCGTCGAATCGGTCCATCTCCGGCATTACGAACTTGGCGAGGAGAGGCGTGACCATTCCGGATACGTGGATTTGAGCGTTTCTGCTTTGAGCTGCTCATGGTGGCTTTCGGAGTCTTTCATCCGCTCGGCCATCCGAGGCTAAGGTTGGGTCCGAGTGGTGGACTTTGAGGCTCGGCGCGGGTGCTACCACGTGAGCGGTAGTGATTGGAGGTGGAAGGCTTGGTATATGAGAATATACGGGGCCTTTTACGAAGCTGTATCGGGGCTTGTCCCGTGTTTAAGAGATTCGTGTATAGGCAGCGGGACGAACCGGGAGGGTATTGAGGAATATTGGCATCCTGAGATGGTCCGGCGGTGCGGCGGTGATATTGAGTGATGGGAGTAGCACTGGGCGACCAAAATGACAAGGTTGCCACGAGAGGTGGTAACATGGAGCCTAGGTCATTTGTTTCCTTGATTGGAAGGCATCCCGTAAGTTGGCGGGGAGGAACCTGGTTAAAGGTTTGGTGAACTGGTTTCGGGGAATCGTCATCCTCGACCGGGACAAAAGTACCGTCGGCCCAGGGGATAGCTGCTATACCACGCTCATTCGGAAGGCACCACGAAATTCTGTTGATCTTCTTTACGCCCTTGTGAACCTCACAAGCCCGGATGGCTTCTTCCAAAGTCATATACATTACCGTGGCGGGGTCCTTCCCGTCACGATTTCTCGGTGAGCTAGACATGTCGGAAATTCTGGGTGAGGAGGCGAGGGAACCGAAGAACCGTCTGACGCCGCCGTAACGGTGATCTGGCAAGGCGGCGGCCGGAAATCGAACCACTTTACGCTCGCTGCGAGGAACGAAAGGAAGGGTTTAGGCTTCGGAAAAGGGTATTTGGCTCAAGGTTTTGGGCTTGTGCAATGTGCAGTTACCGATTAATGTTTACTTAAAGCACGTTTTCTCAGAGTCGTAATCGGTTGGAATAGAGCAGGTCTTCTTTTTCGCAACTAATCCTAGAGCTCTAATCAGTGGATCTCGTCACTACGCTTATAAGCCCCTCGTTTCCATTGTAGATCATCTTTCTCAGGACGGACTATCCCGAGCGAGGTCTGATAAGGCAAGCGAGTTCCACCGACAAAGGAAAAAATGAACTTAAGGCTAGCTGATCACGCAAACTTTCAACGTATGTGACGTACGGGCCACAGTCGAAGTCAACATCCTTAAGTTAAGGCGGGGATTGTGCCAAAATTTGGGCATGACCTCTCCTGACTCGCTTGTGCGAGAGACCTTAGCTTTTTAGCGTTGGCCAAGTTGGGGCTGGCACGATGCATACGGCGAGGTTTGGTGACACGGCGTCACATTGAACCTTCGGGTATATTTTTCGGCGGAGCTCCGCGTCAAAGTCAAGGCTGAAGAGCGCGAGACTTCGGGTCAGGAACGACCTTTGGTCTCAAACTCTCGAGCTTGACTCGGAGCGGGGCCCGGCGTAAAAAACATACACTTAGGCTTTATGACACAAGCTAAGCCAAAAACCAACCGGGGTCTTGGACAAAGTGTGACACAAAGAGTGCATGGCTTACACGGGCTAGGATGGGATGTTTGGGACGACCCCGTGCGCCCCCGAAAGGGAGACCAATCAGAGTGCAACTGATAAGGCCATCCCGGGTTAGGGGTTGTAGTGTGCAGTGTACCGAGGCAGCAAGTGCACGTGAAGTGCGGTGTTCCGAGTCAGCAAGTGCGCGTAGTGTGCGGTCACTAAAATTCTTTTTCTGAGTAAAACAGAGATTTTTTCAGAATGTGTCTTAAAGAATTTATGATGCACAGTTCAAAAGACAGCGATGAAAATCTAGCATGAATGGGGATGCACAAAAATGGTATGATTTTGAAAAGTTGACAATGTAATGCCTTTGAAATAAAAACCGTTCGAGGTTTAAAGTAACACACGCACACGAAAACGAGGAAGGGTAAACGAAAGTTTGACCCACGGAAGTCTTTTTAGAAAACAACGGTAGTTTTGAAAAAAGTATCTTGTCCCCAGCGGAGTCGCCAACTGAAATTACCCGGGATTTCGCGCTAGCGCGAAACGCGGTTGTCTTTCGCGGAGGGTTGGTGTCTGAGACCTCGCTTCATGGGAAGGAAAAATGAGGAGTCGCCACGCGGTTTTTGTATTTTGAGCCCAAACGTTGAGAAACGGCTATTGAAAATGGTGTCATTTTTATTGGTAGCAAAAACTTAGGAAAAAGCTTTGAAAATGGGGGTCATTTTTATTGGCAGCAAAAACGAGTAAAAAGCTTTTTGTACCAGAGATTGTTAGGTTCGGAGGTCACGTTACGTTTCGGGTAGAGTATTACGAGATCGCCCGAAACGCCTCGCATGACGAGTCTTTCTACCTTTCTCGAAAATGTGTGTGTGTGTGTGTGTCTTTTGAAATGGGGGCTTGAATGACAAGCTTAATCTTGGTTTGAATGTCAAACGTTGATTAGGTGACTTTGTTTGAAAAGACGAGCGTTTGAATGACAAACGTCGGTTTTGAGACGGAAATGAGCGTTCGCGTGGCAAACGTCGATTTTGAGTTTGAAATGAGCGTTTGCGTGGCAAACGTCGATTTTGAGTTTGAAATGAGCGTTTGCGTGGCAAACGTCGACTTTGAGTTGAAAATGAGTGTTTGCGTGGCAAACGTCGATTTTGAGTTGAAAAGGAGTTCGAAGGTCGAACTCCGGTTTTTTGAACCGGGCGAGTCATTGTTAACGATTTTTACGGGAAAAATGCGTATTAAATGATTTTGAGTGTCAAATGGCGGCTTTTAGTTTGAAGATGAGCGTTTGGAGGCCAAACGTCATGTCGCGAGTTTTGAAAGAGAGTTCGACGGACGAACTCCGGTTTTGAACCGGGCATTACATTGTTAACGATTTTTACGGGAAAAATGCGTATTAAATGATATGCGATCAACGAATCGGGTTGCGACTCGGACTTTGAAAAGTAAATACTATCACGATCCAAATGGGTCGTACTTGTAAATGACAGTATTTAAAGCAGTGTCAACGGAATCAAACGATCCGGATTCGTAAATGACGATCAACGAGGCCAATCGGCTCGGATTTGTAAATGACGATCAACGAGGCCAATCGGCTCGGATTTGTAAATGACAGAAATTAAATGACGATCAACGGATCGATCGATCCGGAATTGGTAAATGACAGAAAGTAAACGGAACGGGGTCGGAACGCCGTTTTAACCCGTGATTACTTCTCTTACGGAAAGAGAAAAGGATCGAGGGGCTAAAATGTATCGGACCCCGTTAGACGGAGGCATCTACATTTCAGTAACGACGTTCGAAACGGTTGTAGCGACTGGCGCGTAAACCGAGACGGAACGAGAGATTTAGAGAGAGGGAGTTATACCTATGGCTAGGGTCGACTCCTTTGGCTCGGAAGGTGTGTACGGGACACGGAAAGTAGTTCGAAAGGTTGTTTTGAAGTAGTAAGGGGCGTATTTGATCGAAATACGAAGGTTTCACGCGAATCGAGGCAGAACGGAAGCTCGGAAGGGGTGTAAACCAGTTTGGGCCGTGAGGATGGTGAAATTTTGGGGTAAAAGTTCTCTCCCTTTGGCTTTGACAGCCATTTCTATTTATAGGTGAAAAATGCAGTAGGAGTCCGGACGGACTTTGCCTGAATTCAGGGGGTTTTGTGGTATTTTGAGAATTTGAAGGAGTTGCTGGCAATTTCAGAAAATGTGCACAGGGAGTCCGGCCGGACTTGGCTTGCAAATCAGGGGTATTTTTGTCTTTTGGCATTGATTTGTGATTGAAGAGTGACTAGAGGGAGGTGGCATGGCTGCCACGTGCCCTCTGAGTCACCAGCCATGTGGGAGTTCGTTCCCCGGTCCCGGTTTTGTCCGTTTTTTAAAATAACAGTCCGGAAAATGTCCGAAATGCCCCCGGAAAGTGTCGGAAAGTGCCGGAAAGTGCCGGAAAGTGCGTTTTTCAAGGAAAGACGTACTTTTACGTGTGATGACACGTGTTAAGTACGGTTCGACGTCGGGATGTACGGGGCAGTCCCGGGACGTCTCGTTGGCACGGCAACGGGGAGTTTAACGAGTTTCGGTTAACCTGGAGCGGGCCAGTTAACGGATTTCGATTAACTTTCTGACGGATTTTGACGATCCGGATTTGGGTACTTACAAATAGTGTGGGTTAAGTTTGGGAAAACCAAAAGGCAACTAGGTGTCATAAAACCTTGAGGCTCTTAGAGTTCGTAACGGCTAAAGTCTCTTGGCCTTCATAACCGACTCCATGCCAAGTATAAAAGAGGGAGGCAGCCAGGTGAGAAGAGGTTTAGAGAGAGAGAAAGACCTTAGAGAGAGAGGGCGACAGAAGAAAGAAGAAGAGAAGGAGAAATAAAGGAAGAGAAAGAGAAAGAGAAAAAAAGAAGAAGATTCTAGGTTGAATCGAAAAGGTAAATCATTCAACACTTCCTAGTTATTGTTTTCTATATAGATGATTCTAGAAAACATAGAACCCTAGATTCAAGATCTATGATTATGGTTTGATCAAAGATGATTATTGATAATGAATGAGTATTGATATTAGATCTAATCTTTGATGAACATTGAATTGGATTGGGCATGATAAATCTTAAAGATGAACTAGGATTTTCATGCTAGAAGGAAAGAAAGAGGAGTAGGTTTTATGTGTGTGTATATGTGTATGCCGTGTGTGTGTGTTTTAGGGTTAGTGGGTGTAGTGTGTGTTTGTGGGTGATGTGAATAGTAATTTGTGTGTGTAGTGTGTGTGCTGTGAATAGTGTAATTAGTGTGAGAAAAGTCACAAAAAGGAATTGAATAAGGTTTGTAAGCCTAGAAACCCTAAGGGTAATTTGGGAAACCAAAAAGGGGACACTAGTTAACCTTAAAAGGAGTTAAAACATGAATAACTCATAGGTTAACAAGATGATTTAGAATGTGTAAATAAAGTAAATAGGAATTACTTTTACCCTAAGAAGTATTTATTTGCATGATTGTAGATTTGTGCAAGGGTCCGTTGCAAGGAAACGCAAGCGATAAAGGTTAGGGATTACGTTCCTTAGAGTATTGGATTTTCAATCATTGAACTAGGATTCTATCGAGTCTTTTATGAAAGTATAAGCTACCAAGTGGCCGGTAGTTATTTTGAAACTATTCCTTTGATTGAACGTCTTTTGGAATATCTTACCCTTGATATGTGTTGTTCAAGGTGTACCTAATGGTTGAATTTGATTATTTTGTTCTTGTACCATATGAACACTTGAATGTTTATTGCTATGTCTAAAGTAACTAGATGTAGTTTAATGAGTCTAAATGGGACGGACTTTTAAATGAACTTGGTCTAATCTTAATAGTAAAGATTTGACTTTCATCTTACACTGCCTGAAAAGTAGTGATGTTAAATGTGATATGTTCTTGTACCTGGGAACATCATATATATATAGAATTGCTATATCTATTTGAACTCAATGTAGCTAGCTTTGTCCGATTGAAAAAGGACTTAGCAAGAATGATCCGATTGAAAAGGACTTTATGAGAATTAGTCTAATCCCTGAAAAGGACTTAGACGCTTATACACTACTTGATGAAGTAGTTGACTATCATGATATGTCGGGATAAGGGCGCGCCACGAAAAAGACGTGGAGTTTCTTATTCAAGGATCACCACGAAAGGTGTATCAAAGTCACCCTGAAAAGGTGTAGCGTTACTTTGGAATTGACGGACTTGTGTGAATACGGTCTTCCTCATATATATTTTGTGATAGTGCCACAACTTGTTATTTGAAAAGTGTCTTTTATTATTGTACTCGTACCTGTACTTTAATTGATATAGCTATCTTATCGTTGAATAATTTGATTGGGTTCGTGCTTTCGGTCATCTTTCCTTAGTACCCGGAGAGATTCCGTATGAACTTACTGAGCATTGTTCGCTCACCCCTTTTTCTTATTTTTCCCTCCCAGGTAAGCGGTAGGAGAAGTTGATCGGTCGCAGGGATAGCGGCTTGAATCGGGGTTAGGGTTTGGTATTAATCATTATGTACTTATCGAGCTAGTGGGTTGTACTAGCCGTTAAGGTTGAAAGACAGTTATTTTCCGCATTTGAACTATGGTTAGATGTACTAGCCGTTAAGGTTGAAAGACAGTTATTTTCCGCATTTGAATTATGGTTAGATGTACTAGCCGTTAAAGTACCCCGATTTGGGAATTTTATTTATGAATTGAATTATGTTTATTGATGAAAAGTTGGGATCGTTACAGTTGGTATCAGAGCTATGGCTTTAGGTCACATGGGAGAACTTAGAATGTTAAGGATTATTAGAAGAAAATAGTGCTTAGCTATTATTGGGTCTACCCAAGAGTCATCTTGGGATATTAAGTTTCGGGGATAAGATTACTATGGGAGCAGGAGTATGAACTTACTTGGGAATTTAGAGTATTTATTTTGAATTATATAATTTTGGGTTATGATTACTATTCTGGTATTTGAGGTTTTTGAGATACTGGTGAGTGGTTCATTTAATTGTAGGAAATGAATGTTGCTAGTGGAGTATGGAGCAAGCTTATTAAGGTTCAACCGGCAAGAGGAAGGTTGGTGCCGATCAATAAGTACCTGTGGAAGATTCGGAAGTATAGAGAGGTAGCTAGAAACGAGCGAGAACTAAGAATCAAGGCTGAAGTGGAAGCGGCCCATATGAATGAAGAGTTAGAGGAGGTGAAGTTAAAGCTAATGACAACAAAAGGGGAATTGATCATGACGGAAGAATGGTCTGATAAGATTATGGAACAGAGTTCTGTATGGTATTACGAGTTGAAAGACCTGAAAGAAACCAATGAGGCAGTAGCAGTTGAGAACCAAGTGAGAGACTTAGAAGGAACCGAAGCCTATTCGATAGTAATCGAGGACGATGAAGTTGAGATGGTGACACTTGTACGTAGGTCTCGAGGAAGACCTAAGGGATCAAAGAAAGTGGTTAAGACACCGAGCGGAAGACCTAAGGGAAGACCTAGGAAGAACGCAGTTCCATAAATAAAGTTGAAAATTTACTTTGTTTCCTAGAATAATGAATGGTATCTAGTTGGAAGTTTGCATTTGAGGATTTAATTGTTTTGACTCAGACAATGTTTTTATGAAATTAAAGTTAGTTGTGTTTTGTTGAATTACATTTTGATTGAACTTATCCATTAGTGTTAATTTAATATGTTAACCGGAAAAGAGAAAAGTTGATCTATTGAAACGCCCAACGTGAATATAAATTGGCCTATTGAAACGGCCAAGTGCGATTAATGGTTGGTCTATTGAAATGACCAATGTGAAAAGAAATTTAGGTCTATTGAAATGACCTCTAAATGTATTTTGGGTCTATTGAAGTGACCTGTGAAAGAAGTGTTGGTCTATTGAAACGACCAAGTATGATTAATTTGAGTCTATTGAAACGACCTGTAAAATTAATTTGGTCTAGTGAAATGACCTATGAATGAATTAATCGATCTATTGAAACAATCGATGGTCTAGTGAATGGACCGATTGTATAATGGAAGTCTATTGAGACGACCTAATTTAAGTGAATGTTATAGGATTAGCAGGTGTAAGTAATATTAGTGTTGGTCTGTTGAAACGACCAATAGGCCTATTGAAACGACTTATGAGAGAAATGCCGGTCAATTGAAAAGACCAAGGGTCTAGTGAATTGACCTATGACTTAAATGTTTAGTCTGTTGAGACGGCCTATGTTTATAGTATAAAAGTATTAAGCATGGAATATTTCTAGTGTAGGCATGGGTAATAGTGCCTTGTATTCGTAATACTGATAAGTATTGTGAGAAAGATGGTGCTGAAAGTAAGTACCCAAGTAAGAATTTTAACAATCGAAGAGTTGAGAACAAAGGCGAGGTCCTTAGGCGAGGATCTGATGAAAAGTGTAATATGTGTGAGGGAAGGAACAAGACTGATGAAGGTTGGTACAGAGAGAAGAAATGTTCCATTGTGATAAAGTAGGTCATGCGCGACGATAATGTCTGAAACTCAAGAAGAATGCAACTGCTCAAGGAGCCAGCACTGATAAGAACAATGGAGGAGGAGGAGGTCGTGGAAGAGTGTTCACCATGACTGCCAGGGATGCGAGGGCCACCAATGATCTTGTGTCAGGTATGCTTCAACTTTATTCTCGTAGCGTTTATGCTTTGATAGACACTGGTGCTACACATTCTATCATTAGCACTCGTCTAACTAAGAAATTGAACTTGAACTCGGGGCATTAGAAATACCTTTGGTGATAGATACTCAGACTAGAGAGTCAATCCCTATCTCATCTGGTTATAAGATGTGTCCTCTGGGAATAGGAGATAGAGAACTTGAGGTTGATCTTATTGAGTTAGAAACGAATGAATTTGACATTATCCTGGGGATGGATTGGTTAGCTGCTTACGATGCTAAAGTAGATTGCTTTAAGAAGGAGGTGTAATTCAAGTTACCATCTAGAGAAGAGTTTATCTTCCAAGGATCGAAGCCGAGAAGTCGATCGGGTCTTATTTCGGTAATGAAGGCTCGAAAAATGTTAAGAAAGGGATGTGAAGGGTTTTTGGCCTATGTTGGCGAGACAGACAAGAAAGAAGTGAGTATAGAAGCTCTTTCGGTGGTCAGAGATTTCAAAGATATTTTTCCAGAAGATTTGTCAGGAATACCACCAGAGAGGGAGGTGGAATTTTCCATAGATTTAGTACCAGAAACAGCACCGATATCCAAAGCACCGTACAGGATGGCGCCGACTGAACTTAAAGAATTGAAGGAACAATTACAAGAATTGTTGGATAAAGGTTTGTTTAGGCCGAGTGTTTCACCGTGGGGTACACCGGTATTATTTGTGAAGAAGAAGGTTGGATCGATGAGGATGTGTATCGATTATCGAGAACCGAATAAAGTGACGGTAAGAAATCAATATCAGTTACCGAGGATTGACGATTTGTTTGACCAACTTCAAGGAGAGTGTTATTTCTCGAAGATAGATTTGAGATCAGGATATCATCAATTGAGAGTGAAAAAAGAAGAAGGATGTTTCGAAGACGGCCTTTAGGACAAGGTACGGTCACTATGAGTTTTTGGTTATGCTGTTTGGACTGACGAATGCGCCAGCAGTATTTATGGAATTGATGAATAGGACATTTCAGGAGTTTTTGGATAAATGTGTAGTTGTATTTGTAGATGATATATTGGTGTATTCTAAGACTAAGGAAGAGCATGAAGGACATTTAAGGTTAGTACTGCAGATCTTGAGGGAACAGAAGTTGTATGCGAAATTCAAGAAGTGTGAATTTTGGTTGGAGAAAGTAGCATTCTTAGGGCGTGTGATATCTAAGGATGGGATTGCAGTAGATCCAACAAAAATAGAGCTATAAGTGAATTGGGAGAGACCAACCACCGATAGCGAGATAAGAATTTTCTTGGGTTTAGCAAGATATCAAAAGGGAATTGTCGAGGGATTCTCATAGTGGTTAGTGTTGTTAACCAGGTGAACACAAAAAGGAGTAAAGTTTGTTGGTCGAAAGAATGTGAGAAATTTTTCAGGAGCTGAAGCGAAGGTTAGTGTCCGCACCAATTCTTACTTTACCATCTGGATAGGACGGAGTTGTGAGCTATAGCGATGCATCACTTAAGGGGTTAGGATGCGTGTTAATACAGAATGATAAGGTTATAGCTTATGCGTCAAGGCGACCGAAGAACCATGCGAAAAATTATTCCACCCATGACTTGGAGTTAGCAGCCGTAGTCTTTGCATTGAGGTTATGGAGACATGATTTGTATGGGTTAACTTGTCAAATTTATAAAGATCATTAAAGTCTTAAGTATATTTTCACCCAGAAAGAATTGAATATGAGGCAAAGGAGATGGTTAAGACTGCTTAAGAATTTTGATTGTACGAATTATATCACCCAGGAAGGCCAATAAAGTGGCTGATACTTTGAGTAGGAAGAATCGAGGAACCTTAGCTACGTTGAATTCTAAGGGGGGTAAGTGCATGGAACAGAATTGAGGTTCAAGTATAGAAGTGAGAGTTAAAAGGTACGTGGCTCAATTGGGGGTTTAGCCAACACTATATGACCGAATCAAGAAAGCACAAGGAATAGATGAATAACTGTGAGGATGCTTTGGAGTTTGGAAAAAGGGAGGGTAATAGATTTTCGTATGGAAGACAATGAGATTTTTAAGGTATCAATCGAGAAATTGGGTGCCTAGCGACAAGGATATAAGTAGAGAGATTATGCAGGAAGTGTACTGTCAAAAGTTCTGTATATTCTGGGAGTACCAAGATGTGTAGGAACCTAAGGAGATCATAGTGGGTGAAATAACATGAAAATAGTTGGACATAATTTGTATGGAGATGTGTATTAGGTCTGAACGGAAGAGTGAACACCAAAAGTCTGTAAGACTATTACAGTCGTTACAAATACCGGAATGAGAATGAGAGAAAATAGCTATCTGGAAGAATGGATAGCAGACATTGGGTACAGAAGTGATGATGAGTACAACTTTTCACCGCAGACAGACGGACAATCAGAAAAGACCAGCCAGATTAGCGTCGGTATGACACTGTATGAAACTTTATATGGACGAAAATGTAGATCGCCTACTTGTTAGAATAAAGTGAAGAAAAGAAGTTGTCGGGACCGAAAATTGTCCAAGTGACCGCAGATAAGGTACAACAGATTCGAAAATGATTATTAACAGCTCAGAGTAGGCAGAAGTCGTATGCAGATCGCCAACGACGGGACTTGGAATTTCAAGTGGGGGAATCGCGGGTTCTTGAAGATTTCGCCAACCAATGGAGTCGCGAGGTTGATACTCGCGAGAAGTTAAGCCGAGGTATGGGGGACCATTCGAGAGCTTGGAACGAGTGGGCTTGAAGCCTATAAGTTGGCTTACCACCTGTACTTGCAGGAATGCATAATGTATTTTCATGTCTCGATGTTGAGAAGGCACATTTACGACCGAGCCATGTGATTGAGTATAGACAGCTCAGATTTCGTGTCGATCTGAGTTATGACGAGCAACCTGTGAAATTGTGGATCGGAAAGAGCAGAATTTGAAGAGGCGGATAATTCCGTACGTGAAAGTACACTGGAGCAACCACACAGAAAGAGAAGTGAAGTGGGAGCTCGAGAGCGAGATGCGGGAGTCGTATCCCGCCCTGTTTTCGAAATGAGTGCGTTTGGTTTGGTGGACCAAACCCTTTTAAGGGGGTAAGAATGTAATAACCCTAATATCTTTTCTTTTATTTTATTTAATTGTTAAATGTTATTTTGTTAAGTGTGTTATTTGATTAAATATGGATCTATTCCTATATGGACTTGAATAGTGTGGGTTAAGTTTGGGAAAACCAAAAGGCAACTAGGTGAGAAGAGGTTTAGAGAGAGAGAAAGACCTTAGAGAGAGAGGGCGACAGAAGAAAGAAGAAGAGAAGGAGAAATAAAGGAAGAGAAAGAGAAAGAGAAAAAAAGAAGAAGATTCTAGGTTGAATCGAAAAGGTAAATCATTCAACACTTCCTAGTTATTGTTTTCTATATAGATGATTCTAGAAAACATAGAACCCTAGATTCAAGATCTATGATTATGGTTTGATCAAAGATGATTATTGATAATGAATGAGTATTGATATTAGATCTAATCTTTGATGAACATTGAATTGGATTGGGCATGATAAATCTTAAAGATGAACTAGGATTTTCATGCTAGAAGGAAAGAAAGAGGAGTAGGTTTTATGTGTGTGTATGCCGTGTGTGTGTGTTTTAGGGTTAGTGGGTGTAGTGTGTGTTTGTGGGTGCTGTGAATAGTAATTTGTGTGTGTAGTGTGTGTGCTGTGAATAGTGTAATTAGTGTGAGAAAAGTCACAAAAAGGAATTGAATAAGGTTTGTAGGCCTAGAAACCCTAAGGGTAATTTGGGAAACCAAAAAGGGGACACTAGTTAACCTTAAAAGGAGTTAAAACATGAATAACTCATAGGTTAACAAGATGATTTAGAATGTGTAATTAAAGTAAATAGAAATTACTTTTACCCTAAGAAGTATTTATTTGCATGATTGTAGATTTGTGCAAGGGTCCGTTGTAAGGAAACGCAAGCGATAAAGGTAAGGGATTACGTTTCTTAGAGTATTTGATTTTCAATTCTTGAACTAGGATTCCATCGATTCTTTTATGAAAGTATAAGCTACCAAGTGGCCGGTAGTTATTTTGAAACTATTCCTTCGATTGAACGTCTTTTGAAATATCTTACCCTTGATATGTGTTGTTCAAGGTGTACCTAATGGTTGAATTTGATTATTTTGTTCTTGTATCATATGAACACTTGAATGGTTATTGCTATGTCTAAAGTAACTAGATGTAGTTTAATGAGTCTAAATGGGACGGACTTTTAAATGAACTTGTGATGGATGTGGTTTTACCCATCCAAAAGATACGTTCCTAAGCTTATTTTCTGTTCGAAACCTTGAAAATTTAATGTATATTTTAGTGTTTTGATAGTACAGGGACTGAAGTGAAACAATGCTGAAAATAGAAGATTTGAACCTACTTTCAAAGTTTTGGGATCAAAATGCAATTCTGAAAAAACAGAGGATTAATTTGATTTTATGAAAGTCAGGGGCCAAAATAAAAATATAATAATTCAAGGACAAAAGTGCAAAAGCAAAAATTAAAGTGCAATCGTTACTAAACGAATTCTAGTGGTCCAAATCAAGGCCTTGGCCGAGACATAGCAGGGCAAGTGGCCGGCTTGGCAGTGCAAAGAAATTGCCAATCAGGGACTGTTCATGTGGGCGAACGCGTAGAAGGCATGGGCGACCGCTGAGCTGGGCAATGTGCTGAATGGCGAATTGGGCCAGAACTGGGCCGGATTGGCCAATGTTGGGCCTGAAGTTTCCTCCTTGGCTGGACGTGTGATGCTGGTATAAATAGTAACAGTATTTATGGAGTTATTGTAGAGAGAAAACAAAGAAGAAACAATAATTTCTCCGTCCCGATTTCGATTCAGGTTTAGGTTTATAATTTTTATTTTATTTTTGTAATTGTAGAGAGAAAACAAAGAAGAAACAATAATTCCTCCATTCCGTTTCGATTCAGGTTTAGGTTTATGATTTTTATTTTATTTTTGTAATTTTTATTTTTATTATGAATAGCTAAGTATTTGATTTGCGGATTGAAAATAACATTACATGATCTATATGTTATAGCTTTTCATTATTAATTCAATTTCTTTCTAGAGTGGTGAAATATTTTCAATTCGTTCTAGGGTTTCACCTTAGAATTTGTGGGTATCGTTTGCTACGGTAACTCGGGCATTGATACATGACCAATATTTTTATACTTAGACCTAATTGAGGACGTAACTGAATTCAATTGGTTTAGGTTCAAATATTCTTTCGATCTTAAGGTTTTCTTGGATTATTATATTAAACGTAACTGAAAGTATAATAAAAAGAGAATATTTGAGTTGCAAATCGCACACCAAACCGTCCCAACTCATATTTTTGTGAATGAACCCTAGAATAAAATTGATATCTTCTTTAAGAGATAAAATAGCATAAAGTGAATGTTTTGTGAAACCCAATCTGTGAATCCCGTTGTCATTCTTGATTTCAATCCTTTGTTTTATTTTCATTATTTTAATTTATTTGCAATTTACCTTAGTATAAATCAATAAAAATCAAACCCCCATGTGTTACTTTTAGCATTAATTAAATCTACTTGTTAAAACCAACGAGTCTCTGTGGTTCGGCCCCTGCTCGTGCATATTGCTACATCGGTAGTGAGTACACTTGCTCGATTTTTATTACTAGAGAAATTTTTCTCCATCAAGTTTTTGGCGCCGTTGCCGGGGACTTGTTGTGTTTTAACAAGTTAATTTAGGTAGTGTAAATAATTTCTTTTATTTCTTTTTATTTTTTTTAGTGTACATAATTTTCTTTTATTATTTTTATTGTTATTTTTTTGGGGACTTAAGAATGTATAAAATGAATAATTATAGCATGTATGAGTCGGGTCAAAATTGTGGGTCTTATTCTCATGCTACTAATGCTTGTCCGTCTAGGACATATTTTTCTGAATATTCTCATGCTACTAATGCTTGTCCGTCTAGGACATATTTTTCTGAATATTATCCACAGGTACAAGAAAGAAATTCTTTTCAGTCATGGCAACCTCCGTATGGTATTCCTCCCAACTCGTATAACCAAGGGTGGAAAAATTATTCAAACATGACGTGGAATGAGCGAGAGCCAATGTACTATGACCCATCACCTCCACCACCTCAAAAGCAATATTGGGAGGAACAATTGAAAGAGATGAAAGAGCAGAGAATGGAACAAGAGAAACAGACCGAAGCAGTATTGAG
This sequence comes from Adenophora triphylla var. japonica, assembly GCA_022495995.1. NCBI lineage: Eukaryota > Viridiplantae > Streptophyta > Magnoliopsida > Asterales > Campanulaceae > Adenophora > Adenophora triphylla. The sequence continues at coordinate 60,541 of JAFEMH010002853.1, forward strand.
TAAGATAGATGGACACATTGACACAATATTGAAGGCATTGAGAAAGCAAGAATCGGATTCAAGTCTAATTCAGCCTGATCATGTTGAGTCAATCACCACGCTTCGAGATGAGAGTTCCATAAGCTATGAGGTACATTCTTCTTCTCACACCGATCTGGTACACACTCTGCCGTTATCGTTATTCTGAAGAGACACCTTCAACCCTAGTTTGGTATACGAATGATGATAGGGAAGAGTGTGTTTATGATTCAGATTTTCATTTACCACCACTAGAACAAAAGCAATCTTTGGACAAGGCAAAGGAGAATTTTGTCTGTAAAATCTCCAATGTTGATTGTAAGGATGAATCACTTTGTGTTAGGTCAAGTGGATATATTGAGAAGGTGAAAGTTGTAGAGAAAGAAGTGGTAGTGAAATCTTGGCATGAGGAGGCATGTGATGAATTAGAACGATTGTTTTATGGTGGTGAAAAGAGGGATAGTGAGGAGGTTTACGATATAGATGAAGATTTTCCACTTCCTAGCTCTTTCAATGAAAATTTGGCCATCCTTATTGTACCTCCTGTTTCTTGTGAGGAAGAGAAAAATAGAAAAGATCCTCAAGAGAAAAGACCCAAAAAGCACAAATGTGAAAGAATTTCATGGGTATTAAATGACTTCATATCTCAAAAATTATTTATGGGGCGTGAACTGAAGATAAGGACCCGCGAGACTGTGAAGTGGGCCAAAGGACGGAAGGTGAAGTCCAAACGTGAGCAACGGTCGGGCTAACGACCTTAACCAAATGCGCTAATTGGGAGGCAACCCAAATAGGTACGTTTTTATTGCTTTATTTATTTGCTTTGTTGTGTCATATCGGCCTTTGAATCCGAGGCATGCTTTTGTTCTCTTTGCTATGAGGACATAGCATGTTTTGAGTTTGGGGGTAGATATCTCTTCGAGTTTGTGGGTTTATAGGGGAGTGTATATAGTGTCACCCTCCAAAAAATAAAATAGAAAAATTTAAAATTTTTGTTCTCATTATATGTTTGGAAGTTGGCCAACGTCCGTGATGATTTGAGGGTTTTTGATTGAGTTTTTTCTAGTTTGTGCCAATTTGAATATGTTAATTAGAATTGCATTAGAACATGTAAAACACAATTGCACCACCATTCACTTCCATCATATTTCTTGATCATGGTCTTTAATTTAGGTATCCTTTATGGGTTCACTTTGACATTCTCGGGGGTCCTAGAACATGGTTGCACGCTTGTCAATAACAAATCAATAGATTACTTGATATTTATGACTTTTATTTCTTTGACAACCCTCTTGTGAACCTTCGACTTTCTCGTCACTATTTATATATAAATTGTCACTTGATCCCATTTTGAGCCTGTTTATAAAGAATGGAACATCTAAACCACCATTCGCCTTCATTTGATGCCTACTCCCTAGCCCTTGACACCTAGAATAGGTTCATCTTACCTTTGCAAGAATGTGGAATTAGAAACGATCAGTTTGAGGGTTACATAGGAAAATTAAGGGAATGAGTGAGGAAGGTCAAAAGTTGGAATTATGATGTGTATTGTATAAAAGGGGGCAAAGAAAAAAAAAAAAGAAAAAAGAAAAAAAAAAAAAAAAAAGAAAAAAAAGAAAAGGAAAGAAATAGCTTGCCCCCTAATTTTGTGAAGTATGATTGATTAGTGGCATATATTGAGTGAGAGAATGCTTTCAATCCCAAGTGTATAAATTATGAACAAAGTCTAGTTTGGGGGTTGAAGCATTGGGGACAAAGTCTATTTTGTTCTTGTACCATATGAACACTTGAATGGTTATTGCTATGTCTAAAGTAACTAGATGTAGTTTAATGAGTCTAAATGGGACGGACTTTTAAATGAACTTGGTCTAATCTTAATAGTAAAGATTTGATTTTCATCTTACACTGCCTGAAAAGTAGTGATGTTAAATGTGATATGTTCTTGTACCTGGGAACATCATATATATATAGAATTGCTATATCTATTTGAACTCAATGTAGCTAGCTTTGTCCGATTGAAAAAGGACTTAGCAAGAATGATCCGATTGAAAAGGACTTTATGAGAATTAGTCTAATCCCTGAAAAGGACTTAGACGCTTATACACTACTTGATGAAGTAGTTGACTATCATGATATGTCGGGATAAGGGAGCGCCCTGAAAAGACGTGAAGTTTCTTATTCAAGGATCACCCTGAAAAGGTGTATCAAAGTCACCCTGAAAAGGTGTAGCGTTACTTTGGAATTGATGGACTTGTGTGAATACGGTCTTCCTCATATATATTTTGTGATAGTGCCACAACTTGTTATTTGAAAAGTTTCTTTTATTATTGTACTCGTACCTGTACTTTAATTGATATAGCTATTTTATCGTTGAATAATTCGATTGGGTTCGTTCTTTCGGTCATCTTTTCTTAGTACCCGGAGAGATTCCGTATGAACTTACTGAGCATTGTTCGCTCACCCCTTTTTCTTATTTTTCCCTCCCAGGTAAGCGGTAGGAGAAGTTGATCGGTCGCAGGGATAGCGGCTTGAATCGGGGTTAGGGTTTGGTATTAATTATTATGTACTTATCGAGCTAGTGGGTTGTACTAGCCGTTAAGGTTGAAAGACAGTTATTTTCCGCATTTGAACTATGGTTAGATGTACTAGCCGTTAAGGTTGAAAGACAGTTATTTTCCGCATTTGAATTATGGTTAGATGTACTAGCCGTTAAAGTACCCCGATTTGAAAATTTTATTTATGAATTGAATTATGTTTATTGATGAAAAGTTGGGGTCGTTACAAACCCACACACAAATACCAAATAAAAAATCAAAGCACAGATATAAATAACAAATACAAATAATCTCTCCCCTAATTCGAAGATCAAACTTGAAAAAAAAAATAAGAAAAAAATGAAGGTTTGGGCTTCTTCAATCAAGGTTGTGCGGCTGGGCGAGAGTGATAGCGAGGGTTAGATGAATGAGTGACAGTGGTGGTGTAGTGCAGCTTGATGGTGAGGCTGAAAGTGGAAGGAAGGGTCAAATTTCGACAGGGGGAGGTGAAGGGCGATCTGTGAGAGAAGGAGAGAACTGCGTTGGAGGGTGGAGGAGGGGCGGGTATGTAGAGGGTAAAGGGAGTAGGATATAGGGAGGAGAAAGTAGGGCGGAGTGAGAATTTGGGATAGACTGTGGTGGGTTGAGTTGTGTAGGGGCGGTAGAAGGTATGGAGGATGGAGAGTGGAAGGGTTGAAGGTGGGGTGATTGGGGAAGATGAATGTAAGGGGGGATAAGTTTAGACATGGTATTTTTATGTTTTTCTTTTTCTTTTTATGTTTCTTTTTCTGTTTTGAGTTACTTAGGATATTTTTTTATTAATATAAAATAAAATAATTTTCACATATGAAGTTTTTATTTTTGATATTTTTTATTATTCTATTAAAATGAGAATGACCAAAATGGACCTCACATGACATGCACATAACTGAATTCCGTTAAATTTCTAATGTCGTTTGGGGAACGGGGCAAAAGTGAAATTTATGGTTAGTTGAGGTGCTACATTGGGATAAAATTTGCGCGAGAATTCAAATTGGGAATGAGTGTATACTGTATACTTTTGGGGCTAATCATACCCCCACAGCTAGTGCTGTCAAAGCCCATCGGGCTTCACTTAATGACGGATCGGGCCTAAACATTAGCGGGCCTAGTAAAAGTCAAGCCCGGCTCATGTGGACATCGAGCCTTCGAGCCTATGGGCAAAAAAAAATAACTATTTTTTTATTCAAAAAATTCAAAAATTAATTAATAAAAATCATATGACACATGCAAAGTTCAAAACACACTTACCTAGTAACAATGAACGAATAGATGATACAACTCCTATTATAAGAGATGAAAAATATCAAGAGATGATGATCCAAATAAGATTTCAGAAAGTATTCTAAAATGCTTAATGAATATTTTTATAAGAACGAGCTCGATAAGGAGTAAAAGTATGGCAGGATTAACCACCTCCGAGAGCTTTGAGGAAGCAGAGTTTAAGGATCCTTATGATATCTCTTTAGACTTCGGGAAGAGAGACATTGGTCCATATAAGCATTTGTTTGCAAGCTACCTTGATAAACACAAATCGGACAACAAAATCTGTGTTCTTACTTCTTAGTGCACAGACTTAAGTAAGCACTTTTTAGAATGTTAACTAGTAGTCTCTTGCACAAATAAAAAAAAAAAATTAAAAAAAAATTGTAGTCTGTTACTTGCACTTGTTTTATTCTTGTTCAACCAAGTTATGCCCTCTTTCCTGATTTCTGTAGGCTCCTACTTGGGAAACTCGCTTCTGTTGATTTAAGTCGAATGACCCATCAAGAGAAGCTTGCTTTCTGGATCAACATATATAGATAGGTTTTTTTTTTTTTTTTAGTGTGTTGACTTTGTTAGCTGTTTCATCGGATTGGGCCAGACTTTTTCGAGCTTTTCATATTCGGGCCGCAATGAGCCCACGGGCCTACCGGGCCGGGCCAAAGATGACTGATTTTTTTCGGGCCTTCTAATTTGAGGCCCAGACCCTTAAAAAATCGGGTGGGCTTGACCGGGCCTGTCACGACCCAAAACCTAGGTCCTATTTTGATACTTGTTGAGCACGTATTTATGGTGTGTGTTGTATTTATTTTATGCTTCGTATTTTATTGGTGAGTATTATGTGATAGTTTAACATTTTAAATAACTTATTTGATATTTACTTATGTTAATAAATTAAATATAATTATTTAATGTCTAAGTTGGAAATATTAGGAGTGGTGTCGTGAAATGGTAATTATTGAAAATTATTAGAAACTTACAATAAACCTTGAAGTGCTTTAAAGTAAATATAACTTAGGTTACTTAAGTTTAACCATTTAATGAATTGAAGGAGCCTAAGTGTAACTTGGTCTATGTTTATCCTTATTGTCATTATTCATTTAGAAGCTTCATTTTCATTTTCAAAGGAGAAAAAACCCCAGCCAAGTTTCTTGTTCCATAAAGCTTTAAAAAAGTTAGTTTCTAAAAATTCCCATAAATCAAGGTTGTTCTGTTCTTCGATCCGTTCGCGTATAAATGTTCGGGAAGCCGAAGAGATTGAATCTATCCCATTTAAGTTTTTCTTTATTTCGAATTATTTTTGTAAGTTATTATATTTTGTCTTCTATGTATGCTCATTTGATGGTTTGAAGTCAAAATTATGAAATATGTTGTTGCATGTTGTTTTGGATCAATTTTTGTTTGGTTTTGAAATTGTATAAATTGTATGGTTGTTAAGGCGAAGGAATAGGAGTAAAATTGAGGTTAAGATGATAAGAATTGAAATATATATGTTGCATGTTACATTTAAGTATTTTCTTGAATTGGAATGTATTGAGGTAAACTTGGTTGAGTTATATTAAAGGTGGGCTTTAGTGGTGCAAGGTTGAGGTAAAAGGGTAAGTTAGCAAGAAGGTTTTGAAGTGGAAAGGGGAAGTTATTATATTCCTTCATTTAATCCTAGCTCATTTTATGTTTAAAGTTAATTGGGTGGAAATATAAGTATTTGCATATAGCAATTGATCAATTTCCTTGAGTAGGAATGGATTGAAGTTAATAATGAATATCATGAAGTTATTGGGCTTGAACTATTTTAGAAAAAGGTATAATGGTGACCCTAAATTATTGAGTATATATAGTGATTCCTAAACCTAGAATAAGAACGGCCTCGTCGGCATCGGCGTAGGCTAAAGGTTCAAGCGTTAGAGTTTTAAAGCTATTACATTTACAATTATGGATTTTTAGCATTGATATTCTTGTGGTTATTATAAGGTTGAATTAAGAAGTCAATAAAAGTATGATGATTTCAAATTGAGATAAGAAAGGATTTTTAGCTCATTTGATGGTAATGTTACAATTGTGGAAGTATGTTTGTTGTAAGGAAATGTTTGGTCATATTACTTTGAGTTTGGAATAATGGAAATGGTTTTGGGTTGAGTGAAAATGGTTTGAGGTCATTAAGGTTGGGATATACTGAAGTTAGACTTTTGATATTGTTGTTTATGTTGGAACAAAAAGGGACCTATCTATGTTTGCAAGGTTGCTGAGGTTCAGCCTCTGTTCAGAATTCTGTAAAGTGCACGAGTCGTGCCCTATGACACGAGTCATGCCTTGAGTCCTGACGAGTCGTGCCCTGGTGGACGACTGTATCAGGCTGTGTGTAAAAGGGTCACGAGTCGTGCCCTGGCCAGTTTTGCTGAGTTATTTTCAAAGCAATGTAAGTCCAACTATATAACATATATTTCAACCAATTGAAAACTACGATCAAAGTACAATGTATGAACAACAAAAAGGTGTCTTTACATACCAATTGTGATAATTGAAAGATGGTTAAATATTTGGTTAAAGAAGGTTGGAACCATGGATTTCCATTGGACCTAACTTGTTTAATATCATTATATGATTGTTGGTATATCCTTGAATGGTTATTATAAGTGTGTAGACCTTATGTGTTGTATCTTTTGCATTTGTTTGACATCTTTATGATGTGATTGATTAGGGTTCCCTACTTTGGAATCCTAAGTTGAATTGAATTGGTTCAAGGATGGGTTAGCCTTTGTGCTACTTTTGATAAATACTTGTTATCATTTTGCTATCATTTTGATATGCTATATTGGTATGGTTCCCTACTTTGGAATTATCGGTTATGTTTAAGCAAGTAGTGCTTACTGTGCTTATATTTGAAAGTTCAGCTGGTACTTGATTGTTGGGCAGTGTTATGGGATTATAATGGCACCTGAGCCGAGTTCGTTATAATTCATACACTGGGTCCCTTTTTTCCCAGCCATTGACCATGGTTTGGATAGTGGGCTAGCTCCCCTTTTTAGGGTGTGGTATAGTTGCACATTTGGGTATGACTTTGTGTCATAGTTCCCGTTTGTTGTTATTGTGATTGGGTTTCGGAACCGCTTCTTCAGCTGTGGATGCTGCTCGGATCGTGATATCCTTTTGAGGATGAAACCTTGGCTCAGTATCCTTCTAAGTGTTACATTATTGCACTTATGTGTTGTTATATATATCTTTCTTTGTGTTGACAAGAATGTGATATATATATGATGGGTTGATGTTATATGCTTTCCTGTTGTGATTGCATAGCATATTGTTGCATATATAATAGCTTGCTGAGATTTTTCTCACCCCGTCCTTTTATTGCTTTCTTAGATAGAGGCGAGCCAGGGACTAGGCCGCGTTGAGCTACGAGAGGACGCCGAGTGGGGTTGTTGTTGAGAAAGGTATTTTGTAGGGTTTATATTATGTAAATGTATAACCAAAGGGTAGTATTCCCGAGACTTGAAATGTGGTCATGTAATTTGAAACTCTTTTGAGATTGTAAATATTTTATATTTTGGGAATTATATTTCTTGATTTGTAAAGGAGTTGTATTTGGTTTGTAAAGCTTTGGAAGTGGATTCTAACTTCAATGGTTTTACCTTTAATGGTATGTTACGGAGATTTCTTTAAAGATAAACAAGTTTTATTTAGCAAATGTTTTGGAAGGGACATTTCGAAAAGTTTTTCTAAAATAAAGGCATCTTTAAAGCGTGTTCCAATGTGAGGCCAAGTAGGACCACGGTTTGAGACGCGTCTGAGCCTACGAGTCGGGCTAGATTTTGACAGCTCTCTGCCCACAACAACATTGGACCGGTCCAAATGAAATGGTTCAACCCGGAGGACTACATTCCCATCACAAACTTTGGTTCCAAACAAGACAAAACATGTATTTTCCCTATTATTTTATTTCAAACCAAACATCAGTACCCACACCACCTCAATAGAACCAACGCCAGAAGAAAAAAGAGAAAGGGGAAAGTGACGGGAAACTGTATGATGATTGTCCAGCTCTTATAGTTTCTTTCTTCATTTCTATTCTTCTTTGTTCAAAGGGTGTGCGATGAAATCAATTCATTGGATTTGACTCCTCAAACAATTCTGGTAACCCACCAAGAATTCCATCTTTACTTTTCTTTACCCAATCAATTCTAATTATTTATTGTATCTGTTTATGCTTTGTGTGTTTGTAATTCTGTATCTGCTTATGTAAAAAAGTGGTTGATAGATTCGATTTGGTTGTCAATTTGTCTGATTTATAAGAAAATGTAAAAAATGATGAAATAAAGATGAAAGAAGGAAGCAGAACTAAAATTTGTAGTTTCAGGAATTCAGAAACTATTTTTGAATTGGTATGTGTGTATTGGTGGGAGAACCGAATAATGTAGTTTTGTAAACCCAGAAACGATTTTGGAATTGGTCAGTGGGTTGGTGGGTGGGGAGGGGCGTGGTGGGGTATGTGTGATTGGTGGAGGTCTTCTTTTTTTTTTTTGGAATTTTTGGTACACATTTTTAAGTTTGAGTAGCACGAAGTCACTCCATGAATTATTCTATAGAGTTGCTTGTATACTTTTCTTTCATTTTTATGAATGTTTGAGTAACAATTTGTTGCAATTTTCATGTTGGGCGTGAAGACCATGATGTCCAGAGTTGAGTCTCGGAAGATAAGTGGAGATGGTTCTGGTAGTGGGAGACTATTGCGTGATATTGAGGAAATAAGCAAAGCCCTTTATTTGCATAATGTTCCGCCAAAGGCTTTGACTTCGTCAACTGATCAACGATCTAAGTCTGCAGGCAAAACCAGTTCGTCTGAATCACATATAAAGTATGTGGATGAAGACTTGTTGCAAAACGACAAGAAATACTCGATATGGAATTGGAAGCCCTTAAAAGCTCTAACCCACATTCGGAATCATCGGTTGAGTTGTTGTTTCCTTCTCCGAGTACATTCCGTTGAAGGTTTACCGATGAGTTTTACCGGATTTAATTTATCCGTTCACTGGAAAAGGAAGGAAGCGGTGTTGAGCACTAGCCCCATTCGCGTTTCCAAGGGTGTGGCTGAATTTGAAGAGACTTTGATGCACCGTTGCTCTGTTTATGTCAGTAAAAGTGGCACCCACAATAGTGCATCAGCTAAATATGATCCTAAGCTCTTTTTGTTGTATGCTTCTGTGGTTGGGGCTTCTGGACTTGATATTGGAAAGCACTGGATTGATCTGACAAGATTGCTTCCTCTTACATTGGAGGAGTTAGAGGAGGAGAGGACAAGCTCAGGGAAGTGGATGACAAGCTTTAAACTTTCAGGCAAAGCTAAAGGGGCTACAATGAATGTCAGTTTTGGGTTTTCTTTATCAGAGGATAACTTGTTGGAGTTTGAGAAAGTTGCGGATCTTTTAAAAGGGAGTGGTGCAAGTGCTACTCCCATGCTACGGAGGCTTGGGAGTGTTCCAAGTAACTCAAACCGTATGACCCATATCTCATCTCCTTCTTTAGATATAAAGCTATTTAATGAAGTTTTACCATATAAAGGGCCAGAGATCACACAGTCAATTACTTTTCTTTATCGGAAACTTGATGAGGAAATACCGTACAACCAGAAAGAGCTCAAATCAATAAATATAGAGCTTGCTGAATCAAAGATGGATTCTTTTTCCGATCCCGTTGCTGATAATATTGGATATGAGAGTAGTGATGGAGAGTTTAATATAGTTGATCAGGGCGTAGAATATCCGGTGAAGGAATTGAAGATGAAAGATGGTGCGGTTCAAAGTATTGATGATTCTGCTATTGAAGCTATTAATGTTGCTGATATTTTTGAGGATGGTGAGGCTTCTCCTGCTGAGAAGATCGATTGCAAATCCAATAATAAAGTCCATGGTGATTTTGAAGACTCCACTTCCGAAGAGCTTGAGTCATTTCTCCGTGACCTTTCGATTTTCAATTCATCAGAGTTTGATGAAAGAGAATTTAATGAAGAAGAACATGACATGAAAGCCAAATCAAGTTACCAAGAGGGTAAGATGGTACAATCACTTAGATTCGACAGTGTTACAGATTCTGTAGAAAATGATTTCTTGAGCTTGCTGGGTAATGATCCTTATCCCAGATCTGATAGTGAACCGGAGTCTCCGAGAGAGCGTCTTTTGAGGCAGTTTGAGGAGGAAGCCTTAGCTTCTGGTGACCCTATTTTCAATGCAGATGCTATGACAAAGCAAAAAGATTGTTCCGACGATTTTACGCTGTCAGTTCTTGTTCAAGGATCTGTAATGGAGCATCACAGGGTTAACCCCTCTCTAAGAAATAGAAGGAAAGCTGAGATTCTTGAGAACTTGGAAACAGAAGCTTTAATGCAAGAATGGGGATTGAATGAGAGGGCATTTATATATTCCCCACGAACAAGTTCTGGTGCATTTGGAAGTCCAGTTTATCTTTCCCCTGAAGAGCCACCTGAGCTACCTTCTCTTGGAGAAGGCTTGGGTCCTATTTTTCGGACAAAGGGTGAGGGTTTCTTGCGATCTATGATTCCTTCGATTTTCAAGAATGCTAGGAATGGTGAGAATTTGATCATGCAAGTTTCGAGTTCTGTTGTGCTGCCTGCTGCAATGGGATCTAATGCTAGGGAGTTATTAGAGCAGTGGGCATCTGTTGGAGCCGAAAAGATGTCTATGCAGGCAAATGAGTTGATGCCTTTAGAAGACATCAATGGGAAGACATTGCAACATGTCGCTTGGGAAGCTCAATCAAAGATAGAGATCCGTGAGAGGTTAGTATATTGGTTTACCCTACAGTTTAATGTTGGACTGGTCAATATTATAGAATCTATTGGCAAATCCCATAACTTGTAATCTTAGTTATATTCCTTTTGTTCCGTATTTGGAAATTCTCGTAGAAGATTATGCTTTTAATGTATCAAGTTACTGAAATTAAACGTAGTATGTTAGACTGGCAAGGAAGGGAGGGGAACACTTTTCTCACTTCACTTCTAAATCAAGGCACTCCTTGAGATAATATATTTTAATCGTACACTATGCTCACTGTAATGTAAAGTGGAGACTCTTGCTTGAAACTGAGTGGGAATAGTACTTGAAGGAAACTTTTATGTTCTTCAAAGTGAGGGTATTTATGACATATTTGAATACATATGATGTCTAAGATTCAGATACGAACTTTTCATTCAAAATGCCCGTTTTAATTATGCATATAATTAATGTCATATATCTTTATTTATAATGTGTGTCAGGGAGCATTTGTTATTGCATGAACCGGAGGCTGGCATTAGAAGAATTAAAGTTGAAGGGACAAGGATTTGTTCTCAGGTGGACAATGAGGATGTTGCTCTAGGGGATCTTGTTCCTTTAGCAATGGACAAGATTCAATACCTCTCTATTGAAGGCTTAAGAATTCAGTGCGGCATGTCTTCTGATGAAGCCCCTGAAAGCATACGTGCACGGTCTATTGAGGAAATCCCGGTCTCTTCAGGCCAAAGTGCCACTATCAGTGACATTAATGAACTAATATCATTGTCTGTATCATTGAATGAGTGGATACAGTTGAATTCTGGAATCATTAGTGATGATTATGAGAACAGTAGTAGACTTTCCAAGATTCTTGCAGTCCATTCCAGTAATGGCACAGATGTACTAAGACATCACAAATGGGCCAGTTTGTCAAGTAAAACTTGTGGTTATTTAGGGAACAACCTTACAATATGTGTACAAGTCCTACTCAGAGATCCCTTTCGAGACTTTGAAGCGGTTGGTAGCCCAATGCTTGCTCTAATTCAGATCGAGAGGGGTTTCATAATGAAGAGGACGGATATTCAAGAGAAAGAACATATAACTGAACATGAAGGAGACCTCACTCAGTTCAGAATCACTGAAATCCATGTTGCAGGTCTGAAAGCTGAGCATGGCAACAAGCAGCAGCATTATGGGTCCCGCTGGTTGCATTCTAGTGGGATGGGTAAGCCAAAAAAGCGTTCATTTCTCAATTCAAACTCGATGGTAAGGTCATCTTCGAAATTGGTAAGCAAGATGAAGCATGAAGATACCTTGTGGAGCATCTCTTCTTATGTTCAGAGTGCTGGATCTAAATGGAAAGAACTATCTTCACTTAATTTACATGTACGGAACCCTGATATTGTCTTCTGATGAAGGTATCAGGTCTCTGTGAGAATAGTTGTCATTTTCAGAAAAACTTCCCCTTTTTAGACATAATATTTATTTTCTCATAAAATGTATGCTATTGCATTTGCCCATGCTGAAAGCAAGTTATACAAAATGGTCAAAGAGATAGGATTATATAGCCATGTACAGGTTTTTGGTCAATGATTATGATGAATGTTTTTGGAGCTCAATTTGTACTAATGAATGAATTCAACAAGAGGTTTTTTATCAGATAGTGTTCTTGAATCTTTTTAAGCCCTTTTCTTTTTCTGCTGGTGTTTCTTTTTCCTCTTTTGTTACTGACATTTGTCAGGCGTTTCCTGCTATTTTTTCTGCTCCATGCATTTAAAAGTTCTTCACTTGATTGTAGTTAAAAAAAGCGCTGATGCTGCTAATGAATTGTCAGATTTTAATCATCTGATGACATGATTGTCTTGCAATCATACATTTTTTCATCTTTTTTTTTTCTTGATGCTGAATTACCTTTGAATTTCATCTAATCTCTCTCTCTCTTTGTGAAGAGAAGAGCTGCTATGTTTTGTTATCTTGATGGCTAAATCTTGAAATTGAAGTTTGATTACACACAAATAGGCCACATGCACATCTGGGCAATTAAAAAGAGATTCTTTATATATTTCAGCCACAATTAACTTCTTAGGAACCCTAGAAAGTGGGGAATAGAAATGTCTTCTTGAGCATACATATAAAGCTGAGAGTCCTTCGTAGAATCTATCTGAGATTGCCTCTGAAAATGAGAGAATAATTCCGAAAAACATCAATGGAGGGTCATGAAGAAACTAGGACTTAGAAGGACCTTCATGGTTGTGCACACCCTCATACGTTGTTAAGACATACCGGGATCTACATCTCTTTCGACCCTTTTCTTCACAATGCATCCATCGACTGAGCACTTGTAATAATTCCTGTTTATTACATGAAATGTCAGTATGCTGAGTATTTGCTGTTTATGGAGTATTATTTGATTTAGATATTACTACTCTTATTTCGTCAGCTGAGTCTCATTAAAAGTCAACTCCTTTTCAATGAATTGCTACGTCATTAAATGGATTCTAATATATGTTTTCTTGACAGGCAAAAGCAGGGTAGAAGGCTGTGATCTTGGGCTTTGTAGACTGAATTCAGGTGCTTGTTACAACCATTCTAGAATTGCATCATATTTTGAGCCAATTACTTAAAAATCACTTGTCATGCAAAACTCGAGCGTTGGAAACATCATATCAAGATGACAGATTGATTTTATTTCTGAGAAAGAATTTCATAATTTTCCTTATAAATTACTGCCTTCATGTAACAAATGACATTGAACATACCTTGGATTTGGGTTATTTTTCACCATCTTCTTCCCATACTTCCTCCACTTGAAGCCATCATCTAGGATCTCAATTTCTGACTTTGTCTTGAAAGCAATTTTCTCTCTGACGCCCGTACCCATCTCAGTCCCTCCTAGTAACATAAAGTCAATATGGAATGTCAGAACGGTTAAGCAAAAAAGCTTGACCACAGATATATGTATATATGTGCATATATATACACATATATAATGTGTTGCATTAGTAAACCTTGGCTCATCAAATTAAATAATGACCTTTAGAAGAAGTATAGTACTTAATATCTCATGTTTCTTTTCTTCTTTTCTCATTTAACTGATATAATCAAGCTTGACCATATATGTATATATATGCACATATGTATATATATACACATATATTTTGTTGTGTGTGTTTTAGAGCTCCAAATTCAAGTTTATGAGAATGCCAACCATGCACGTATTAGTATATGCGTTAACCATGCAACAAGGCATTAAGGGATGCCTGCTACAAATTCACAAAAACATGAAGTTTCACATTTGATTTGGGCTAAAAAGAATATTTTAAAGTACTATATAACAAAATCATTCAAGAAACTCCATTTATCTAATATACATTAGGAAACATATCAAACAAGCGTCTGTTAAATGAATCACTTACTAATGTTATTTCCTTGTAGGATGTTGCTGCTACTTTCAGAGGCATGGGCAGCTTGATTTACAGCATAGACCGGATTCTGAGGGTACCCTGAAACCAAGAATGGTGAATCCTCATCTAGCAAATCGTCCAACTCGTAATACTGATCAGGAGTCTCAAAATTTGGCTGGTACATATATTCATTCTCTGGTGAGTCCGCTGATCGACTAGTGCTGTCATATGTGTATGGATTCATATTAGGATTATTCCCTGCCATGATGTGATAAGAGATACGATAGAATGGTATAAATATGTTTATCCCACAACCTCTTCAGATTCGATCTTTCGTAGCAACCTTCCTAGGACATCGAAAGAAGCTTCGTAGCTAATGCTCAGGGTGGCTAAGATAATGATGGTGGGTCCGGTAAGATTAGCAAAGTTGAACTCTGTGATGAGCAATGTGCGTGGGGGCAGGGATGGGCTGACTTGTGCATAGACTTTGTGATTTGAGACTTTTCAGAGTCTGCTGTGTGTGCTTGTGTGTAGACCAACCCCTTGACAACATAGACGAATCCACATCAGAGTTTTTAGAAAGTTCATTTTTAAAAAAATAATAATTTAAATTGATGAAAGCCTTATAAAGTACTGGCAGAGGATGAAATGTATGCTTGAACATACTCTTTTTGGCCTTTGGATTTTTCGAGTGGCTTTTGCAGGAATCTGGAACCTCTGCTATAAACCTGGTGTTAAGAACATGTGTATGGCCGAGATCATAAACTCGAGCGCGGATGCGAGATTGATTTGCTTGAGACTCGACGGCCCCACAGAAATATCAACCCCGTCTAACTGACCATAGTGCCCAAAATTCTACCTGTAGCTGTATGTGGCTAAAAACTTACCTCTTGGTGCAGGAAAAACAAGTAATTTAAAAACATGAGGTTCTGCATCCCTTTTCAGCGGCACACATTGATCAATTGAATATGGTTTACTGAAAATTTAATCGGTTGGAAATGAGTTTGAATCCTCTGTTCAAGTAATGAGTCAACTCGGTCTGTTTTTAAGACGATTTGGTCATGGTCACAATTGGTATTATGCGCGATAACAGATTCAGATTGTTATGAATCTTGAGAATATGGCAGTTAGGTTAGCATGAAAGGCTATGCCAATACACTAGCACCGAAGTAGCTTTAAGAACAAAAGAGATGCATGGAACTGGCTTTGAGAACTAGAGAGATGGATGCACTCATCCATTCCCTGTCTCAAGTTGATCGGTCAATTGTGAATTCAAATGTCGTAAAGCCTTGTAAAATCTGTTAGGTTTTAAGACCTCAAAAGACTTTAGAGCAGAAAAATTATCCTCTTGAACTGTCACAATATTTCATTACATGTGAAATCCCATTTACATTCCATAAGACAAGAGTGGACCCTACCGACCTCACAAGGCCTTACAGCAAGAGTGGATTCTATGTCAAACTTGATGTCACGAGGAACTTTATGTGAAGGTCAATTTCCTCTACGCTAGGAGTATTTTCCTAGTGATTTCCGACACTAGTGATTAGTCCCAATCTTTCCTCTAATTGCGTATTGTTTTTTTTGTTGCTGATAAAAATGATGCTGACAAAATTGGAAAAGGAATTATACCTAACTAAATATGTTAAGGCTTGAAACCTGATGCCAATAGTATGCTTCCATAGTGCTAATTTGTAGGTGATCGATTGGAAATGCAAAAAATATTCATCTTATTACCTTGAGTCCTTGACCATTTTTGAAACCCTTCTCTTTTTCGCTTTTTTTTTTTTTTTGACTTTCATAGTTAATGCCAAAAGTGTGCATAGGAGGGTACAGTCTATTACCTGTTTCTTTCAGAGGTAGGGGGTTGGGGATGATGAATATAATAAAAATAAAATAAAATAAACAAACCTAACCACAAATAATTTCTTAGAACCCCTAGAAAGTGGGGAATAGAAATGTATATGATGCTCGGACTCTTCGGCTTACGTCGGACCCTTGACCACAACAAGACTAAAATAGGAGCCTGTCACACTTTACTAAGCAGGGTAAACCAAAGAGTCCAAGCATCAAAGAGAAATGTCTATTACATTTGAGAAATTACCAAGAACTTAAATGTCATGTGCCTTCTTGAGCATATATATATATATATATATATATATATATATATATATATATATATATATATCTGAGAGTTCTTGCTAGAATCTATCTGAGACTGGTTCTGAAAATCATCAATGAATGGTCATGACCAAACTAGGACATGAAAAGACCTTCATGGTTATGGAGACCCTCATACGTTGTGACGACGTACTGTGGATTTACATCTCTTTCGACCCTCTTCTTTACAGTGCACCCTTCGACTGAGCACTTGTAATAATTCCTGCTAATCACATGCGATGTCAGTATGCTCATAAGTTGCTTTTATGGAGTATTATGTGAGATGGGTTATTACTAATCTTGTCAACTCAATTTTAATGAACAGATACATATGACATCATTAGCATAGGCAGTTGAGTCTCCTTAAAAGTCAACCATTTAAATGAATTGCTACGACATTAAATGAATTCTAATATGAGTTTTCTTGACAGGCAAAAGCAGGGAAGAAGGATGTGAACTTGGGCTTTGTAGAATGAACCCCACCCAGGTGCGTGTTACAATCAGTGCAACATCAATGTAGACAATTTGTCATTCTAGAATCTCATCATATTTTTAGCCATTTACTTAAAAAATCATCTGTCATGCAAAAACTAAAGTATTGGAAACATCGACAGCTTGATTTTATTTCCGAAATTAAAAAAAAAATTAGTTTTCCTTAAAAGAACCGCCTTCATGTAAAAATAATACTCCGTATCAAACATGTACCTTGGATTTGGGTTGTTTTTCACCATCTTCTTCCCACACTTCCTCCACTTGAATCCATCATCTATGATCTCAACTTCTGACTTTGTCCTGAAAGCAATTTTCTCTCTGACACCCGTATCAATTTCAGTCCCTTCTAGTAACATATAGCGATTATGGAATGCCAGAAAGGTAAAGCAAAAAAGCTTGACCATATATATATATGTATGTATGTATATATTGTGTTGCATTACTAAACCTTGGCTCATCGAATTAAATAATGATCTTTAGATGAAGTATAGTATTGAATACCTCATGTTTCTTTCCTTCTAATCTCATAAATAATCAAGCTTGACCATATATATGTGTGTGTATATATATAAATATATATATATATATATATATACTCCCTCCGTCCCACAATAATATGTAAACTTTCTATTTTGGGCGTCCCACAATAATATATACTTTCCCAAAATGGAAAGGAATCTTTACTATTCCCTCCACTCATTCTCTCTCCTACATTATTTTAATACTCACATCACCATTATAATTTACTATTCTCTCCACTCATTCTCTCTCCTACTTTATTTTCACACTCACAACACTTTCAATATAATAATTTCTCCTTAATCCCCGTGCATTTTGCAAAAGTCCATAAAATTGTGGGACGGAGGGAGTATATATATATATATACTCCCTCCGTCCCAATAAAAGCTTCACTAATTACCCAAAAGGGCGTCCCGTTAAAAGCTTCATCTTTCCTTTTTTGGCAAAGAATCTTTACTATTTCCTCCACTCATTCTCTCTCCTACATTATTTTAATACTCACAACACCATTATAATTTACTATTCCCTCCACTAATTCTCTCTCCTATTTTCAAATTACACTCACAACATTTTTTTTCCCTCCCATTTCCATAATTTGCGTACCCACCCAAAAGGGTGAAGCACTTATTGGGACGGAGGGAGTATATATTATGTTGTGTGTCTTATAGAGATCTAAATTCAAGTTTATGAGAATGCCAAGCATGCACATATTATGATTATGCATTAACCATGCAACAAGGCCTAAGGGATGCCGCTACAAATTCACAAAATCGAGAAGTTTCACGTTTGATTTGGGCAAAAAAGAGTTTTAAAAGTAGAATATTATGAAATCATTCAAGAAACTCCATGTATTTAACATTCATTAGGAAACAAATTGAACAAGTAAATGGTTGTTAAACGAGTCACTGATGTTATTTCCGTGTCGGTTGCTGCTACTTCCAGAGACTTGGCCAGCTTGATTTTCGGCATAGACTGGATTCTGAGGGTACCCAGAAACCAAGAAAGGTGAATCTTCATCTAGCAAATCATCCAACCCGTAAAACTGATCAGGAGTCTCAAAGTTTGGCTGGTTATACGTATATTCATTCTCTGGTGAGTCTACTGATCTACTAGTGTTGTCATATGCGAATGGATTCATGTTAGAATTATTCCCAGCCATGACGTGATCAGTGAAACGATAGATTGGTGTAAATATACTCCCTGTGTCCCGAAATGATCTTCCTACTTTTTTCATTGTTACTACGAAAGTACTTTGAGCAATAAAATTAGGTTAATTTCATTATTCTAATCTAATTTTAAAACTTATTATTGATACACCATTATAAACACTATAAAAATTGATTTTTAGATTTTCATTAGGTTAATTAAATTTACCTACATTTATTGCTCAAAGTATCTTCGTAGTAACAACGAAAAAAGTAGGAAGATCATTTGGGATTGAGGGAGTACTTGTTTTCACAGCTTCTACAGATTCGATCTTTCGTAGCAACCTTCCTAGGACACTGAATGAAGCTTCATATTTAATGCTCAGGGTGGCTAAAGATAATGATAGTGGGTCCAGTATGATTAGCTAAGTTGAACTGTGTGATGAACAGTGTGTGTGTGTGTGTGGGGGGGGGGGACAGGGATAGGTTGACTTGTGCATAGACGTAGATTTTTCAGAGTCTGCTGTGTGTTTGCTCGTGTGAAGACCAACCCCTTGGAACCGTGGAGGAATCCACACCAGACCCTTTAGATTTTTTTATTTTTTTTTAATTTTTTACAAATTTGAATGAAAGCCTTATCAAGTACTAGTAGAGAATGAAACGTATGCTTACAAATACTCGTTTTGCCCTTCAGATTTTTCGAGTGGCTGTTTTCACTGCTTAATAACTTGTCCAAATTGGCAGGTTTTAATGAATAATGACATGCGATTCTAGGCAACATATTAATCGTTTTGCCCTTTAGATATTGAAACTATTAAGTAAGAACAATAACAGCGATGATATCTGAGAGACAAACATGATTCTTGTCAAAAGAAAAAGTTATTGCACAACGACACCTGAAATTCGCCTTTCCTTGTGCACCTAATCTGTTACATCTGCATTATATGTCTGCTTTGGTTACTTAGTCAAATTTAATGAAAATGATATATGGTGAACTTGTAGTATGAATGCAATCAAAGTGTAGGAAAATCTAAGTAATATTACGTACTACACACGCACGCAGGCACGCGCACACACACACACACACACACACACACACACACACATATGTGCATGTATGTATGAATGTGAAGAGAAAAAAAAGTAACTTCCAGGAAGTTAGCGAAAATTCTGTATAGAATGACTTTTGTGGCCTTGAAGATAAGTGGATCGGTGGCAAGTCTCCCGAGTTCTAATGCTGCCACACAAAATATGGTTGCACATGCCCAAAGCTTGCTGTCCAAGGTGGATACTCCAGCTCCTTTCTCCGTTGGATCCGACACACAATAGAAGACAGAAGAGAAAAGCTAGTGATTGAGACAGCTGCGGGACGGAAGACAGCTCTATTTAAAGAAGCGATTCACCGGGCAGGGCAACTCACAAGGCAAACGTAAACTAGGCCGAGGGCGTATCCGGCGAAAGCCCCAACAACGTGCGGATAAGTACTTGTTATGAATTTAGAAGGAAAGAAGTATAATAGAATTGCAGAAATGGTGTAAACAATGTACTTGAGACTTACATTTTCAGGCTGTAGGTGTTGTTTATATAGTTTCTCTTGTCATGTGTCTTGCATGTGCCATTTGCTACATGTCATCTTCCCATTGGATATGCATGAGCACTCAAAGTTAGTGTAGACGCCATCTCTTTTCTGACAAGATTCCTCATATCAAGTATACATGATTTTGTGGGCCCATGTGTATACGTGAATAACGTCATTGGCTGCTTCTAGAGAATTGCCGTCGGTCGTTATGTCGCCGATAGCGACATCCTTGATCCGGCGATATCCTCTAGTTCTTGTTGTCGCTTCAACATATGTCGCCATGTGAGATCTCATCATTGGATTATCTCGCCATTACAACGGTATGGGCCTTAATGGGATCCATGATGGGCCTCTTATTTCTCGCCTTGTTTCTCACTTTCTCGACATGTTTCCTTTGTATCAGGACTTGGGCCTATTTCTTAGTATTTAATCCCTTTTTGCTTGCTGGGCTTTATGATAGTTATGCAGGCCCAAACTTATTTTCTTATGGTCACATCAGTAGCCCCCAAGTTCGAGATCTGGATTATTTATGTTCTAATCGAAAAACTTTCTAGTTGTCGAAACTGCTTCCTGCCTCTTGGAT
Organism: Adenophora triphylla var. japonica; assembly: GCA_022495995.1. Taxonomy (NCBI): domain Eukaryota; kingdom Viridiplantae; phylum Streptophyta; class Magnoliopsida; order Asterales; family Campanulaceae; genus Adenophora; species Adenophora triphylla. Next base: position 81,038 of record JAFEMH010002853.1, read on the forward strand.
TCAGACAGTCGAGATTAACGTTTCAGTGGTATACTCCTTGCCACGTGTCATTCTTTCCTTGGTTGAGAGGGGCGGTGTGTCAGAATTGACATGCCGCCGTCTTGGGAATCACGCCTCAATTATTATTTTCAATAATGGGGGAAAATTCAAAATTTGGACATCATTTAATGTGTTTTGAAAATACCCAAAAACCTTTCATCTCCTTCATATAAATACGAAGTCATTTTCTCCTTTTCACTTCTTACTTTCTCAGTTTTTATTCGCACCACCCCTACTCCTACCCGGCGAAACTTGTCGTTATTTCGGCATATATTTCCATCGTTCCATTCAGCTTTCAACCCATTTCCATCGTTTTCCAAACCCTTTCAGACCATCAGTTCATTGTGTTGCCGTTTTAAGGTTCGCTTGGTGCCTTTTTGAAGACCTCAACTTATTCTTGAAGTTTTCGGCCAAATCTTCAAGTCTTCATCATCTTTCCAGTTTTCTGCAAATTTCCAGGTATAATCTCTTCCACTCTTTCATTTTTTTCGGATCTTGGTTCAATTTCATGCTTCCTTATGGCTAGGGCTAAATCTTGTGCAAGATAGATCAGATTCGGGCAAAATAGGAAAAGTGGGGGTTTCTATAGAGTAGACAGAGGGGTATGGGCTAGGATTTCTCGTGAGGATCTAAACACTATGCTCATGAGACATGGCGCTGATGTCGCCATTTTAGATGCCTTAGAGATCTGTGGTCCTCCTTTTTTTTTATAAGCTTGTTCCCATGAAAACTTTCTTTACCACCTGGGAACTTTGTTCACATATTTGCGAGTTCTACCGTCCTCTTTTTGATTCTGACTTCTCAGATAATGACTTCCCTGCTGCACATAATTTACGTTGTCGTCGCTTCTATAGTCAGGTTCTCTCTTCATCCAGTGACCTGGGCGACATGTCTTCCTCCAACTCTTCATAAAGCCTTGATGTTTCAGATACAATGGTGGCTTCCTTGGTTGAGGAAAATTCTTTAAGGCATCAAGCCTCCAACGAAGTCCATATAAGTGATGTCGCTGAAGCTAGCATTTCCTCCTCCTTGGATTTCCAAACTCTCATACATGTTAAGTATGGCATCAACCATAATATTTACCATATTGAACCGTATGTGGGCGATATGTCCCTTGCCGCCATGCGACAACGTATGGATAGAGTTGTCGCCTATACCTCATAACTAGATGTTGGACTTAGGTTCCTTATCGATCCATTTATTAGTGTTGTCATGCATAAGACCCAAGCCGCCATTGTTGATCTCCATCCCAATGCCATCCCTATTTTGACAAGTTTCCTCATTATCTGTAGAGCCATCAGACAAGAGCCTACTATTCCCTTACGTTCGAATTCTTTTCCAAGTGAAACTTGGACACTGCCTCAATCCATCATTTAAAAAATCTCCCCTCGGGTAGAATGTTGCATTGAGTACTAGATATGTTGAATACGGGTTGACGAGAAAACACCTACCAGGCATCTCAAAATCTACGAACAATCCTTGTGCAGTTAGAATATTGAAATCTACTCCATTGTAAGAAAATGCAAGAATCGTCACAACTGCGAAAAGAAAAAAAAAACAAACATAGGTTCTCACAAAGAAGAAAACAACGACTCTAATCACAAAGGAGAGAAAACAATGAATCTCAATGAATGAGAGAAATTTATTGTTGAAAAGCAGGAAATTACTCTTAATTTAAAGTGCAAATTATAACCTGAGTTTGTTTCAAGTTTGAAATCCGCAACCTGAAAGTTTAATTTTGCAAATCAGTTATCTATTTTTGTCAATTTGTTGCAATGTGTTGTAAAAACTAACAAATCTTTAAATTTCTAACAGAATGACAGTCATGTGCACCGCACATGACGTTCGAAAGGGTATCTTCGTTAATTATCACGTGTTGAGCACATGCAAATTAACCGATGATAATTTGAAAACAATTTTTAGTCATTAAATTAAGGGGTCAAATGAAAATTCTAAACTTTAAAGGGTTAAAAGTTTAATTTATTTTCCCAATTCTAAATACAAAAAGAAAACTAAACCGCCTATCTTTCTTCTTCCCTATTGTTGAATCCAACCCCAGTTTCCTGCCCCCTTTCGCCCACCATCGTCTCCACCACCTTCAACTACTTCCGGCTAGCACTGTCTCCCATCCCACTCAGCTTCCCTTTCTCAAATTCAAATTCAAATCCAGATATAATTTCACGATTAAATCTCACCCGAAATTGATTTCTTAATCCATCACCATAGTTATGGTTACTTTCAATATTGGCATCGAATACGACAAATACGCGAACAAAGAAACCCATATCATAATTCAAATCGCAATCAGATTTCTCGTCCTGGGTTTTTTAGATTTCGAATCTTCAATCCTAAATCTGGCTCGAATCTGCAATTATGCTTTTATTTGTGTGTTGATAGTTTTCTCTTTGAATCAAATCTATTTAAATATAATCTGTTTGTGTGTTTTTAAATGTGAGTGACATGTGATTTTCGAGTCTGAATTCCTCTATTTTGTGATAGCTATTTTTGGATGTGGTAACGCATATATGGTGATAATGGCGAACTAGTACTTTGTTAATGGTGGTGGTGGACTGTTTTTTACTTCTCGTTTGGAATTGATGCATAAGTGAGTGATAGTGTAGTTAGTGGTTGGTTGGTGATGGAGAGTAGCGGCCACAGTGTTGGGCTAGACATTGAGTTGTGTTGGTGTTGGTGTTGGTGTTGGACATGTTGATGTTAATGGAGATGGATTGAAATGGAAATGGTGAAGTTAATGGGGTTATAGATCTCGTTAAATATTTTACATATAAGGATATTTTTGAAACTTTATTTTGTCAGCTTTGTTAGTTTCATCAAATGCCCTGACAAAAAGACCAAAATACCCTTTCAAAAGTAATGTGCACTGCACATGCTTGTCATTTTGTTAAAAGTTTAACAAAAAGTTAGTTTTTACACCACATTTTAACAAATTGACAAATTTAGGTTACTGATTGGCAAAATTAAACTTTCAGGTTGGGGATTGCAAACTTGAAACAAACTTAGGTTACCAATGCAATTTGCCCTAATTTAAACATTAATCATTGATTATACTCAATGATTGAAGTTTAGATTAAGAGATTAAACGAACCAAATTAAATCGTTATCGAAAATGAATACGATTGCCGAATTGGATCAGAAGAACGGCCGAAGAAAGATGATAATCGTAACGGAGTTGGGAGAAGTTTACTGATAGAACATGAGAGAGAGAATTCGAAATGGCGTAATTGTTTTAGTTAAAATTGTTAAAAATATATATTTCGTGGAGTAGTGAATAAAGTTGCAAGTTTTTGTTTTTTTTTTTTCGTTTCACAATGATTGTTAATTTTTGAGACTGAAAAATTGATTTTTAATTCATTCATTAGGTTTAAATGCATTTTCAAACTTTCTCTCATCAACAATGATAATATTGCTTCTTTCAAAGAGTAAAAAACAACGATAATAGGTTGTGTTTTATTCCTTTTAGAAAACCAAATTTTCTCATTTTACCTAGAAACTGTTACTGTTATCTCTGTCACAAAATAAATGACATTTTTTTAAAAAAAATTACTGTTAATAAGGATTAAATTTAATATTTTTTTCATCCCATTTTGGGTTAAAGAGCATTTAATTGGTGGAAAATCTGACATATATTCTTTTAAATTTCCAATCCTAACCTAAGTTTAACCACAATTTTGGTGTGTATTCATTTGGGTTTGTCCCAACTTGGTTATCTATTACAGTGTGCATACTTGAATAAATCTGACATATATTTACACGTCTCTCAATCTTTGACAGAGTTCACTTTGAGAACTTTGTTCAAATATTATTGTTTATTCAAATATTTATTAATACGTAGTAGGGGGCGTTTGTTTTTCATTTTAAGCCTTATTTCTTATTTGTCTCTTAACACTTACTCTCTCTGTCCCACATGAATGCAAACTTATTTTCATTTTGGTCCGTCTCACGTGAATGCAAACTACCCAAAATGAAAATAAATTTATTATTTTATATTCACCCTACCCCATCCACTCATTCTCTCTCTTCATTTTCCACCATACAATTTATTCAACCAACCTAGTATTAACTCCACTCATTCTCTCTCTTCATTTCCTACCACACATTTTCATTATCTTAATAATATTTCTTAATTATTGTGCCCGAAAAAATGGTTCACAATGACGTGGGACGGAGGGAGTATTCATTAAGGGGTCGTTTGGTAGCTTGATTAGAGTTGAATATGATTATTAGTCTAATAATCTTGGTGTTTGGTAGGCTAAATGCAATGGGGGTAATAATCCTGGGTACAACTCGGATAAACTTCTTATCCACTCTTATCCCCTCTAACCCCTTCATTTTAATCCCCAAGAAAAGGGTGGTGTTATTAATCCCCTGATTAATAATCCCCCACTATTAACACACTATTAACACAGGCTAATCCTATCGGCCTACCAAACGAACCCTAAGAGGATTAGAGAAATAAGTGTGTTTGTTTTTTTTTTGAAATAAGGCTTGTTAGGCTCTTAAAGTCCTCTTAATTTTAAGAGGTTAAAATGTTGCTGAATTGCCTCTGAAAACCTCTGAAAGCCACTGTTTCATATTTGGTTTTGGATAATTTTTTTTTTTAAACTGTTTACTGTTTCATAATGCATTTACGATTTTTTTTTTTTTTTTAATTTTTTTTAATTTTTTTAAGCATTTGAGATAATGAATTCGAATACAAAATCAAACAACTTATTCATTAATTCGGTTTTCGATTCTTTGCTCTTAATCATTCAGCCATTTTCAGAACTGAAATCAGATTTCAGCACTTATCACTTAAAAAAACAAAAACCCTCGTAGTATAATTTAATAAAAATTACTCCCTCCATTCAAGAAGGGTTCATACTCTCATATGTACGAAAATTTAAAAATAAAAATGAAAATGAATAATACAAAAACCCGTAACAAGAACACACATGATCAAACAAATCTTAAGTTAAGCAACATTAACTAGAATAGTCTTGGGCTTTTTCGGCTCCGGCGGAGGCAATTTGTCTACAGTAACAGTAAGAACTCCATCTTGACAAACTGCAGAGATTCCATCTACGTTTGCGTTCTCAGGCAACGCAAATTTCCTCATAAATTTCCCCATCCTCCTCTCCATCTTCACAATCTTAACTCCTTCCTTCTCTTCTTCTTCTTCTCTCTTTCTTTCTCCACTTATCACCAACACATTATCATCCTCCACAAGTACCTTAATCTCGCCGGATTTTACTCCGGGCATGTCAACGGCGAAGACGTACGAATCCGGAAGCTCCTTCACGTCCACCGGCATAGCTGCCATCGCTTTTGCATCACGAATGTAATTTTGAGTTGGAGCGTTGGACGACGACTTGGTGTCTTCACCGGCGTCGTTCTGGATTTGGTTGAGCGCGTGAAACAGGGGTGAATTGAATCTCAAGATATTCATATCTATTTGAGAATTGAATTTGGCTTTTATGTGTTGGAAATGGATAGGGGCGGATTGAAATTAATTTATAGGTTCTGGGGAAGGAGAGGGGATGGGATTTTTTATGCAGAGGCCAGAAAAAATTTCTAGATGGTTCTTTCTTCTTTTCGAAGGTGGTAGAATGTTCTTTTTTTGAAATGCATGGGCTGATTAGGAAATTTTCTTTTTCTAGAAGGATGGAGAATGTTCAAGTTTATATTGCATAGGCCAGTTCTTTTCTTGGCAATAGAATTTGTCACTGTAATTTGAAATATAACTTTTATCACAAAATTAAAAAAAAAAAAATCAGTTCTTTTTTTAATATCTCAAAATGAATATAAAAAAAATATTAAATTTACTTTTGAATTTAAAAATTTTTATTAATCAAGAATAAATTAATTTTTTAGACATTCAGTTGGAAAGAGGGAGTAAATAATAGAAAATATTGGGTTTAGGTTTTAAATTTTATCATTTACAAGTTAAAAACCTCAATTTCAATACCATACAAATGAATTTAATAAAATAAAAATTATTTTTATATAATATTAAGGAAATATGATTTTTATTATAAAACTTACTCTATTTATTACTCCCTCTGTCCCGATTTAAGGTTCTTACTTTCCTTTTTAGTCTGTCCCAAATTAAGGTTCTTACTTTACTTCTTTCCATAAATGACAACTATTTTATCAGTATTCCCTTCACTCATTCTCTCTCCTACATTATTTTAATACTCACAACACCATTATAATTTACTATTCCTTCCACTCATTCTCTCTCCTATTTTATTTTCACACTCACAACACTTTCAATATAATATTTCCTCCTTAATCTCCGTGCAAAGTCAAACTCAGAACCTTAAAGCGGGACGAAGGGAGTATATTTTTTCCCTCCATTTTCCTCCATTTCAAAACGAATGACTAATTTAATTTAATAGGCATTTTGAAAAGGTTTATTTTTGTAGCAAAAACTTATAAATATTCCTATTATTCAATTTTTAATTTTGCAAATATATAATGAATTTTGAATTATTTTTTTTTAAATATTATTTAGGGACAAAGTTTTTAAAGATTTTTTTTTAAGAAAAAAACTCATTTAATTTGGGATATAGAGAGTATTACTTTAGTTTATTTTTATCAAATTTAGCTTTATAATATGTTTTTCATCTTAACTTACTTCTTTTCTTCTACAGAAAGCTAGAAATCTAACAAAATGTAAAGAAGTCGAGTTAATATTACAATTTTAAAAGACATACTCCCTCCGTCCCGATACGTCCCAATAAAAGCTTCACCAATTTTTTAAACACAAAATCTGGGGAGAAACGCGTTTCTCCGTCGCGTATGGAGAAACGGGGCTTGATTTGTCGCGCGACATACTTAGCCACAACAACTGGATATCACTTCCTCAATTTCTGGATATCCAGAACATTGCATATGGATATCCAGAAGCTTTGAAAAGGATATCCAGAAATCAAAATATTTTTTCTGGATATCCTTTCCAAAGCTTCTGGATATCCATATTCAATGTTCTGGATATCCAGAAGCTTTGGAAAGGATATCCAGAAAAAATATTTTAGTTTCTGGATATCCTTTTCAAAGCTTCTGGATATCCATATTCAATGTTATGGATATCCAGAAGCTTTGAATAGGATATCCAGAAACTGGCTATGTATGTCGCGCAACAAATCAAGCCCCATTTCTCCATAAGGGACGGAGAAACGCGTTTCTCAGCAGACCTACTCTTTTTTAAAAGGGCGTCCCGTTAGAAGCTTCACCTTTCCTAAAATGGCAAAAAATATTTACTATTTCACCCACTCATTCTCTCCTATTTCACTTTTATACTCACAATACTTTTCAAATTTACTATGCTCTCTACTCATTCTCTCTTCTATTTTACTATTACACTCATAATATTTTCTCCATTTACCTTTTTTTTTAATTTACGTGTCAACTCAAAAGGGTGAAATTATTATTGAGATCACATCTGCCGGTGCAAGTGATATAGTACTAAAATACTATTCACTTGCCATGAGACCACAAACTATAAAAGTCAAATTTCACAGTGTAAAATTTAAGATTCAATCTCTTTCTGTTTGCCTACTAACTTAAGGGTCGTTTGTTTTTTTATTTTAAGCCTTATTTGTCTCTTAACACTTATTTATTAAGAGGATTAGAAAAATAAGTGTATTTGTTTTTTTTTTGAAATAAGGCTTGTTAGGCTCTTAAAGTCCTCTTAATTTTAAGAGGTTAAAATGTTGCTGAATTGCCTCTGAAAGCCTCTGAAAGCCACTGTTTATTATTTGGTTTTGGGTAATTTTTTTTTAAACTGTTTACTGTTTCATAATGCATTTACGGGTTTTTTTTTTTTTTAAAATTTTTTTTTAACTGTTTCAGATAATGAATTCAGATATAAAATCAAACAACTTATCCAATTCAGAATTCAGTTTTCAGTTGCTGCCTCTTAATCATTCAGCCATTTTCAGAACTGAAATCAGATTTCAGCACTTATCACTTAAAAAAAAACAAAAACCCCCTAACTTGGAAACATCAGACATTTATTATTTGACTTTCTTTTCCTAAGATTAAAAAATTATTTCAGAATGGAGGGAGTACAATCGAGTTATATTAAATAAATAGGTGTTAGCAAAATTTGCAATTACAGAAGAAAATAAATTACAAATAAAGATTACAGAACATAAATATATAAACTGTAACAGAAATATAAACTGGAAATGAAGAAATAGGATGGCAGCAACAAATCGGTTGTGCACGAGCCCTGATGAATCAGTCTCCTTAAGACTTATTCGTCCCATCACCAATAGTGCTTGAGGCTGCCTTGGACGCGAGTCTCCCAGGATAGAACGTGCGGACCGGGGGCACTTTGCACCTAAAGTTCCCGGCGAATTGACAGTGTGCCTAGACAGTATCACCACAATGCAGTATGCAAGGAGGCCAAAGGAAGTTTGAACAATATGCAGCGAAGAGAGAGTGAGAGAAGTTGCAGGAAAATTGGTGTGTCAAATGATTTGTGAAGACTCCATTTTATAGCTGCCTTGAAATCAAAACTGATAATCAATCATAAAATCAACCATAATCACGAAATTATTACAGTAATAATTTCGTATTTAATTCTGATTTGGCTGCTACAAGGAGGAGAAATTAAAATCGAATTAACTCATTTCAGTTACAGTTACAATGAGTAAATGGGAGTAAATTTTCGAAATCAAAAATTCAAAATTTTAGCAAAAGGTGGGCTTGCGCGGGTAGGCCATTTCGGAGCTACATTCGTGTCCGCAGGACGCGTACGGACATGAGTTCGGTAGCCCCAAGCCTATTTTGGACCATGATTTGCACCCCCCTTGCTTATCCGTGCGCGAGAGAGAGTCTCTATGCCACACACAATTACTCCTTACATAAAGTGTAGTAGTATTTAAACTATCTAACTTTCACATTCCCATTCAATGTGGGATATCTTCTTTTTCCCACTTCCAACCCATCATCTTTGAGCGTTAATATTTCATTCATCCATCAACCATCTTGGACAAATAAATATTCGATTTTAATGTTCTCATGGAGTAGAATACAAATCCATAATCAATTTGGTCATTTAACAAATAACCCATTTAGGAAATAATCTCAAATTTCCTTCACACCCACTATTTTTTTCAACAATCCCCCACATGAAGGAAATAATGAGGAAATGGTGATAAAGTCCGACAGTTGACACCTGCATAGGATAGGTAGGGGTTTGCCCTTTGAACCTTTTCTTGTAAAATATATTTACTCTACTCGCTAATCAATAGACACGATGTCCTTGAACTGTTCAGCTTTTTGTGTAGCCGATCATATACTTTACACATGTATCTCCCTAACACACTTCAATTCTCATGACTATGTTCATTCACGGCCCTGAACATAATGCCTGGTTCTGTGAGAGGGTCTAAGAATTGAGCCTCACGCAATTCTCCTCGAAGCGGCCACACTTCTCTCTCACATAGGTGATTCTTATAATTAACCCGTATTATCCCACTCGACTTTTCGAAGCGTAAGAATCATTAAAAGCTAGAAGCTTAACCTTTTCCTTTCGAGATGTCACTTAAGGAATGGGTTTGGGATGATTCCCCCACAGTGACACTACAAGTCTTTTAACAGTTAGGTTGTCCCTTTGAAAATCTAGATCTTGGGATCTCCAGTCAACTAGGTGGGGTTTTCCGCTGTGTTTAACTCTAAAGAGGCTTTAGTCCCATTCCTAATGTCAAACGTTCAACTACCTCTTTTGTTAACCCTTTCGTTAACGGATCCGCTAAATTATCTTTTGACTTCACATAGTCAATAGATATGGTACCAGTTGAGAGTAGTTGTCTTATGGTATTATGTCTACGACGTATATGTCTAGACTTACCATTATACATATGACTTTGTGCCCTACCAATTGAAGATTGGCTATCGCAATGTATACAGATTGCTGGCACAGGCTTTGTCCACTTTGGAATATCTTCTAAAAATTGGCGTAGCCATTCGGCTTCTTCACCACACTTGTCTAATGCTATAAACTCAGATTTCATGGTAGATCTGGCTATAACAGTCTGCTTAGAAGACTTCCATGATATAGCAGCACCGGCTAATGTGAATATATATCCGCTCGTAGACTTAGAGCCTTAGATATCTGATATCCAATTAGCATCGCTATATCCTTCAATTACAGCTGGATGTCTAGTATAGTGTAATCCATAATTACGAGTATATCTTAAGTACCTTAGTACTCTCACTATACCCTTCCAATGGTCCTTCCCAGGATTACTTGTATACCGACTCAGCTTGCTTACAACATATGCAATATCTGGTCTTGTACAACTCATTAAGTACATTAGACTTCCAATGACCCTCGAATACTCTAATTGAGACACAGGTTCTCCTCGATTTTTCGTTAAATGTAGGCTTGTGTCAATTGGAGTATTTGCCGTTCTATCGTCATCCTTGTTAAATTTCTCAAGAATTTTATCCACATAATGTGATTGACTTAGTACAAGTCCATCGGATATTCTAGAAATTTTCACACCAAGGATCACATCCGCTACACCCATATCCTTCATGTCAAACTTTGAATTTAACATATTCTTTGTGGATTTAATCATTTTATCACAGCTTCCTATGATAAGCATGTCATCTACGTAAAGACACAAAATAACATAGCCATTTTCAGTGTTTTTAACATAGACACATTTGTCACATTCATTGATTTTAAATTCACTTTCAATCATGGCTTGATCAAACTTTTGATGCCATTGTTTTGGTGCTTGTTTGAGGCCATACAATGACTTCACTAACTTGCACACTTTATTTTCTTGCCCTGGAGCAGAGAATCCCTCTGGTTGTTCCATGTAAATCTCCTCTTCTAAATCTCCATTTAGAAAGGCAGTTTTTACATCCATTTGATGTACTTCAAGATTTCGCAAAGCAGCAATTGCAAGTACAATCCTAATAGACGTAATTCTCGTAACAGGAGAATACGTGTCAAAGTAATCAAGACCTTCCTTTTGTCTGTAACCTTTTATTACAAGTCTGGCCTTATACTTATCAATGGTTCCACCAGCCTTCATTTTCCTTTTAAAAATCCACCTATATCCTAGTGTTTTACTTCCCGGAGGAAGATCCACTAGTTCCCAAGTGTGATTTTGTAAAATGGAATCAATCTCACTTTTGATGGCCTCTTTCCACAAAGGTCCTTCCGAAGAGCTCACGGCCTCTTTATAACTTTGTGGTTCACTTTCAAGCATGTAGGTTAGAAAATCCGATCCATAGGATTTTTCTATCCTACCTCGTTTGCTACGTCGAGGTTCTACCTCTGCTGTATCATTTTCATGATGATTTTCTTCTCCTACTTCTTCTTCTATTGAATCAAACATCCGTTTAGATGAGCTTGCCTCATCTCTTTTACACGGAAACACATTCTCAAAGAAAGAAGCATTTCTTGATTCCATTATAGTATTCTTGTGTATATCTTGAATTTTCGATTCATGAACAAGAAATCTATAAGCACAACTGTTTTGTGTATATCCAATAAATATGCAATCAACAGTCTTAGGACCAACTTTCACCCTTTTAGGTGGAGGTACAGTTACCTTCGCAAGACACCCCCACACTCGCAAGTATTTATAACATGGTGCTCTTCCATGCCATAATTCATATGGGCTTTTGTTTAGTTTCTTTCGAGGTACCTTATTTAACACATAATTTGCCGACAACACGGCTTCTCCCCACATGTTAGAAGGTAATCCCGAACTTATCAACATGGCATTCATTGCTTCTTCCAATGTTTGATTTTTTCGTTCGGCAACACCGTTTTGTTGGGGTGTATAAGGTGCCGTGGTTACATGTTTAATTCCATTTTTAGCACAAATTGCCCCAAATGGAGACTCATACTCCCCACCACGATCACTTCTTAGCACCTTAATTTTCCGATTTAATTGATTCTTAACTTCATTTTTATAGAGAATAAACTTCTCTATAGCTTCATCTTTACTTTTGATAAGATACACATAGCAATATTTTGTGCTATCATCAACAAAAGTTAAGAAGTACTTATTGCCACCACGTGATTGTGTTGATTTAAAGTCACATAAGTCCGTGTTAACTAACTCGAGTGGTTCACTATTTCTTGTTATTGAATGGAATGAAGGTTTTGTAAATTTTGCTTCAACACAAGGTTCACATTTGTGTTTGCGATCAACTTTAAATTTTGGTATGTAGTTCAAGTTAATTAATCTACGAATAGCATCATAATTAACATGTCCTAATCTACCATGCCACAAATGGGAAGACTCAAGCAAGTAAACGGAAGAATTATTCATTTCATTAACTTTGGGCTTAGTAGCCATTACATTCGGTTTCACTACCATAAAACTAAGCTTAAACATCCCATCATTCACATAACCTTTTCCTACAAACATTCCATTCTTGGACAAAGTGACAACATCGGACTCGAACACAATGCGAAAACCATGCTTAATTAAAAGCGAGCCGAACACCAAGTTCTTCCGGATATCGGGCACATAAAGTACATTGTTGAAAGTCAATTCCTTTCCGGATGTCATCTTCAAAACCACCTTCCCTTGACCTTTGATGTCGGAAGTGGCTGAATTCCTCATAAACAACTTTTCGCCATTTTCCATAGCTTCAAACGTACTAAACATGTCTTTGTTGGAGCACACATGTTTAGTAGCACCGGTGTCAATCCATCACTGATTTGGATTCGAACTCACCATATTCACCTCGAAAACTACCGCCGCAAGGTGCATATCGGACACATCTCTAGCAATGTCATCCACCATGTTCACTTCACGAGCCTTCTTAGGAGCCTTACATGTTGACGCCTTGTGGCCTTCACCACCACAATTGTAACAAGTTCCTGTGAACCTCTTCTTGGAAACCCCACCTTGAGGCTTCAAGTTGAACGACCTTCTAGTTGTTTCAACCTTAGCTTTACCCTTGACTTTGCCTTTGCCTTTGGAGCTTTGGCCATGCTCCACCACATTAGCTTTGGCCACACTTGGGTTAAACTTTTTCTCGGCAACTCTATTGCCTTCCTCAATGCTAAGCCGAAGAATGAGCCCTTCAAGATTCATCTCCTTTCGCTTATGCTTCAAGTAGTTCTTAAAATCATTCCAAGCTGGAGGCAACTTTTCAATCATTGCAGCCACTTGAAAACTCTTACTAAGAACCATGCCCTCGGCATCAATCTCATGATAAATTGTTTGCAACTCGTCAACTTGAGTTTTCACGGTCTTAGAGTCCACCATCTTAAAATCAAGGAAACGGGCAATAATAAACTTCTTTGTTCCCGCATCCTCAATTTTATACTTGTGTTCCAAGGACTCCCATAGTTCTTTAGCATTCTTCTTCCCCCTATACACATTATAAAGATAATCAGATAAGCCATTAAGAACATAATTCTTGCAAAGAAATTCCCCATGTTTCCAAGCATCAACCGCAGCCACGATTGTCACATCCGTCTCATTCTCAGCCACAACTGGCATATCTTCTTTCAGATACTTTGCCAAATTCAGAGTGGTCAAGTAGAAAAACATTTTCTGTTGCCACCTCTTAAAGTCGTGGCCAACAAATTTTTCAGGCTTTTCAGCATGGGGGGTTGAGATGTGCACTGTTTGAGGATTAGTCACAATAGAAGTGCCTTGAGAACTAGAGCCATTTCCAGTTCCAGTTTGGGTCACAGTCACAGTTTCAGTTCCAACTTTGTTAGTCTCAGTTGCCATTTCTGAAACAGAAGCAGATTATTAGTCTGAATGTTTTCTGTAACTCGTTCCTTTCTGTAAGGAATAAGTCTTAAGATTGTTAGCAAAATTTGCAATTACAGAAGAAAATAAATTACAAATAAAGATTACAGAACAAAAATATATAAACTGTAACAGAAATATAAACTGGAAATGAAGAAATAAGATGGCAGCAACAAATCGGTTGTGCACGAGCCCTGATGAATCAGTCTCCTTAAGACTTATTCGTCCCCTCACCAATAGTGCTTGAGGCTGCCTTGGACGCGAGTCTCCCAGGATAGAACGTGCGGACCGGGGGCACTTTGCACCTAAAGTTTCCGGCGAATTGGCAGTGTGCCTAGACAGTATCACCACAATGCAGTATGCAAGGAGGCCAAAGGAAGTTTGAACAATATGCAGCGAAGAGAGAGTGAGAGAAGTTGCAGGAAAATTGGTGTGTCAAATGGTTTGTGAAGACTCCATTTTATAGCTGCCTTGAAATCAAAACTGATAATCAACCATAAAATCAACCATAATCACGAAATTATTACAGTAATAATTTCGTATTTAATTCTGATTTGGCTGTTACAAGGAGGAGAAATTAAAATCGAATTATCTCATTTCAGTTACAGTTACAATGAGTAAATGAGAGTAAATTTCCGAAATCAAAATAAATTTTGAAATCAAAAATTCAAAATTTTAGCAAAAGGTGGGCTTGCGCGGGTAGGCAATTTCGGAGCTACATTCGTGTCCGCAGGACGCGTACGCACATGAGTACGGTAGCCCCAAGCCTATTTTGGACCATGATTTGTATCCCCCTTGCGCACCCGTGCGCGAGAGAGAGAACCTCTATGCCACACACAATTACTCCTTACATAAAGTGTAGTAGTATTTAAACTATCTAACTTTCACATTCCCATTCAATGTGGGATATCTTATTTTTCCCACTTCCAACCCATCATCTTTGAGCGTTAATATTTCATTCATCCATCCATCAACCATCTTGGACAAATAAATATTCGATTATAATGTTCTCATGGAATAGAATACAAATCCATAATCAATTTGATCATTTAACAAATAACCCATTTAGGAAATAATCTCAAATTTCCTTCACACCCACTATTTTTTCCAACAATAGGCATTATAAATTATAAACTTACTATTTTTTATTTTATTTTTAAAATCTATTGGGTTCTTCAACGACCTATACGAAGAGGAGGAGGGGAGCTAAAACCCCACACCCACACCACTTGTGTTTCTGCTTCATTTTCACTTTTCGCTGAATGTACACATATACAAGCTGAGGATACAACTACAACAACAAAGCAGGACAAGCCATAACTGAAATATGAACACAAGGGATTGGTCAAATTAAGCACAAAACACACCCATCAACTCTCATTCATCATGCAACTATGAAGTATGATTCACAATGGTGGATGACCTTTCTTTTCTATGGCACTTTCTCCCTTCCTCCTTCCTCCTTTTTATTCTTTCTCTTTCTCTGCACTTTCTTCTCATTTCTTTCTTTTTTTTCTCTTTTTCAGGACTTTTCCTTCTTTCTTTCCCTGCAGTGTCAATCTCTAGCGATCGCATGGAGTTCAATCAAGGAAATTATTATTTTTTGCTTCCGATCTAAAGCACGTAGGTTGTGTGTGAATTTTAAGAGTTTCCATTCGCTTATTTGCAGAAGCTGAATTTGATGCGAAAAATCGCAAGATATGTAGTATCAATTTTAGAGAAATTGCATTTTCAATTTTTAGGTCGGCAAAATTTTCCCTATTTTCCCTATTTTTTATTTTTATTACTTGCCAATCAGATAACAAAGTTGGTGATTTAAACATTGCCTAATATTATTGATATATTATTTAAAATAAAAGCCGAAGATTGAAGAGATGTCCCATAATTTGGGGAGAGATTGACGGTTTTTTAGGTGGGATAGGTGGGGGTGGGGTGGGTATTTTATCTTTGAAAAAAGTGAATCGGCACCCTTCAGGAAATCAACTGGCTTAAGAATTTCTATTTTCTGCTCCCGAAAACTTTGACAACTTCAAGTTGGGGAAAAATGTGCGGTATATTTTTTGTAATTCGGAAAATAAAATATTTAAATTGATTGATTTATTATTATTTTTTTTTTTATTTTCGACATAATAAGTCAGGATAAAGATATGGCTTATTAGGATGAGATGTAACGTTTTTAGGAATAAAAGGCAAGTTCTCATTCGAAATAATATTTACTTTTTATAAACTTGACAAAAATATATTTTTAGTTGAAATCAAAATTCTTTCTTCTAATTACCCAAAAAAAAATGAAATGTTAGGAGATAATATTTTTATGAATATAGTCTATGGATTGTGTATCATTATGCAAATATTGAGAGAAGTGAACAAAGTTGTTCCATAATAAAACTAATCAAAATAATTAATATGAATTGTGATTCATTATGGAAAATTGTATTTGCAAACAATTGGGATGCCATGATTAAAACTGTATAATGTTTTGTTCAAAAGTTTAACAATGTATTTATATTAAAAAATAGTATGTAATTTTATCCTAACTTTTAGCATTCTTTATATAATTTCTCAAAATAAAACACCATTTTGTATATATAAATAGATAAATCTAAGTATAATAAATTTTATGAAAAAAATCAGTATGGAGTACTGTAATGTATAAATGTAAAAATTCTTAAGCTTTTCCAGTTTTCTTTTATGGATTCCCTTTTTTTTTAATGATGTTTTATTCCTTTCTTTCTTTCTTTTTTTTTTTTTTTTATGTAAACTAAGCTATTTTTACCCTTTCTTTCTTTCTTTTTCCATAATCAAGTTGTTTATGGTTTCTTGGTTAGTCAGATTATTAAGGAGAGGTATGATTTCATTTAAAGCGGCATATAAGGGATACAAAATCGCATCAAAATCGAACCTAACTTGACACAAACCTCAATTGTCTCATACCTCGGATCAAAACCACCTTAGCAAAACCGCACCCCAAACCGCATTCGTTCCAAACCGCCTGATCCAAACCGCACCAAAGAAACCTCATTTGACAAACCGCCTGAGCCAAACCTCTTGAGAAAACTCGAACCAAAAATCGCATCCGTGCCAAACCGCCTGATCCAAACCGCCTAAGCCAAACCGCATTGTACCCGAACCGCACATGAAGCAAAACCGCACAGCCCAAACCGCCTCGACTCAACCCAATCCGTACATCCAAACCGCCATGGGAGAGGACGCTCCAAAGCCAAGGGAGCGGACGCTCCTTAAAATTTCAGTAACACTAGCCGGATTCTAGAAAATGGGAGCGGTCGCTACCCCCCAAATGAAGCAGACGCTCCCCTATGACAAAAAACTTCAAGATGAAAAATAACGCTTTGCACGGCCATTTCCCAATATCAGCATGGCCATGTCAGACCTTGCATGGGCGTGCCAGAAACAAAGCGTGGCCATGCACTGAAGCCAAAAAAGCCATAAAAATCATCAAAATCCAAGAAATCATTCCCGTATCACAGTCGAACCACATAATAACCAGAATCATCAAATCTCAAGGATTGAATGATATCACCCGGGAGATCACAAGAGTGAAAATACCCCATATGAAATTAACATATAAAGGTAAATATTAAGTTCAATGTGCAATAAATTTTTTTCCCAAATGATAACAGGATTAGATATTCTGAATAGGTATTTAAAAAGTTCGAAGTAGTACGAAACGAATCAACTTGTGTTATTCTTTATAGATTGAGACACTAATTTAGCGAGCTACAACAAATCAAATAGAGATTACTTTGGTATGGGCCATAAATAATAGTCATGTATTACTTGATACTACAACACATTTCGTAGAACATGACATGTGTCAGTAATCTAATACTAATGATAGCAATAAATGGGTACATATTATATAGGAAGGAGTTATGCACAAATTAATAACCACAAATGATATCTTTTTACGCGAAGGAAAATTTACTATCTTCACGCTAAGTGAGTAATACATAACTAAAAACATTGCCAACTTTATATAAAATATATAGCGAGAACGAAATGGTTACAAAGTTTAACATAGATGAGTATGAAATCTTTCCTTACTTTGTGATTTTGATATCACTATTCAAAACAAGCTTAAAATAGATAATTTAATGAAAATTTTATTTTAATTGTACTTTGTGAAGAACAAATAAATAATAATGTATGAGTAAAATAATAAATATGGGTATTTTTTTTTAGTTTTTGGAAATACAAAAAAGGAGTATACAATGTCCATGATATGAAAAGTTGACAACATTTAAAGGTCATAAACAAAATCTTCTGTTTTTCTAAATAAAAAAAATAAATTAGTTTTATCTCCAAAAAAAATCAATAAAATTTTGACATTTTTGTCGAATAAATATTTCAATAAAATTTGACCATATTTTTTTGAGATTATATTATTGACAACTTGAAAATGGTTATTAACACAACTAACAAAATTAACTTTTCTCTTCTCTAATAAACTTAATTTACTGGTTACTTAGTGGTGTTTTTTTTTTCTTTTGACAATTGCTTCATTGTTTAAAGAATCTTGAGTGCAATAAACGGTTTTGGCTCCCAACTGATAAATTTACATGTCGCTTCTTCTGGCTAAATTGCCTAGAAGTGGAGGCTAACCTTCAATGAAAATGAATGTTTAGAAAGTCATTCTAATAGCTGTGTGTAGTTTTAAATGGGACGATTTTTGAATAATAATATAGTTTTCAATGAGACAAAGAAATTTATTCAACATAAAGCATGAAAATTTAAAACTAATATAACAATCTAATATTATTGATGGAGTATGCAGAGTAGTGAACATAGCAATAAGGGAAGAAAACAATTGGAATGGAGTAGTATGTCTCAATAATAAATATGACTTAACAAGAGTCAATGACGATCTTTATCAAGCTTATTTATTGGAGCTCATTCATATATTGGTGGGAAGAACTTAATCCTCGAATATGTTTGAACGCCGTTAATTTTCTTTGATTGATTCTTATGTCATGTCTATAAGCAACAATCATGAGCAATCTCTATATACAATTGAAATTCTTTTAAGAAAACATGTTTTCGATCGTGGTCAACTTTATGTCGATTTCTCTAGATGCACCTATCATGTTGCTCTTCATATTTGAAAATTCAATTCTGCAGAATATAGTTCATCAAACAAATATACTATGAATGTTGTGTTTATGGAGGTTTTCTAAAATGTGTAATACATATCTCTTATCCCTACTTACTAATAATTGCTTTCTTAATATATATGTGAATGTGTAGTTGTATGTGTTGTCTTCATGAAGATCAATATTATTAAATTTTGTATGTTTTGTTTACAAATGTATATGAAGCTTATTAATTTGTCATGTTCTTTTTGTGTTTAATTATCATTTTTTTACTTTTTGTAAATAGAAAATTTTATATCTTGTCATGCATCGCACGGGTGATGAACTAGTATATTTAATTAACTTTGTTGGTCTTCATGAAGGACTCTTGTCATTTTCTTGGAGTTATTGCAACGAAAGACTTGATATGCACGAAAAACCTTGTGAAAGAAATTATGTTGCAATTTAAATCTTCGTCTACTTAGTCGGTAAACATAAGTTTTAAAAGTTCATTTACACCCCCTAACTTATTTCAATTTGTAACGTTTCCAATAATATTTTTAATTCCAAAATGAATATCATATCGTAGATTTTGTTATTGTAAAAAAAGTACATTATATTGTAATTAACTGTTGATTTTGTTATTGTAATATTGTTCAACAATTTGATTTTTAAATCTGCTTTTGCTTGTAGATTTTGTTATTGTAAAAAATTATATTATATTATAATTTGTAGAACCGATGAAATCGGATCGAAACCGGACCATTGAAACTGGACCGATGGGACCGGTCCTATAATATAATGGTCTGGTCCTGATCCTAAATTTTTACAGAATCGAAGTATTTGATCCGGTCCTGATTTTTTAAAATTTTGACAAAAATCAGACCAACTCGGACCGTGAACACCCCTAGATGCAAAAATGAATAAATGAAAGATTGAATTCCCAAACATCAATTTCTCTCTCTAGCCTAATTTATCTCTGCCATGACCAAGAAAAATACCATTTCTCTACCTCTCTCTCATTTCTTCTAACTCAATTTCTCTACAGCTTCAAATATCTTCATTCCACCCAACACTTTCAAGCATCTTCTTCTTCGGTACATCCACCACCGTGAATCAGAGGGACCTATCGAAAATTTATAAAAATAAAGGTACAAAAGGGAATTTAAAAAATTAAACATATTAGCATGTTCTTATTTGCAAACCCACCAAATCATCAGCTATAAATATTTTTCAAATCAACAACCTAAATTACCGGTCAACCTACACAAAATTCGCTCAAATTCATATCTTACAAAAAGTTTCTTCCCACAACCAACCCACTCGAAATTCGCCAAAATTATTCCTTCTTCATAAATGGCTCTTCAATTTTTTTACCTACCTTATCTCCTGTTTCATCGTCAACGAAGGTTCGGACCTTGTTGCTATCATCCGCCTCAACTAATTTGTCAACGATCACACTTACCTCTACAACCCATCTCCCTCACCACTTCCGACATAAAATCTTCATCCTCCTCCCTTCGTGTTGCCACCATCAAACCATTCATCCTCACTTGGTTCAAAAAACATTTAAAATATTTTACCCATCACCCAAAAACATCAAAACTGAAGAATTAAAAAAGTAAAAGAAAGACTCTTATCACTGGAATAAAACAGGTAAGTCCGCCATGGCTGCAACTTCAGGTTGCATGCAAAGGGTCTCTCATGCCTTTCTGGTTGACCCGATTAGATACGGTTCTAGATACAAAACTCAGATTTCGCAGAGTTTGAAATCTCCACAATTAGCAGCGAGAGATCCGGCAACAAATAGCTTTCGTAAGTGGCCGTATCGGCTATCAAGGCTCTTACATCATCTTTGTAGAAAGGAATTGAGGTGAGTTGGTGTAGAAAACAAATCAGGAAAGGGTTCGTCCGTGTGTGTGTATGTGATGCAGTGTGTGAAGTGAAGAGAGAGAAAAGAGAGAGTTAAGAATCAGGTAGGGCCTAGGAGGAGCTAGAGACTTTTTAAACAAAAAAACGTATTGCATTTGCGGGTGAAACTAACAAATTTTCATTCAAAATTTAAACAAAAAGTGGAACAGATTTTTATGTCTTAAAAGTAGACGTGTCCAAAATCTAACCGGAACCGGCTAACCGGAGGTTAATAACCGTAACCGTAACCGGCTATAACCGTCAACCGCCTTAACCGTAACCGCCTTAACCGAAACCGGCGGTTACACGGTTAGGTTAAGGTTAAGGTTTTCAAAAACCGGCAACCGGCGGTTATAACCGGCGGTTATAACCGTTTAACTAACCGGCGGTTATAACCGCCTAACTAACCGCCTAACCTTGAAATTTTGAAATTTGAAATTCAAATTTCAAATTTTGAATTAATTATTAATCCCCCCAAACGGCTCTTGTCACGCTCAACGGTACTTTGATTTGACCGCCCAGGCGCCCACCCCACTTTCCCAGGCAAGGCCCACACCCCTGACCCCCCCAGCCCACTCCCTTCCCTGTCCGGCTGTCCCCCTGGCCCCTCCCAGTCAAACAAACAACGGTCAGTAACCAGTTCCCCTTCCCCTTTTCTTTTCTTTTCTTTTCTTTTCCCAATTAATTCCTTCCTTCCTTTCCTCAGTTCCTCTTCTTTGAATCCTTCCATTAATTAATCCATTCCATATTTCCATGGAAATCCTTCTCAAAATGTTGACTCTACTTCTTCTCAAGACGTTGGTGGTGATTTACTTGAGGCGGATCCGTATCATTTTTTTGCTAATTTGTATAGCAAAAAGAAACGTCCTCGAGTAGGTACTAGTTCTTCTTCCTCTAACATTCCCTTGGAGTTAGACACATATTTCAACACTACTTTTGAATGGGATCAAAGTAGTGATAATCCAAATGATTTTGATGTTTTAAAGTGGTGGTCAAGAAGGAAAGAGAGTTATCCTATACTCTCTATAATTGCAAAAGAAGTCTTAGCTTCTCCCGCGTCAACGGTGGCGGTCGAATCCGCATTTAGCATTGGAGGAAATGTTTTGGATGAAAGACGTTCCCAACTAACGGTTGAAAACTTGGAAAATCAACTATTACTTGGAATTGGGTTAGATCGGAAAAGAGAGAACAAGATATGCCTTATGAAGAGGATACACTTGACCCAAAATATCAATACGATGTGGATGACTCTACGGGAAGTGATTAGTGAGGATTAGATTAGTTTTTAATTTTTATTTATTAGATTAGGTTTATTTTTATTGAATTGTAATAGATTAGTTTTTAATTTTTATTTATTAGATTAGGTTTATTTTTATTGAATTGTAACAGTTAGGTTGAGGTAAAGGCTCCTAAATGTCCCCCTTAATTATAAAAGGGTAAGGTTGATTGTCCCCCTCTTTGTAATTTTATTTAATTAATAAAATTTAAGGGTACCATCCCTTTTTATTTTATATACTTTCGTTTATTTTTAAAAAGTTAAGTTTTATTTCTTTCAAAATTCATAACTTTTTTTATATATCTTTTTGCAAAAAATGTATATAGTAAACAAAAGTCTAAAATGGTCTTCTTTATCCAAAAAAAATAAAATAAAAAAAAAGTTAACTTTTTTATAAAACTAGTTAAAAATCTCGTTAAAAGTTAACTATTTTCTTCAAAAAAATGTTAAAAACTGTTTTTTAAAAGAAATATTTCTCAAATAGCTTTGCTTAACCAAAAAGAAAAAAAAAACTGTTAAAAAAATCTGTTAAACACATTTTTCGTTAAAATTTCATTTATTTAAAAATTCTTAACTTTTTTTTTTATAACTTTTTCCAAAAAAAAATCATTAATAAGTAACATCTCAAATTGTATTCTTTATTAAAAAAAAATAAATAAATAAATAAAAAGGGGTTATACAGTACAAAAGTTAACTATTCCGTTAAAAAAAGGACCAAACTGAAAAAAAAAGCACATTTTTAACCGTGTAACCGTGTATAACCGTGTAACCGTGTATAACCGTTAACCGTATAACCGTAACCGTTAGTACACGGTTAACGGTTAGGTTACGGTTAAGACTTAACGAAATTTTTAACCGGCGGTTATAACCGTTTGGACACGTCTACTTAAAAGTATCAATAACAGTACATGTGTGGTGGAAAACAGAAAAGACAACCAGCAAGTAACATGGTTTTTTTTTCTTTTTTTTCTATTACCTGAATTTACTTTAATGACCTTGAAAAGTTTCCATTTCTAGAGAATGCAAAATGGCGCCAAATTGCCTTATTTAGTACTCCCTCCGTCCCAGACCAAGGGTTCATCTTTCTCTTTTGATTCGTCCCAGATCAAGGGTTCATTTCCATAAATGACAAGTTTTTGAATATATTTATACCCTTATCATCTCCATATATTTACAAAAAAACCATTCATTATACCCTTATATATTCTCTCTCCTATTCCCTACCACACATTTAACTACTATTCCTTCCACTCATTCTTTCTCCTATTAAATATTTTTAACTTTTACATTCTCTCTCCTATTCCCTACCACATACTCCCTCCGTCCCAATAAGAGGTGCCCAAATTTTTCTGTGCACGCAAATTAATAAAATGAGGGGGAAGTAAAAATGTTGTGAGTGTAATTTGAAAATAGGAGAGAGAATGAGTGGAGGGAATAGTAAATTATAATAGTGTTGTGAGTATTAAAATAATGTAGGAGAGAGAATGAGTGGAGGGAATAGTAAAGATTCCTTTGCCAAAAAAGGAAAGTGGAAGCTATTAATGGGACACCCAAAATGGCAAAATGGGAAGCTACTATTGGGACGGAGGGAGTATTTAATTTTTACATTCTCTCTCATATTTCCTACCACACATTTAACTACTATTTCATATTCCACATTTAACTTTTATTCATTTTCTAAAAAAATTCTTAAGAAGCGTGAAATCCACCCCCATATACCCATGGTCTGGGAGGAGGGAGTATGTCATGTCTTTTTAATATATATACTCCCTCCGTCCCACCTCACTTGACACTTATTTCCATTTTGGGCCGTCCCAGCTCACTTGACACTTCTCAAAATAGCCTACTTTTTATAATTTTATATTCACTCTACCCCACCACTCATTCTCTCTCTTCATTTTCCACTACTCAATTTATTCAACCAACATTACTATTTACCCCACTCATTCTCTCTCTTCATTTTCTATCACACATTTTTTTTTTATTATTTTTTCTTAGTTCCCGTGCCCACCTCAAGGGTGTCAAGTGAGGTGGGACGGAGGGAGTATATATATATATATATATATATATATATATATATATATATATATATATATACTTCCTCCGTCCCACTGAACAGACACTTATTTTCCTTTTGATCCGTTCCAACCGAGTGTGAACTACCAAAAATGGAAAAGGTTTTAATATTTTATATTCTCCATACCTCACCCACTCATTAACTCCACTCATTCTTCACCATACAATTTATTCAACCAACCTACTATTTACTCCACTCATTTTTTCTCTTCATTTTTTATCACACATTTTCATTATCTTAATAATATTTCTTAATCGGCGTGCCTTGGTCAATGGTGCACACTTGGATGGGACGGAAGGAGTATATATATTCGATCCAATCCGGTTTCGGTTCAAAAAAGCGTATATTTTTTTTAAAATCAGGACCGGACCAAATAATCGATTTCATAAAAATTTGAAACTAGGATCGGACCAATACTATTTTTTCGGTCCAATTTTTACTGGTCCAATTCAATTCTACTGGTCCGATCCGATTTCTCAAATTTTTTGTACAGCCCAGCCCTAGTCGGCATGACTCAATTTCTGCAAGTACTCTACTTCATCTCTTTCTTGATTTCTTGATTTCTTGTTCAAATTATAACATTAAAGTGGTTGCGTTTCACCGTCTGCAATTGAAGGTGAGTTTTAGTTCAATGGTTAACATGGTCATTTTAATTAATGACATTTTGTTAGCAATTGTGTTATGAACAATTCTCATAATTAAATTGTAATTAACCCTAAGTGTATAGGCTTAAAAAGAAAATAAGCACAAGAAAATCAGTTCATTTCATCATCCATTACATATTCAGATCAGAACATAGCAAATACTGTTCATCACATCTCCATAACAAAGTAAGAAAATCAAACACAATCGAAAACACACATAAAATCTTTAATTAATCTACCAAAATACAAAACAGAGGCGCCGATTCCATCTTTAACAGCCGTTCAAGCAATCTTAACCTCGATCGTCTTCGGCTTCTTCGGCTCCGGTGGCGGCAACTTCTCAACAGTAACTGTAAGCACTCCATCCTGACAAACTGCTGATATCTTATTAACGTCAGCATTCTCCGGCAACACAAACTTCCTCATGAATTTCCCGATTCTCCTCTCCATTCTCACGTACTTCGCTCCTTCCTTCTCCTCCTCGCGCTTCCTCTCTCCACTAATCAATAACACATTGTCGTCCTCCACTTGGACCTGGATCTGGCCGGACTTGAGTCCCGGCATGTCGACGATGAATACGTACGAGTTAGGGTACTCCTTGACATCGGCCGGTGTAGCCGCCATTGCCTTGGCGTCGCGGACGTAGGTACGAGTGGGAGCGTTGGATGAAGACTTTTCCGAGGATTCGTCGGCGGCGCCGTCGAGGATGTGGTGGAGAGTCTGGAGGAGTGGGTTGTCGAGGCCCATTAGACGGATGTCCATTTTACGCTTCCTAGGGAACTGAAATTTGGTGGTTAATTTGTGATGACGATATGATTTGATTGTTCTTTGATTAGGGTTTTGGATTTAATGGTGATCTTTGCTGTTTATGAGTGAGAACTGGGGATTTGGGAAATGATTTATACGGAAAGAGGGAAGTTTCTGGATCTTTTGAGGGAGAGACTGGGAGATTGAATTGAAAATGGGGATGGTTCTAGGATGTTCCGTTTACTTGTTCTAGATATACGAGAAGAACATTGTAGATAGTTCGTTATTTATTTGTTTTATTTTATTTTATGATAAAAGAACCTTTTTACTGAACTTCCTAATTTTTTATCCTTACACCATCAAACTATTTTTTTTACTTATGTATCCTTAAACTTGACACTAAGGAATTATTTGATCCTTCTGTTGTTAGACTACCCACAATGGGGTATGAAATGGGAGATGAAATCCCATTTCATCTAGCTTAGACAGTGCAATGGGCGGATGAAATGAGCTAAATGAAACGAGCTGAATGAAACATTTCATCCGGGATGAAATCGCCTTTTCCCTTTTTTTTTTTTTTTTTAAGCTGCCAAGTGTCAACCCATTATTGGTCGGTACTTTAACATTTTTTCACCCAATTATTTAAACTCAATTATCTCATAATAAATGATTTAAAAATAAAAAGATAAATTCACCAAAATTCATCATTTTTTTTCCCTACAAATTGATATAAGTTTCATTTGATTTGGACACAAAAAAAAAAAACACTTAATTTTTAATTTGGGCTGAATTATTACCTAGTAAATTATTCTTTTTTTAAAATTTTTTTTCACCAAAATTCATCATTTTTTTTCCCTACAAATTGATATAAGTTTCATTTGATTTGGACACAAAAAAAAAAAACACTTAGTTTTCAATTTGGACTGAATTATTACCTAGTAAATTATTCTTTTTTTTAATTTTTTTTTCACCAAAATTCATCATTTTTTTTCCCTACAAATTGATATAAGTTTCATTTGATTTGGACACAAAAAAAAAACACTCATTTCTCAATTATTCTTCTTCATTTTAGCATTTATTTAAAAAAAATCATTATATTTTTTTACCTATAAATTGATGCAATATTTTTTTAATTAAGTGTGAAATATTTTTTTATTTATAAATAATAATAATTATTATTATTATTTTACTAATCATAAAAATAAAGAATATAAATGAAATATAATAAAAGTAGTGGGGTATAGAATGATGAGTTGGAGGGAGTTGAAATTTAATTTAAGTTAGCCATTGGAGTGGGGGTAAATGAAATGGGTAGATAAAATACTAGGTGGATGAGAAAAAGTATAAAAAATGTTAAATAAAATGAAGGAGTGGGATGAAACCACTGTGAATAGTCTTATAGAATGCCGTTGCCGTTAAATCCAATGTCGTGGCATATGATATGGAGAATTTATTTGCCTATGTGGAACCATATGTAAGAAAAGTTTGTTGTTTAAAATGAAAAATATAAACCTAAATATATACTCCTTCCATCCCTTCCGTTTCACGATAATCTGTAAAAATATTTCTTTTGGACCGTCCTACGATAATCTGTAAAAACATTTCTTTTGGACGTCCCACAATAATATGCACTTTCCTAAAATGGAAATGAGATTCACTTCTCTCTACTCACAACCATTACCCACTTACTCCACTTTCTCTCTCCTACCCAACCATCTACACTCACAATACAATCTTTTTCACCTTTTTATCTTAATTCTCGCGTCAAGCCAAAAAGTGTGCATTATCCCGGAACGGAGGGAGTAATTATTACTCCCTCCGTCCCAGCGAAAGAGCCATTTATTTTCTTTTTGGGCGTCCCATTTAAAAAGCCACTTTCCCAAAAAGGAAACCTTAAATCACTATTCTCTCCACTCATTCTCTCTCCTACTTTACTTTTACACTCACAACATTCTCTTTCTTACATCACCTCCTACTCATTCTCTCTCCTATTTAATTTTTCATACTCACAACATTTAAACTTTTTCTCTTTTCTACATCACATTTCTTATTTTGCGTGCCGGACAAATTTTGTGGCTCTTTCGCCGGGACGGAGGGAGTATATGAGAAGGGCCTAAATGTAAATTAACTTCTTATTAGATGAATTATACGCTTTTCCTTCTC
Source organism: Adenophora triphylla var. japonica (assembly GCA_022495995.1). Taxonomy (NCBI): domain Eukaryota; kingdom Viridiplantae; phylum Streptophyta; class Magnoliopsida; order Asterales; family Campanulaceae; genus Adenophora; species Adenophora triphylla. The sequence continues at coordinate 108,739 of JAFEMH010002853.1, forward strand.
CCGCAACATAAAAGTCGACCCCTCCCTCTCACCACACATCGACCCCCTCCCCATCTTCCTCTATCAGTGCCCAATTGTCCAAGGTCAAATTCAACTTTGCCGACATCAATCATCTCCAAATCCTAGATCATGTTTAAAATTATCCAAGTTGCACAGCTACACCCATATTTCCTTCTTCAAATTTGAACTCTATCCGAACCCACCTTCAATTTGAGTTTTCCCTTCTCAATTCGATCTCAATGCATATCTGCAGACTGTAAAGGCATTCATTAGAGTAGCTTGGGTTGTCATATTATTGAACATTGTTAATAACAAGTGTAGCTGTAGAGTTTATGGGTGATTGTTTTCACCATGTGCTAATTCAAGTGAGCAATTTTGGGTGGGTTCAAAACAAAGCAATCCCAATTTGAAATCAGATCTGTATTTTTTTTCCTTTTGGAATTCTTGTTCAAGGATACACATTCATTCGTTCATTATCTTCTTAAAAATTATTTTTTTGAAATCTGCAAGTCTGTAATAGTAACAAAATTTTAATCTAAGAGTTTTGTATTGTGAATTTGATTTTTTGGTGGTTTTGATATGATGGTAGTGATGGTGGAGGACTGGTAGGTGGCGATGCTTGTGGGTGGGGTGGGGGGGGAAAGATGATTTTATTTTTAAAATTTTACACTTTCATCCCTTCTTTAATACTGTGTACAATGGGGGGATGAAATCCCATTTCATCCAGCTCCCCACTCCAATGGCTGCATGAAACCTGGCTGAATTAATTAACGGGATGAAAAGTTTCATCCCGGTTGAAACCATTTAATTTTATTTTTTTTTTTTTAATTGGACAGGTGTCGCAGATCGGAGGAGTTTCGCGCGTGCGCCTCACGCTCCTGACAGCGCGCGAGGCGCAAGGTTTTTTTTTTTTTTTTTTTTTTGTTTTTCCCGAGTTTGCCACGTGTCGGCGCCCACGGTCCGTACTTTATTATTTTTTCACCTAATTATTTAAACTCAATTATCTCATAATAAATGATTTAAAAATAAAAATAAAAATTCACCAAAATTCATTATTTTTTTTTCCCTACAAATTGATATAAGTTTCATTTGATTTGGACACAAAAAAAAATACTTAGTTTTCAATTTGGGCTGAATTATTCAGTGCCACATACGCAAGAGCATTACGTCATCGTGCCACATACGCAAGAGCATTAGATGAAATGTGGGAGTGGGATGAAACCACTGTGGGTAGTCTAACAAGAAATTTTCACATTTGCTTTTGACTTGATTAATCAGTGCCACATACGCAAGAGCATTACGTCATCGTGCCATATATCAGCAATATTTAACGGCAAATGGACGTCTTGTTAACAGATTAACAAAATAATACCTGAACATACCAAAAGTGTCAAGATGGGCTAAGCAAGCAAAGCCCAATCACAAGCAGCCTTGACCATCACATTCTCAATGAGGCTGACCCAATCATAACAAGGCCCAAAGCCCATCTCTTGTATCGGGTCCGACTAAGCCCACGGTCCGACCTATCGTGTCCCGACCTAACTTAGTCCGACCTCATGATCCATATCACAATTCGGAGTACGAACCATGCTCTACCCGACACTGTCGATCATTCCACGAGTGGCGACCTCGACCTAAATCAACAAGTGACGACTCGACACTGCGTCGTATTTGGTTGAACAATTCTCATAACCACATCCCTACAAATCAGGGGCCGTTATAGACACGTTCCCACAATCAAGTAACTGCCGCTACAATCTCGGAGGACATGTTGCCTCCCCAAAAATACATCACTTTTTCCTATAAATACTTCATCACTACCAAACGGTGAAAGGTAACTGCTATTTTGTATTCTGAATTCATTATTCAATACATTTTGAGCTATAATATACCGTTATCTTACTCACGCCCGAGTGTCTTCGCCGGAGACACATCCGGCTAGTCGTGGGTTCTGATTTCAGGTCAAGGAGCCGGTGACTAATCTTGCCACGTGGAGGATTATTGATAAGCACAATTCCTGCAAAGATCGCTGGTTCCATCGTCGGAATCGTGCTTTAGCTTCGACCTCGAAAATTTTCATCAACCTACAACAATGGTGACTTCGTACGGACACGTATCCGAGGCTTCACTGGGGTACGAAGAGGAAAACAACAACAACACGAACGCAAACGCTGAGAACCTTAACTTGCCTCCTCCCCACCGATCGTCCCTACGGTAGGCCACCCGCTCTACCAAATGTTGTTGATGGCGGAGGATTGCTCGACACAAGGAGAGGGAAAAGGCATATGGATGGGCAAGGAGTTTCACCTCCTCCAAAACGCATAACCGCTCGGGTTAATGTTGGAAACAGGCGTGTCCCTCCACCAACCCCATGAGCAAGAAGGAGATGATGTTGGAGCGAGCCTGCATTCCGCCGACTTGATAGCCATGGAGGAGGCGTAATCAGCCGACATACGCTTCCGAGAGAGTGGCCCCTACTCGTGTTTCTAATGGGCAACAAAGCCAGGAGTTTGAGGCCAAATGAAGGTGTGGCGTAATGGTGAAAACAGGATAGTTCAACGAGCTCCCACGGTCGTTCATGTGCCCAAGAACGACCTAAGGGCTAGCCTCAATGTAAATAGTGGAGCAAGAGGCTCGCCCGACTTTCGAGGACGCGCTTAACGTGCCTAATAGAAAGCAGACGGAGTTTCACCACCAGACGCAGAGGTCGTGGTCTCATAGAGAGTGAATGGGCGCAGTCGCCCGTAAGGGAAGAAAGGCGCAGTCGCCAATGGAGATCACAGCGCAGTCGCCATCTCGGAGATTATAGCCGCAGTCGCCACAAGGAAGTGACAGTAATGCATCTCCAAGACGATCGTAGAGGGCTCATTCTCACAGGGACGAAGGAGTAGGCAGTGACTCCCTGTGAAGGCCAAAAGTCAAATGCCGCACCTCCAAGAGACGAAAGACCCGACGCTAGTGGAATGGTTGCTGATGAAAAAGAAGTTTGAGCAATGGGAGGAGGAGAAGAAAAGGATGCCGGAAAGGTCGAACGAATTGATTTTGCTCTTCGACCTTTATCCAAAGAAATCAGAGATAGTCGGCCTCCTCCTACTTTCAGGTTTCCTCTTCTGGAGAAGTATTCGGGGTCGACCAATGCAAGGAGTCATATAGCACATCTGGAGGCCACCATATGTTTTGTCGCCAATGAGGACGACAATATGTGCAAAGCCCTCCTAAGCACACTCACCGGGCAGCCTTTAACTTGGTTCAACGGTGCGGCCGCGGTAGCATCACTACTTGGACATGCTTCAGACAAAGTTCTTGGATCGCTTCGATCGGCAGGGCTCTAAGATAACCGTCACCGATCCGAATAACTTGGTGCAGCGAAGAATGAATGCTCGATGAGTTACTTCACCAAGTTTAAGGAAATGGTTGATAAGATAGAGGAAGACCTCACCGATAGGGAAGTCATTAATTGCTTCCGAAACGGTATTTCCTCGGCAGATATGGATTATGAACTCACAAGCCAGACAAGAACAACTCGACGGGAGTTGTTTGGGAGAAGGTGTATAATGTCGCCCGGGCCGAGGAAAGGAAAGAGAAAAAGAATGGTAAAAGCCCCAAGGTAGAGGTCGCCGATGATAAAAAGGACTCCAACAAGAATGGAGGAAACAATAAAAATGGAAAGAACAGACTAGAGCAACGGAGAAAGTGCCCGAGGCTTTCACTCCTTACGGTGAGTCGAACAGAGATTATGAATGCCGCCGAGCCGGCTCCTCCTGTCCCAATGAATCCAGGCAACAAATTTAGAAGGGACAATAGCAAATATTGTGACTACCATAAGGACACTGGTCATCTCACAGAAGATTGTTTGGGTTTGAAGCGCATCATCCAGAGGATGGTCGACTGTGGGAGACTCGAGGCTTACGTAAAAGGACTCAAACCGGTGGAGGCGAGCAGCCACAGCGGACAAGGGACCTAGGCAACCTAGATTGAATGCGGGAGTCATTACAGAGCAAGCAAGCAACACGGCCATCAAGCACAAGATCTTCCAACTCAATAAGGCCCCACATGTACCTCCAAGAAGAGAAGTCAGAGATGAAGCGATCAGCTTCTACCCCCATGAATTGGCGACTAATATGGCAGCTAGGGAGCAAGTTCTCGTCATCCCAGGTCTTATAGACGGATGTACGACGAGCAGACTCTTAGTCGACACGGGGCTCGCAAGGACATCTTGTTCTACAAAACTTTTAAAGAAATGGGTCTTAATGATGAGCAAGGGAGAGATATGATGGTAGGTTGGAGGGCTTCACTAATCATCGAGTTGATGCAAAAGGCAAGATAGAGCTCGACGTCGACCTAGGCCAACACCCCTTCAGGATCGTATCAAAGGTACAATTTATAGTGATTGATGTAAACAGTGACTATGCTGCTATACTTGGTATCCCAGGTCAGGTCGCTCTTGGAATGGTGGCATCGATCCCTCATCGCCGAGTCAAGTTCCCTACACCCGCCGGAGTAGGGTGTGTACAAGGCACGCCTCGAGCCTACCTTGATCATGTTCTCAGAGAAAGAAAGAAAAGGGAGTTGGAAATCGAGATTGCAGACGGATATTTGAAGTTGTCTCAATCGCCACCAAAACTACCAGATCGTCAACAATCACCGACGTGGACGAGTCGACCTATCGCTCAAATGACGAGGTCATGCTTGAGTCGACACGTCACTCTAACACCACCGAGGTCGATTCAGATGTAGTTATGGCTCGACCAAGTCATCATAGGCAACCTATGCCTCCAAACTCGACAATAACTCTGGGGCCACCACCACCACCAAATGAGGTTGCGGACAAGTTAGATGATATGATAGCGTAAGAAGCTCCACACCCGAGGGCCGAGGAGAGACAAAGGGTCAAGGAGATAATCATTGAGACTCTACAATTCAGGGATGGACCGAGCTAGAAGTCATGGATGAGCTAGAGTCGCAATCACCAACCTTTCCTACCCCAACCAAAAATTCGGATTGGGAAGCAACCTATCGGTTGAGGAGCGAGCGTAAATCATCGAGCTACTCAAGGAAAGTAATGATGTCTTCGCATGGAAGGTAGAAGACATGAGGGGAATCAAGGAGGAGGTCGCCGTTCACAGACCGGAAGTCAACCCGACCATAAAACCTAGACCCCAAAATTGAGAAGCTTTGCTCGCGACAAGGAGGAAGCCATAAAAACCGAGGTACAAAAACTTTTGAATGCGGGGATAATCAAAGAGGCCACTCATACAACGTGGTTGGCCAACGTGGTCATGGTGAAGAAATCAAATGGCAAATGGCGGATGTGTGTCGACTTCACCACTCTCAACCTTGCCTGCCCTAAGGACAGCTATCCCCTTCCTAGAATCGACAAGCTAGTCGATTCCATTGCTGGTCACTCAACCCTCAGCTTCCTCGACGCTTACTCAGGTTACCACCAGATTAAGATGCATGAGGACGACATAATCAAGACGGCATTTCAAGCAAATGAGGCATCTATCGCTACAACATGATGCCATTTGGATTGAAGAATGCAGGGGCAACTTATCAAAGGATGGTGAACAAAGTCTTTGCTTCTCAAATTGGCCGAAACATGGAGGCCTACGTCGACGATATGGTCATCAAAACAAAGACCGGACGTCACGTGGTCGACCTAAAGGAAACGTTCGCCAATTTAAGAGCAAATGACATGAAGCTCAACCCTAGCAAGTGTGTATTTGGTGTAGCTGCTGGAAAGTTCCTTGGGTTCATGGTATCTCAAAGGGGTATAGAAGCTAATCCAGAAAAAATCAAGGCTTTAGTCGACATGAAGGCTCCCACCAATGTCAAAGAGATGCAGCGACTTAACGGAAGGGTAGCAGCTCTTGGTCGTTTCATATCAAAGTCAGCAGAGAGGTCTCTCCCCTTCTTCAAAGCATTGAGGGGGACGAAAAGTTTTGAATGGACGACCGAATGTCATTCGTCGTTCCAACAGCTGAAGGATTACCTTGCTACTCCACCTCTCCTGAGTAGCCCGACCACTGGCGAAACTTTGTTTGTGTATTTATCTGTGGGAGATAAATCAGTGGCAGCGGTTTTGGTTAGAGAAGATGAAGGGCTTCAAAAGCCAGTATACTACATCAGCAAGGCCCTATCAGATGTGGAGAGCAGATACTACAATGCTGAGAAGGTCGCCTATGCCCTAGTGTAAGTGCTCCAATTTGAGCTTGTTAGCATTTTCGTTAGAAAATTAACGAAAGTTATAACATTACTAACATTCCTAACATTCCTAACTTTTCTAACAAAGTAAGGGTAAAATGGGCATTGCCATTTAAAGTTAAACCAAGAAAAGAATCTCAAAAAGCAAAAGAAATAAGAAAAATCCGAATTGGGCAAGTTGAAAAACATAAACTGCTGGATTTTTGAATTTTATTCTTCCTGTCCAAAGCCTGAAGCTGTAATTAATGAACAAGGCACGCCGTCAATCATATCCGCGCGGACATGTTTGTCAATTTCAGAGGGCTATAAATTGAACCCTCCTCTCTCGCTTACACAACACAATTTGATCACAAAGAACGAAACTCGGCGAATATAGAGAGAAAACAGTGGGAATCCTTAGATTGCCACCATTTTCTCTCCAATCTTTCCCAAATCTCACTCACTCACAAACACTTCAAATCACTCTCATACATACTCTCATACATACACCAATCCAAGCTCAAATCACCCTATAGAAGGAGGATTAGAGAGAAAACATAGAGGACTTCATTGTTATCTACTTGTTTTCTCTTTAACCAACTCAAATCATCAACCCTAAACACCCTCAAACACTCTCACATTCAAGCATTCAAACACAAAACACAAGGAATATAGGTATAACCTCCCTCTCCTTACCCTAAAATTCATCCATGCATGCATTTTCAAGCTACAAAATGTAGTTTATTCATCTTCTTGCTTTAGATCCAAGAAGATCACCATGGAAGTTCATCTCCATGGATGATCTTCTACAAGGATCTACATTATTTTCAAAGTGTTCTTACTTTCTTTCAAAGAAAACACATTTCCAAAACCCTAAAAATCATTTTCATACATCAAATCTCATTTTCAAAGGATAAAAATCTCCTTCCCAAGCAAATGAAGTGCTTAGTCCTAATGTACCCCAAGGATGGTTTGGTATAGTTGATTCACCACTAAAATGTCAAGTGATCACTAACCAAAACCTAGGGAAATGGGGACAAGCATGGATGCAAAACCCCCCTTTAAAATCATATTTTCTTTCATGGGAAGTTGCTGTCCAGTAGCAATTTTCTCAGACCTCAGTCCATGGTCTAATTTTTTGGACATAGATAAACTTAGAATTTGGTGTTTACTACAAAATACTTTTTGTAGCCAACATCCAGATATTTCCATACATATTTTTACTTTATTTTTTGTGTGAGTAAAACTCTTTTTTTCAAATTTTCTTTTAAAGGTCAGTTCATCAGTCTCTGGAAATCCAGATTTCAGATCTGAGATTTCCAGAAAGTTTTGACCCCTCAAATCATCTCCAAAATGAAAAGTTCTTTTACAGAAACCTTTTTTAAGGTGTTTTGAACATTTTTCATTCCCGGACTTTTCCCAGATTCTGGAGTTTTCAAGCCCTAAAGTACATTTCAAAGTCGAGGGTCAACTGCTTTTTTCATTTTGGCAGAAATGGTTTTCAACTTCCAAAAATCTTTTGAGTTACAAATCTCAACCCAAAAATCACCAAAAAAATCATGGGATCAGTTTAAAGCCTTAAAAAGAGTTCCCAATTTTTACTTACCTCAGTTTCAACTTATTTTGGCCAAAACACACACACACACACACACACACACACACACACAACAAAGGATTTTGAATGTTTGGAAGACTCGTTTTTACGAGGCGTTACGGGTGCACACTAACGTCCTTCCCGGCGCGTAACGTGACCTCCGAACCCAAATCTCTGATCTCGGGCTTTTTTCAAAGTTTTGGCCCCTCAAAATAAAAATGGCGTGGCGACTCCGTTTCGTTGATTTTTTCAAATAAAAATGGGAAAATTTTCGGATGCACTTCATCACAGTGGCGACTCCGCTGGGGACATAAGCTTTTTTCTAAAAAAAAAAAATGATATTTGGTATATTGGTGGAAACCATTAAACTTCCCGTTATCGCCTCCTAACACGAGTCGGGGATAAATTGTGGTCTAACAATCCCACGTACCGGTATCACCGTTTTCAAAAAAAAAAAGGAAAAGCTTTTGAGGGTCAAGCTTCCGTCTCAACATTTGAAAATCCTTTGCTTTGTGTGTGTTGATTTTTGCACAATTTTCGTGTTTGTTTTTTTTTGGCCGCCTCGGAAAAGTCAAAATTTTGACTGTCGGAATAATGTCCCTAACTGTCGGAATTTTTGTGCTTATGTGCTTATGTGTTCATAAAAAAAATAAAATTCAAAAAAAAAAAAAAAAAAATCATGCATCATGCCTTTTTAAGACACATAAAAATTTCTATTTTTCTCGTAAAAAGAAGATAGATCGCTTGCACACTACGCTCACGTGACCTTACACCGCACACTACGTCCCTAACCCGGGAAATCCTTGTCGCGGTCCGTTTGGTCTTATTACGCCTCTCGGATGAGCACAGTGACTACCCAAACATCCCACGGAGCCTCGTGTCGACTACGCACTTGTCCGTGACACACCTTGTCCGAGACCCGGTTGGTTTTTAGTCCGGGTCCGTGTCATGCCCCGTCTCGTGTATAGACCTTTCCTTTCAAACCTTTGTCGGCATACCGACTCAATATCTTTCGGGGACCCTAATCGCCGAAGTTCTCGCCGGTTTTCCGCCGCAGACTTTGACCAAGATATTGACCGGCGCCTTGACTTCGGCTCGATCGGCACAAATTATACATCGACTCCCAAAGATTGACACCGAGTCATCAAGGATTAATGAATATTCCATGCCTAATTACGGCTTAACCGACGACAAGTCAAGATCAATCGTGGACATTTATCGCTCCAAATCATGCCGACTTTTCGTCGAGCCCCTGGACATGATTTTGACTTTTGACGTCGCCTTGTCCGTAATTTACATCGAATGCTCGTTAAGACTCGATTACTCGCCGACTTTTAGGATCGTTTTTCTTTTCGGTCGGTGGGACCCGCTTGCCCTATAGACCCTCGCCCGGGCCGTCCACCCCGGGAGGTCGAAATACGTGGAATACGAGGGGCTTATAGACGTAGTGACGGGGCCCACCGATCCAGAATCGCAGTAGTTCGCGAAAAGAAGAGCAATCTTTTCCAACCGATTAGGTTAATAAAACATGTTTTAAGTAAACAAGAACAAATAACCGCATGTTGCATGAGCCCTAAGCCCAAACACCAACCTCGTTTCGCTTTCCCGAGTCCGAACCACACCCTCAGTGCCTTCCACAAGAAGCAAAGTTTGGATCGAGACCCCGGTCATCGTTTGTTCAAATTTCGCCATTTCGAAGTCGATACTTCATCGGTTTCCTCCTTCGCTTCACCAAAGTTTCGTAATGACCAACTCGTAGGAGAACGGTGGGGGACGTACAACTCCACACCCCGAAAATCCGCAAAATGCCGAACAAAGGGAATCGATGTTGGAACGTATAAGACAAAATCAAGAGGCTCGATCGCCGGCTATTGGAAAGTATCGTAACCTGTGGGCTAGCAATTGTTCACCACCCTAATGGAACCTTTACGGTTGATGCGAAGATTGGAGCTAATTACCCTCCCGGCATGCCAACTACCATCAAATGCCCCGTCCCCTTTCGTGTGGAACTACTAATGGGCCAAGCATCCCCAAGCCTATCACTCACTCGCCTCTCGGCCTCATCGTATCAATCTAGGTCAACCGCCCCCGTGCCTCTCGTGTCTCACCACCAGATTGAGCCGCTTGGCTTTCGCCCCGCAGCTGAAGGGGTCACTTACTACTTCACAACATCACCTGGTTCGGTCATCACTTGGAAGGGGCCGGGCTTTACTACTTCACCGCATCGGCCTGCTCGGTCACCATCTCGGAATGGGACAGCTCGCTTCTCGTGCTCCATGGTTCGTAGGGGGCCGCCTTGCTTCCTCCAATTCTCAAAGCACACCGGCCCCTATGATACCGCAAGATCACGTGTGGCCACTGTGCTTTTATCACCACTTCATCGCTCTACCCCGCCCCTCCCGGTTGGGAAGTCCGACAAGGTCAAATGCTCCTCATCAAATTCTCCACCCGGCCGTTACGCAAGCCGCTCCGCTCATCAAGTACGCATACACATTTCCCTTGCCATGTTCCTCGGTGCGGTCAAGACACATTCAATCCTACCGTTACGATGCCTCAAACCTCATGTTTTCAAGCAGCCTTTCCGGATCCGCACTCACCGCTCCCCGGTATCCACCCATTACGAGCCATATATCTTCATCTTCGGCAATCGCTGTGCCTTATGAGGAAGATTACTGGCCACGCTTTAATGCTCGACCGTCATTCCTCCCACCGCAGTACTTCCTACCGTGGTTTCGTTTGCTAATGCCAATCTTGTGGCGGGGTCATGCAATGTTCCTATTGACTCGTCCAATGGATTATTGGTAGAACCAATTAAGGAGGTACAAGAAAAGCCTAGCAACGAGAGTATCGACGATCGCTCGACTCGGGCCATCTCACCATATCAATCTTGTGTATCTCGACACGAATGAAGTTTACAAAAGGTCGAATCTCGACGATTACATTGATGATTACATCAAAAGGGTTCGTGCACGGGAAAAGACTACGAGTCCGAACATGTCTCGCCGCTATAAACCTTACCCTTCCAACACGGCTCCGACATCCTAAAGGAAAGAAGGCATTGTGTACAATTGACGGCCCCCAAAAGCAACCAAGAAATGGTGGTCCTTTAAGGCAACGAGAACGTTTTGATGATCTTGAGATGCCCACGGGCTTAATTTTCAAGGGCTTAGTAAGGGTAGGCCTTTTGGAGCCTCTCAAGGACTACCATCCAAGGAGCTCAAATGCACCTCTCGACATGAGTAAGCACCGCGCCTTCCATGATCATTATGGCCACACGACCGACAACCGCATAGTCTTAAAGAGAGCGGTTCAAAGGTTAATCGAAACGGGCAAGCTTCGAGCGCCCCAATGGACCAAAACCGGCAAACCCCGTTTCGTAATGGTGACCAAGTCAATGACCAAATCTCGAATCCCGAGGATTTGGGTGTTCCCTTAAGCAAAGTTTTAAATAGCTTGCTAGAGCATGGTCTCCTCGAACCCATGAGAAACTATCGCCCCAAGGATCCCAAAATCTCTTTTGACACCACTAAGCATCAGGCTTTCCATCAGCACCACGGCCATACGACCGACAACCGTATAGCCTTTGAGAAAGGCGATTCAGGATTAATTAAGAAGGGCAAACTCGAGCGCCTCGATCTCAACCCCGCCAATGATCATTTCCCAAACAACGCGAATGTAAACATGATTGAATTTTATGATTCAAACTCGTGAATTCAACAGACTCTAACAAGCCGATGATTTAGTCGCAACAAATGTTGAGAATGGATGGTTTGACCGCAACAAGCATGTGGCCATGGCAAAGCCGGATTTGGTGAAATGCTTTGAACTCTCGCCCTCCGATAAGTTCACGATCGACGCCAAGGTTAAATGGGATGATAATGATCTCGATGGCAGATTTGGCGTAAAGCGCAAGGATACAAGAAATCCGATGATTAGAAGGAAGAGTTAGTCCCGGCTTTGGAAAACGCCCATAAGATTCATGAAGAACAAACCGACCCCGCTCATCAATGCTCTCCGCCGCCATGGAGTTCGTGTAACAGCTGAGGCGAATGGTTCCTCGGTCATGGTCGAAGATGAGACTTCGTAAATGCTGATTTCAGCCCTTCATCCTATAACTCTCCATCCCACGGCCAACACCTCCCTCCATCCACATATGATCCCTTGCCAAGGACAATTCCTCTTCACTCTTTCCAAAGACTCAGCCATTAGGGCTCCATCGCCCTCCTCGTAACGAGTTGGGCTCCATCACACCTGCTCCTCAATTTCAAAGAATACTCGCCAGCTTTATGCTCCAGCCTTCACATAATCGCTTGAGCTATGTGGCTATGTTCAAGCCTCTACACCCACCTCGAATGCGATCATGAGTTGCTAAAAGAAAATCCGGATGCCACAAGTTTTCCGTTGTCATCTACCGGACTTAGTGAATTCACCCGTCGGGCCACCCGCCCGCGGCCGTGTTTCCTCTCGCCGATAAGAGTCTTGTTGCGAGTTCCAAGTAACTCGAATGTTCCCGTTGATCCCCATGTGGCAATATTGATAGAGCAAGTGAAACAAATGCAGGAGAAGCTTGATCTTATGATAAGTACTAGCACTCCTTTGACCCAAGATGTCGAACTGTGCAAAGAAATGATTCTGCCGCGCAAAATTCAAGTGCCCGAAGTGAGAGAATCCGATAGGACAACCTCGCCCTGCAGCACACTTGTCTAATGCCGCCTAAGCTTGAGAAAGGCCCGAAGACACAATCGCCTAGTATCACCCCTTTCACTCAAAACAACCATCGCATCGCCGAATCCTCCCAAACAGAGCCCAATACCCCTCAAGGTCCTCTCAGTTCACTTCCTTCCATCAATATGCTCGCCGACAAAGTTCGTCCCCGTGACTTTTCCGACCCGCTTTTCGGGACAACTTCAGGCTCGCCCACCGCTCCACGGCCTCAAACTCCTCCACTCCCACCCGCATCATGGGCACGTAATCGATCACCGCCTCGGTCCGCAGAATGGAATCGAAGTTACCGTAAAGATGGAAAGCTCAAGCGTCTGGGCACCCAACAACAAAGAGTAGCTAGACTAGGGGCTACCCATCCTTTAATATTAAAACAGTCTTTTAGTCAACCTTCGTAGGTTCTAGTACTTTCTTCGTTCAATCAAGTCCTCCTTGGACATTGTAGTTAATCTTAAGTTTTCTATAAAAGAGTCTTTTTCTTTTCTCGCTAGACTTGAGACATTATTTGCACACTTACATTACATTTAATGAAATGGTTTTATTTTAAATGATCACTCGCATCGCTCAAAAAATAATCTCTGGAAATGAATAAGATTTTAATTAATTGGTACGAGAAAGTCAACTAATGCCCTCCCTATACACTTTCCTCACCTCACAAAGGCCTCCATCAAGCCATACACTTTCCAAAACATATCCCCATCATCACCTTGATCAAGTCAACGAAGGCGGCAACATCAAGGGACAACAAAAGGTCACTCAAGACGGAGATCGACCCCATATCGAAAAAACAGGGGCTTGCCTCCGCCCCATGCATCAAGAAAGTTCAAGTAGAAGCTTGCCTTCGTCCTCAAGTGCTCAAAAAAAAAACAAAAACAAAAGCTTAAAAAAAAAAAACAAAAGCTTCAAAAAAAAAAACAAAAGCTTCAAAAAAAAACAAAAGCTTCAAAAAAAAAGCTTCAAAAAAAACAAAAGCTTCAAAAAAAAAAAAACAACAAAAGCTTCAAAAAAAAACAAAAGCTTCAAAAAAAAAAACATAGGCTTCAAAAAAAAACAAAAGCTTCAAAAAAAAAAGCTTCAAAAAAAAAAAACAAAAGCTTCAAAAAAAATGAGGCCAAGGACCTAGCACCGCCGATCAGAAGGTTTGACATATGGGCAAAATTAAAGCCCGAAGAACGGAAGTTGTCGATAACAAGGGAGCAGTTAAAGCAACGTCAAAAACATATCATAAGCCCTTAAGCTGCATCCAAAATCTTTCTCCCCGATGAAGGACGACGATCAAGAAGCAACCGAATCGCTCAAAATGACTTGTCAAGGAATCACCTCAAGGCCCGCACCTTATCATCCAAACTTCCTATCCGAGCCTTTTCACCAAAAGTACCACAAATGTTCATACCCCTTTTCTAAAGCCAAACACAGCTCGTACCCGAACTACGGCGACCCGAGCTCCTCACAATGAGGGGAACGTAGGCAACCGTAAATGGTCCCATAAACACATTCAAATCCCGTAAAATCCGGCCTCACCAATAGCCTCTCCTATACACGATCCCTCTTCACCATTCGCCAACTTCGACTCTTGGTATCGCTGACTTTCTCCTCATGATTAATCAAAATGTTTGTTCATATCGAGATTAGGGGTTGAATAACCCGAACATTAATAAAGGGTTTTAAGCAATCTTGTGATCATTTTGAATAAAACATATTTTCGTATGTCTCGACAAGTCTTCTTTTTCTACATTATAGGAAAAATAGAGCTAAACACTAATTTTCGTCAGGGGCTTCCATACACTTTTACAAACCTTTCTAAACTTATGCTCTCTCAAAAGAGTCAAACCCAAAGCGAGTTCTTTTGTGCCTTCACAAATGAGGCCATCAAATAATACAAATCGGGGATTCATCCCCACTTTTCGAAAAAAATATATGCCCCCGCAGTATACATTCCTAAAATTGTCTTGCTTTTACATTTTCTTCCGTTGACTAATTGAATAAAGAAAATAATAAAGTAAATATGGAAGGATGGGTTGCCTCTTTTACTACATGATAATTCAAGAATGTTGGTTCTTCACTCGCTACAAGATGGGTTGGGTCTCTGTTCGCATCGCCTACGGTGCCTACCAGGTTGAAGCCTCTCTAATTGTGTCGATTCACAGTCATGAGACCGAGGCTTTGCCAAGTCACTTCTTCCGAATCAAGACTTCGCAAATACATCTCTTCGTACCAAGGCTCCACCAAGCAAGATGAGATTTGATCGCCATGTTGGTCATGGGCTAGTCAAGTGCGCTTCTTTGATGTCCAAGGACGAGGACGGAATTTTAACCAAGACCAGAAATTCATCATATTCCTATGACTAATATTGGAACCCGAGTCCATAAAACTCCTTGTGCCAATCGAATGAGGTTTCGATGTTCGTCCTTGGAAGATGTCAGGAATTTTGGTTTGACGATTGCCCTCAACCCCGATGGAACTTTCACGGTAGAAGAGGAAAAGGATCCCCATCCCTATCTTGGCCAGACAAACTACCACCACCTTCCTCCCACTCTTCTCAACTCGCGAATCGCCCATCCTTTCAAATTTCGGCCTGATATACATTCACAGCTCGGGCCTGGGATGCCGTTTGGGGAAACAAATTGACTTCAGTCCGATTTGGGCCAGCATGGTATGCCTCAAAGCGCCGGGGTCAGCTCGGTATGTCACAATAGCTTGGTATGCCTCGAGCGGTTCGGTACAGATCGGTCAGAGCTTCTCGGTTACATCGGTTTGAAATGCCTTGACAAAGAACTCCAGTTCAAGATATCCAATCCCCTGCACCGCACAAGCCTCACAAGATCCCTTCATGACCGTCTCAACGGGACAAGAAACCCCAAATACGTACTACCGGACCCATGCAGCCTAACGTGACCGATCGCCCACAACTCCTCGGCGGGGGCAAAATCGGTATTTTAATGTCTTCTCATGGTTGGGGTTACCTCGGAATACCACGGCAAATTGGAATCCCACCTCGCTTGGAACCAATCTATCGTGGCCTTCGCAGAAGAACAGCTTTGGAATGCTTCCACGCCGGTCCAGTGGCAACGGTCGAAGCCCTTCCTCGTAATGATGCTAGCTCGCCCGCTCCTCACACAGCCTTTCACAAATCCATTCCTCACTCAAAGGCTTCGATGGGTTACCAAGCCTCCATCCCAGCTTTCATCGAGAATCACCAGACCGCAGCATTCCCCGGTCATGCACCTTCGCCTATGCAATTCAACAATCGTGACAGCAGCCCGCACTTAAGCCTACTTATGGGCCTCACTCCGGAAATTCGAGTTACCCAGCCTACATCAAGATCGCCTTTGCCCTCTTTGCCGGTTGAAAATCAACAACAAGCCGCAAGGTTCTATCCCTTTGCCCAGTGGTCCTACTCAAGCTCCCCGGGTGATTCGGGCCAAGGACAGGATTTCACCTATGTCCCCAGATCGGCCGTTCCCTCCACCTCGTATGCCGCCGGTGGTAGCTCCTCTCTCTAGCTCGCCGCCGGGTTTGAATGCCATGGTTCCACCACAAGACCCTCATTTGGCTTGATTCGTGGAACGACACAAGGAAATGAAAGCACAGATTGCCGAATTGACCGCTAAGAAGTCCGCTTCCGGCCAACGAACCCGACTCCTTTGTTCCCCACAAATTCGTGATGCCTAATTTGGATCTCTTTGATGGCACCGCATGCCCGAAAACCCATCTCGGGACACGTATACCTTGGCAATAAAGGTCAAAAGGGGCGCCAATCGCCAGCTTGGCCGACTATTTCGCCTCTTTGGAGTCCAAGGCTCTAAAATGGTTCTTCCGCTTAAAATCCGAGGCCGTGGCTACATGGGACCAGATTACTAGCTAACTTGGAGTGGGAAGCAAATAGATTTGACTCGCAGACAACAATGCAAATGGCCCCGACGAGAACATCGTGGACTTTTACAAGCAAGATGGCAACTCCTCCTTTTCAAGAGGAACAACTAGACATCTTTCGCCACGCCCGAAACCACATCTCGAGGGCCTCACTTAGCAATTTCCCTATCCGGATCTACGGGCAATGATCAATTCCGGCTAAATTTGAGAGGGCTTACAATCGCTAGCCGAGTTGTCGCACCTGCTACGGATACCGGGTTTCTTCCACCTCCAACACGACTCCCGAAAAGGGCAAGTGTGAGAACCGATCGAAAAGGGGACCCCAAGGACCCAATACAATCAACAATCCATTCCCTAAAAAAGTAGGGTGAATATGATTGAAGCCACGAACAAGCCAAGTGCCACTATGGCTAACAGTTCCCATATGGAAGACACTCTTCGAAGAGAGGATTCTAGTTTCATAGTCGGTATCAAAGATGGGTTTCTCCCTTCATGACAACTTCACCTTCAAGGCTCTCACGTTGATCGATTGGCTCGGTACTTCATCGCATGTCGGCCAAACCTTTAACTGGACCTCTCAGAGTGACGCTTTGTCAAACTGGGGCTTCATCAAATCATTCGAGAAAGATTCCGTGGTTTTCGCCATGTCTTTTCCATGGAATGGGGCTTTATCAAGTCACACCTATCTTCGAAGAAAGGTCCGGTCACCTCAACAAGCCGTCTTGGAGTTTCAGCTTTAGAACTTGGCATATGGCAACTCCTCGCATCATCAAAAGTTGAGAATTGGGAATCTCCTCATATCGGCATTTCGTCAAATCACAACTAACCCAAGCAAAAGAGGGTTCATTCATGTCAACATGCTTTGATTCTAGAGCCCGTCGCCGCGCCTTCAAATGTCCGAGACCGAAAAGAAATTTCAATCGAGACCCGGGTTCAAATCCAACTTCATCCCAAGATCAAAATTGACCTCATCAATAACATGCAATTCAGTCCGCGACTAAAGGATATCACCCCACAAGCTCAAAGCTTGTCCCAAACAGTCAACAACACATATATCCCCTCTCATCACCATGCATCCCCACAAAAATCTCCCCAGGGCTCATGTAGTATGCACAAAACTTGAATCAATAGGAAAAATCCTAAGTGATTGAAAATCATAAATCGTAATTTCCCTGCCAAAAGCTTAGGCCAAGTGCATCTTCGAAAGCAAATAAACGCATCATCTCATAATCATTTTTGGTTCTATGCATGCATCCGCCATCATGAATGCCATATATGCATCTTCCTCTTCACTAACAAATGCAGGAATTCAAACGTAATCCCCCTTTTTGGCAAGGATGATCTTCACCAAAGACGACCTCAAATGGATGAAAACAGTCCCCAACATCCACAAACATATGAAGACCGCCTCCAGTGACGCCAAGCTCTCCAATACAATTCGGTCAAGGACGCCAAGTTCTCCAATACAATCCGGTCAGAGACGCCAAGCTCTCCAATACAATCAGGTCAAGGACGCCAAGTTCTCCAATACAAATCGGTCAGAGACGCCAAGTTCTCAAAACGCAAATCGGTCAAGGACGCCAAGCTCTCCAATACAATCAGGTCAAGGACGCCAAGTTCTCCAATACAAATCGGTCAGAGACGCCAAGTTCTCAAAACGCAAATCGGTCAGGGACGCCAAGCTCTCCAATACAGTACGGTCGGAGATGCCAAGTGCTCAAAATGCAAATCGGTCAAAGATATCAAGGTCTCAAATACAGTACGGTCAGAGACGCCAAGTTCTCCAATACAAATCGGTCAGGGATGCCAAGTTCTCAAATACAAATCGGTCAGGGACGCCAAGTTCTCAAATACAATGCGATTAGAGACACCAAGTTCTCAAAAGCAAGAAGTCCCAATGTGAAGACAAGCTCAAAACCTCTACAAGTTTGACGATCACCGCAAGATGCAGACTCAACCAAACTCCTCCTTCAGTCAAAATGCCTCCAAAGACAGCAAATCGTCGCCAGAACCGTCCCACGAACGGCAACCTAACAACTCTTCATCAACATCGCCCGTAGCCTCGCCTACAGTAAGCACAAGACAGTATGAAAGCATATCTTAATCAACTACTTTTCTAAAAGAACATTATCATCAAATCTTAGGGCGACTTCCCAAAAAATAGTCAAACCTCAAATACTGTCAAACCATCAAAGACCATCCCCAGCTATTTTCGAACTACGACCGGCTTGATTCCCTCTTAAGGATACGTAGGTAGCCTATCATTAGGTCCAGCCACTCGACCAGCATGGTCATCCTTTCCTTCGGCAGCAGACGTAAAACCGATCCCTTCAAATGAAGTCCACTAGAGGCACCTAAGACGCCATCATCAAGGTTCGAGGCACCTAAAACGCCATCATCGAGGTTCGAGGCACCTAAGACGCCATCATCAAGGTTCGAGGCACCTAAGACGCCATCGTCGAGGTTCGAGGCACCTAAGACGCCATCATCAAGGTTCGAGGCACCTAAGACGCCATCATCAAGGTTCGAGGCACCTGAGACGCCATCACCGAGGTTCGAGGCACCTAAGACGCCATCATCAAGGTTTGAGGCACCTAAAACGCTATCACACACAACACGAGGAAAGCGATAAATCGCAAACATCCCTTAGGGTGACTTCCCAAAAATAGTCAAACCATAGGGTGACTTCCCCAAAACAGTCAAAACCTTAGGGCGACTTCCCAAAAATAGTCAAACCATAGGGTGACTTCCCAAAAATAGTCAAACCATAGGGTGACTTCCCCAAAACAGTCAAAACCTTAGGGCGACTTCCCAAAAATAGTCAAACCATAGGGCGACTTCCCAAAAATAGTCAAAACCTTAGGGTGACTTCCCAAAAACAGTCAGATCATAGGGCGACTTCCCAAAATACCAAAACCTTAGGGTGACTTCCCAAAAACAGCCGATCATGTGGCGACTTCCCAAAAATAGTCAGACCATAGGGTGACTTCCCAAAAATAGTCAAATCTTAGGATGACTTTCCTAAAACAGTAGGGTCGACGACTAAAAATAGTCGAAAGACCCGAACTACGGCCGGCTTGATTCCTCTTAAGGATACGTAGGTAGCCTATCATTAGGTTCACCCACTGCACCAAAATGGTCATTCCTATCCCCACAGAAGCGGATATACAACCCTAGCCATCGGACCGAAGAGGGTCATTTCTTATCCCCAACAGAGTTTCTTTCAAAGAATCGATCGTAGAACTCGCTCGCCAAAGTTGACATCCTAAAACAAATACTCCAGTGGTCGACAACTAAAGATAGTCGAAAGACCCGAACTACGATCGGCTTGATTCCTCTTAAGGATACGTAGGTAGCCTATTAAATAGGTTCAGCCACTCGATCACTTGATCATCCTGCCAAAATATGGAGCCTTACTCTTATCGACGACCCCGCTTCCTTCGAAAGCGCCGTCGCCGAGGGGCTACTGTAAGTGCTCCAATTTGAGCTTGTTAGCATTTTCGTTAGAAAATTAACGAAAGTTATAACATTACTAACATTCCTAACATTCCTAACTTTTCTAACAAAGTAAGGGTAAAATGGGCATTGCCATTTAAAGTTAAACCAAGAAAAGAATCTCAAAAAGCAAAAGAAATAAGAAAAATCCGAATTGGGCAAGTTGAAAAACATAAACTCGCTGGATTTTTGAATTTTATTCTTCCTATCCAAAGCCTGAAGCCGTAATTAATGAACAAGGCACGCCGTCAATCATATCCGCGCGGACATGTTTGTCAATTTCAGAGGGCTATAAATTGAACCCTCCTCTCTCGGTTTACACAACACAATTTGATCACGAACGAAACTCGCGAATATAGAGAGAAAACCGTGGGAATCCTTAGATTGCCACCATTTTCTCTCCAATCTTTCCCAAATCTCACTCACTCACAAACACTTCAAATCACTCTCATACATACTCTCATACATACACCAATCCAAGCTCAAATCACCCTATAGGAGGAGGATTAGAGAGAAAACATAGAGGACTTCATTGTTATCTACTTGTTTTCTCTTTAACCAACTCAAATCATCAACCCTAAACACCCTCAAACACTCTCACATTCAAGCATTCAAACACAAAACACAAGGAAGATAGGTATAACCTCCCTCTCCTTACCCTAAAATTCATCCATGCATGCATTTTCAAGCTACAAAATGTAGTTTATTCATCTTCTTGCTTTAGATCCAAGAAGATCACCATGGAAGTTCATCTCCATGGATGATCTTCTACAAGAATCTACATTATTTTCAAAGTGTTCTTACTTTCTTTCAAAGAAAACACATTTCCAAAACCCTAAAAATCATTTTCATACATCAAATCTCATTTTCAAAGGATAAAAATCCCCTTCCCAAGCAAATGAAGTGCTTAGTCCTAATGTACCCCAAGGATGGTTTGGTATAGTTGATTCACCACTAAAATGTCAAGTGATCACTAACCAAAACCTAGGGAAATGGGGACAAGCATGGATGCAAAACCCCCCTTTAAAATCATATTTTCTTTCATGGGAAGTTGCTGTCCAGTAGCAATTTTCTCAGACCTCAGTCCATGGTCTAATTTTTTGGACATAGATAAACTTAGAATTTGGTGTTGACTACAAAATACTTTTTGTAGCCAACATCCAGATCTTTCCATACATATTTTTACTTTATTTTTTGTGTGAGTAAAACTCCTTTTTTCAAATTTTCTTTTAAAGGTCAGTTCATCAGTCTCTGGAAATCCAGATTTCAGATCTGAGATTTCCAGAAGGTTTTGACCCCTCAAATCATCTCCAAAATGAAAAGTTCTTTTACAGAAACCTTTTTTAAGGTGTTTTGAACATTTTTCATTCCCGGACTTTTCCCAGATTCTGGAGTTTTCAAGCCCTAAAGTCCATTTCAAAGTCGAGGGTCAACTGCTTTTTTCATTTTGGCAGAAATGGTTTTCAACTTCCAAAAATCTTTTGAGTTACAAATCTCAACCCAAAAATCACCCAAAAAATCATGGGAACAGTTTAAAGCCTTAAAAAGAGTTCCCAATTTTTACTTACCTCAGTTTCAACTTATTTTGGCCAAAACACACACACACACACACACACACACGCACACAACAAAGGATTTTGAATGTTTGGAAGACTCGTTTTTACGAGGCGTTCCGGGTGCACACTAACGTCCTTCCCGGCGCGTAACGTGACCTCCGAACCCAAATCTCTGATCTCGGGCTTTTTTCAAAGTTTTGGCCCCTCAAAATAAAAATGGCGTGGCGACTCCGTTTCGTTGATTTTTTCAAATAAAAATGGGAAAATTTTCGGATGCACTTCATCACACCTAGTTGTGGCTTCAAGGAAGTTGCGAGCTTATTTTCTAGCTCATCCAATTGTGGTTCTTACTAATGCTCCTTTAAGGAAGATATTGCACAAGCCGGAGAGTTCAGGTCGGCTACTCAATTGGTCAATTGCCCTTACTGAATTCGACATTGAGTATCGACCTCGAAAAGCACTGAAGGCTCAAGCTCTAGCAGACTTCTTGGTCGAGCTTACGTTCACAAGGAGGACAACGAGCAGCGAGCTCCAAAGGAAAAGGCTAAAGGGAAATAGCCTGAGTCACAGGTTGCTATTAGCCTACCCGACGATTGTTGGAGGGTATATTCAGATGGGTCAGCAACCAAAAACGTTAGTGGAGCTGGAATTGTCTTGGTCGAGCCAGAATCTGGAACTGTGTATGAGGAATCACTGAGGTTCAAATTCGATGCTTCCAACAACCAGGCCGAATACGAAGCTTTGATAGCAGCTATAGAATACGCCAAGTGTTTTGGAGCGACTAAGATCATGGCTTACTGTGATTCACAACTGATAGTTAACCAAGTCAGAGGCGAGTACGAGGTGCTAAGTTCCACTTTAATCAAATACTGCGACTTGGTGAAAGAGCTGATAAAGGACTTGGAATTCTGGGAGATTCAGAGGATTGATCGAGAAGACAACGAGCTAGCCGACCTCCTTTCAAAATTAGCCACCTCAGATGAACCACACGATGAGCCCATCTCCTTCCTCGAAAATCCAGCTTATGAAAGGGTGAAAATTCAATGCATAGATGATCCCTCGAGAAATTGGACTCAGGAGAAGTGTTGGATCGAAGAAATGAAAGCGTACCTTGAAAGTGGTGAGCTGCCAGATGACGAGAAGAAGGCCCGAGCTATCAAAAAGAAAGCTCCGAGGTATGTCATTCAAGGAGGCGACCTGTTCAGAAGATCCTATACTCGACCATTACTAAAATGCATTCACCCTCAAGAGGTCGCCCTATTGATACATGAAGTGCATAGTGGAATTTGTGGTGGACACCCGGGGGCCAGGACTCTTGCTGACAAGTTGATCACTTTGGGATACTACTGGCCGCACATGAGAGCTGACACACACAACTTTGTTCAGCAATGCGATCAATGCCAAAGGTTTGCCAACCTACCTCATGTGCCAACAACCGAGCAAACTCCAGTAATTGCAGCTTGGCCATTCGACATGTGGGGCGTCGACCTGATTGGGCCCTTCCCTCCCGCCCGAGGAAACTGCAAGTATGTGATAGTGGCAATAGACTACTTCACCAAATGGGTTGAGGCAAAACCACTGGCTCGCATCACAGAGGAGAATGCTATCAACTTCATCCATGACTTCATTTGGTGTCGATTTGGTTTTCCTCGTGCTATAGTGTCCGACAATGGTTTACAGTTCTCCCAAACCTTCGAAACAGAAATGAATCGAGTAGGGATCAAACATTGGAAATCGTCTGTCGCCTATCCTCAAGGAAATGGACAAGTCAAGCAAAGTAAATAAACTTGTTCTATCTTCGCTCAAGACAGGGCTCGTAGGTCGACAAAACAATTGGTTGGACAAACTTCCCCTTGCTCTTTGGGCAGCTCGTACAACCACTGGGGCCTACTGGGAAACCCCTTTCGCTCTCACTTACGGATCGAGGCCATGGCACTCTGCCGAGCTCGGATTCCACTCGCTAGAGTGACCTTCTTTGGTCAAGAGCAGAATGATACCAACAGATTGATCGACTTGGACACGATCGACGAGAAGCGAGAAATGTACTTACCTCCGAATGGTCAACTACAAGCGCGAACTAAAAGTTATCACGACAAGAAGGTCAAGGCAAGGTCGTTCCAAGTTGGAGATTATGTATTGAGAAAGATTGAGGCAACGGGTAGAAGGACCCAGCGAGAACAAGCTATCTCCTAACCGGGAAGGTCCATATGTAGTCACTCACGTCGTCAAGGAAGGCACCTACATGATAGCTCATCCTGGAGGTGACGAGTTGAAACATCCTTGGCATGCTACTCACCTCATCAAATACTACTTTTAGTTTTCAGTTTCCAAGTTCAAGTTTGTGGTAGTTCTAGTGTCAAATTGATGTAAGCATGTTCTATACTTCAATGAAAAGTGCGGTTCATTCCATCAAGCATAGTGTTACAATAACCCCAACAAGCTCGACTCTTAGTCATCTTCGTTTAACAAGCTCGATTCTTAATCAGCTTTGTTCAATTAACAAGTCCGACTCTTAGTCGACTTCGTTCTAACAAACTCGACTCTTAGTCAGTTTGTTCTAATTAGCTCGATTCTTAATCAGCTTTGTTCAATTAACAAGTCCGACTCTTAGTCGACTTCGTTCTAACAAACTCGACTCTTAGTCAGTTTGTTCTAATTAGCTCGATTCTTAATCAGCTTTGTTCAATTAACAAGTCCGACTCTTAGTCGACTTCGTTCTAACAAACTCGACTCTTAGTCGGCTTGTTCTAATTAGCTCGATTCTTAATCGCCTTATCCATTTGACAGTCCGACTCTTAGTCGACTTCGTTCTAACTAACTCGACTCTTAGTCAGTTTGTTCTAATTAGCTAGACCCTAGGTCAGCTTCAATAGTGTGAGCAGGTTCGACTCATAGTCAATCTCATTCACAAAAAAGTTAAGCAAGTCTGAGGTCGACTAATAAAGATCAAATCACCTCTAGGCTCAAGTTTACTCATTCGTCCTATCTATATCTAGCTCGACGTTTACTTTAAAAAGCATACAACATGCAATAAATAAGGTCAGCTATGATAGAGGTAAGTCTCCCAAAGCGGGCTAAGACTTAGGCAAAATAAATTTACAAAAGTATCTTGCCTCCCAAAAGCTGGGCCAAGGCATTCAAATAAATTTCAAAACAAAAAAGCAAAACATTGTTTAAGACTTGTTCATTACAATTCAAACAAATGACTCAAGGGTCCAAAGCCGGCATCGGGTCACGGTCGTCGCAGTGCGCTCGACCTTCCCCATTCTCTCCTTGTTGTTGAGGGTCTAAAGGTTTACCCGACTCTGAATATACCTGCTCACTTTCTTCTTCCATAGTGGCGGCGTCTTCAAACTCTTGCAAAACAACGTCAAAATTTCTATCAGCAATAGGGGGAGCTTCCCACTTCTCACAATTATCTTCTTCATCTTCTTGGGCAATAAAGGCCAAGTCGTTCTCGAGATAGGGAACAAGCGAATGACCTTGGCGAGCTGCCATGTCATACAGGGACTCAGAAAACCAACGAGCTAATTGCTCGATGGTAACTGTAGCTGAGGGATCCACCAATGCTCGACGGGCCATGTGCCTCTTGCCGACCTCAAGAAAGTCTTGTGCCTTGGCCACAATAGCATTGTAGTATTCATCCCCCTCCTTGAACTTTTCAACTGCAGCTTCAGCAGCAAAGCCGTCTTAGTGCCAAATTTTCTCAACAAAGAAGCCTGAGATCCTTCTTACCTTTCTCTCGCTCAAGTCGATGCTCTTCATGCAGCCGAGTAAGAAATCATCCTTTTCCTTCGTAAGCTTGTTAATCGTGGCCGCTCGGCCTTGGCCTTCTCCAGCTCCTTCTTCTCGCATCCTTCTCCGTCTCCACTTCCTTGAGCTTGGATTCTGCAGCCTTCGAGGTCGGACGGGGCTTTGTCTTCACCATCTCATTAGCTTCATATGAGTTATCCAGATTGTTGTACTTCTCCTTCAAATCCGCAAGCTCTTTAGCTTTTTTGGAATAATCTCGAAGGGCTTGTCTCTCCCTCTCAATGGAAGCTCTCCAAGAGCTTTTCGCTTGCTCAATCATGGTAAGATTTCTGCATTCCAAAGGAAACAAAGAAGTGTTGGCTCGAGATTCAAGTGGATCGAGTAAAGGAGCAAGCGACTAAAATAAAAGAGAAAGTGAGAAGTTACCTCGCAATGAGCCAGCCCTGCATCGAGCCGAGAATTCTTCGGGTGTTATGCCCTTATCGCCCAAGTGAGCTAGCGTACCCACATCCACAAACTCTCTTCTCACGATCACCCGACCCAAGTTCATATCCGGGTAGCGGCGACTGTGCAATTGACTCCTTCGAGAGGAGGGACATCACTTAGCCTCGCATCATGTCTTCAATAGATTCTTGGTTGGGGCGAGAAGAAGCCGGGGGAGATAGAGGTAGTTGGCTCGAAGGGACCGACTTCCCTTTCTCGCAGCGCAGCCTCTTTCTCAAAGGCCGGTCATCCGCATCGACCTCCATGTTGTCATCCTCAACAATCACAACGTCTAAGCGGACTAGCCCTCGCCATCTCGGCCCCCGAAGTCGCAGCCTCAACCTCCTGGATTGGGTCGGAGTTTAGACTTGCTCGAGCCGACTTGGTGGACTCGTCACCCCATCAAGCAGTGTCCATAGACCGGGTACCGCTCAAAGAAAGGGTCATCTTCTTCAATCTCTCCATTGGCACCATCCCAATGTTATCCTTGGGCAGCAAGCCGGTCCTCACCGCGGCTTCCTCTCGTCTATGAGCTCGAGCATTAGCAGCCTCCGTGAGCTTTTCTAGCTTTCTTCTTATCGTAGACACCCACGATGCGACCCATATTTGCTTCTTGGTCGGGTGTTAGAACTACAACAAAATCAAAACAACAAAGTGTTAGATCGACATATGAAAGTTCTACATACGAGCACAAGTTCTATGTACGAGCAAACTATGTACGACTCAATTATCTTATACGCAAGCTAACAAATGACGAGCTAAGAAAGGGACACAATACAAATGATCTATTATGTTGTCGACCGACAAGCGTGCAATAGACGAGTAAAGGGTTGCGTAACGAGATCTTACCACCGGCGTGCTCCCGTTATCCTTGCGGTAGTTTTCTGTCTTCTTGCAACGCCGACACGAATTTCCAAACCTCCCTGTGGAATGAGTAACCCATTCAGATATATTTGTCCTCTCAACACAGGATAAGGGGCTCTACCACTTCATCTCCGGACATCATCCGGCCTGGATGAAATTATACTTGGTGGTGAGCGGACTCTCCCGGCTAATGGGTCTTCTCTCGACTAATCGACACAAAGCCCTATACAAGTTAAGATGCCAGTTGGCTCCCAATAGTTCCCCTCATCTATGGCTTCGTTTCATCATTGGGCAATGGGAATTCCCATCCTAATCTACTCTCTACCACAACAACATGCGAGTTCCAGCCACTATGTTTACTTGGGAGGTTGGTGAAGAGCTTGGGAGATTTAGGTTTAGAGGGGGTACTGATGCCCAGGTCCTCTCTACTATACTTTATACTGAAAAACTCTTTGAACACTCTCATACAAGGATCATACCCTAGGAATCTGCACACCATAGCAAAGCACACAAGGACCCTACAAGTATTGGCTCCGAGTCAAGGGGAAGAGCATTGGCACATTCTAAAAACTCATTTATAAAGGGATCAAGAGGCAACCCGAGGCCGCCTACGAATTGACCATAGAAGAAGGCTACCCTAGTGGCATCCTTAGTGAATGACGACCTGAACAACTTCATAAACTCCTTCTGAGTATAAATGGTCACCCTATAATCTTCCTTACTTACCTCACAGAAATCCCAAATCATGCTATACCTAGAGGGCAGGTTCTTCTTTCCACGTAATGGCCCTTGAGGAACATAACCCCTCTCATTCTTTCTGGCACGGCCAGATCGTCAAACGCATCAACGATTCCGGGACCGGAGGAAGTAGATGCCGTAGCCCCGCCTTGAGTTGCCATATCTCGTACAAGAAGCGGGAGAAACAGGAGTCGGGCCTATGAATAATTTCGCCGACCTATTTAAGGGCGACCTAGACTCCCGGAAAGCCTATCCTATTCCTAAGGAAGGAGGGTTTGAGGACATCCCTAACATAGAACAAAGTAATATGGTCGAGCGCTCATGGAATAGATGGAAAGTGACGATATTTGAATCATCAACTACCAGGTTTTCAACGTCCCCTACAATGGGCAAACCTATCTCACTAAAATTTAATTCCCACTCAAGTTAAAATGGAGGCACATTCATCCAAAGACAGCTCTTCCACTCACCGTTCACATTCTTGTAAACCCTACGGTTAACAGTGCAGTACCCATACCAAGCTCCTGGCTCGCTACTAAAGGTTCTAGCCATGGCAGAAATCAAAGATAGAACAGAAATTAAAGCCCTAAAGGAAGAATGGGAGAGAAATACCTTTGTAAATGTCGGAATAGGAAGCTGTTGCCGAAGACGGAAGCCCAATTTAACTCAACTGCTTCTTCGCTATTTTCGCCGGAGATTCTCAAGAGCTTGAAAACGGTAAAAGTTCTAAACAGAGAAGGAATGTGCAATTTATATTTTCCAAGATTGGAAAGGAAAAAAGAAAATTCAAAAAATAATTTCCATATTAATGGCGGAAACGGTTTCCGAGAAGGAGTTCCAAGCGTCAGAATTGCAATCATTACTAAAATCGGCGCTCCTTCATCTCCTGCCGTTCATCGCCAACGACCAGGATGGTGCCACGTCATCAAAAGTCGACTATATCTCAGAACGAGTATCGACCTGCGAGTAAAATAGTTCTCATCAAAAATCTTCTTAACTTCCAAGTCGACAAAGTCCACTCGAAAGTTGGGGGCCACTGAACATACCAAAAGTGTCAAGATGGGCTAAGCAAGCAAAGCCCAATCACAAGCAAATTTCGACCATCACATTCTCAATGAGGCCGACCCAATCATAACAAGGCCCAAAGCCCATCTCTTGTATCACCGACTAAGCCCATGGTCCGACCTATCGTGTCCCGACCTAACTTAGTCCGACCTCATGATCCACATCACAATTCGGGTACGAACCATGCTCTACCCGACAGTCAGGTCGATCATTCCACGAGTGGCGACCTCGACCTAAATCAACAAGTGACGACCTGACACTTGCCGGCGTATTTGGTTGAACAATTCTCATAACCACATCCCTACAAATCAGGGGCCGTTATAGACACGTTCCCACAATCAAGTAACTGCCGCTACAATCTCGGAGGACATGTTGCCTCCCCAAAAATACATCACTTTTTCCTATAAATACTTCATCACTACCAAACGGTGAAAGGTAACTGCCATTTTGTATTCTGAATTCATTATTCAATACATTTTGAGCTATAATACACTGTTATCTTACTCTCACGCCCGAGTGTCTTCGCCGGAGACACATCCGGCTAGTCGTGGGTTCTGATTTCAGGTCAAAGAGCCAGGTGACTAATCTTGCCACGTGGAGGATTATTGATAAGCACAATTCCTGCAGCATCAATACCTAATTAATCAAATTTAAGGATGCTTAGGTAAAAAAAACAGTTTGGTAATATAAAGGTAAAACTCAAAAAGTTAATGGAAGAAAAAGATTCTTTTCTCTTTTCTTTTTTTTAATTATTATAGCTGGTGAAATGTGATTAAAAAATCCATTAAAGAAACCCATATCTGTAATTTGTTGAAATTGTTACTATATACTCCCTCCGTTCATTTACATGCTTCACAATTACTGTTAACACGGTTATTAAGGATGGAGTATTATATTGAAAGTGTTGTGAGTGTGAAATTAAAATAGGAGAGAGAATGAGTGGAGGGAATAGTAAATTATAATGGTGTTGTGAGTATTAAAATAATGTAGGAGAGAGAATGAGTGGGATAGGGTTAATATTTTAATGATATAAAGTTTCCTTTTTAGGTAAAAAAAATAAAGTGTGAAGTATGTATTTAGACGCCCAAAATAGAAAGTGTGAAGTAAGTAAATGGACGGAGGGAGTATATATTATATACTAGTAAAAGCCCGTGTCCGAGAACACGTGTTTTTTTTAATTAAAAAGAAATTAATTATAAAAAAAAAAATTTAAAGAGCAAAATGGGAAAGTGACAACTTAGTGAGGGCAAAATGGGAAATAATCAAGGTGAAAGCCTATGGTTACGCCACGTGGACAAGTTTTAGAAAAACTTGAAATCTAGAGCGCCACGTGGCACCAAATCAATACCTATTTTAGGACAAAATACATTTACATTCTCAACTATACACCAAATTTCACTTTGCGCCCCCATACAAAATTTGTCTCACTTTGATATTCAATGTTAAAACTATTTCACTTTGCTCCTTGAATTGAAACGAACGTTAGAAATTTAGCGAAATTAGTCATGTGCATGTCACGTGATGGATATTTTGATCATTCTCATTTTAACTTTTTAATTCCCATGTAATTTATTTTTACCACTCTTTTGACATATGTCAATTAAAACAAAACATTTTATCTATTATTTTATTATTCTATGTTTAATTTGCCCACTCTTTCATATACAAGAAAATAATAATAATATTTTTTTACCTTATTAAATTTTTATTATTTTAAGAAGACATTATTTAATTTTCTAAGTGAAGATTTTCTTTTAATTATTTTCTTAGTGTAGTTAAAAAATATATATGATGTATTTATCCCACATGTAATATGCACATGACCAATTTCATTAAATTTTCAACGTTTGTTAGAATTTAGGGGACAAAGTGGGATAATTTTACCATTGGGTATCATAGTGTTGGGTATGCACATGTTTTAACCCTCCTATTTTGTATTAGATTTGATTGATACCATAACCTCCTGTCTATTTTAAGGACTTTAGGAACCTATGTAATGAAGCTTAGACTTCAATTTTTTAGCTAAGTCCATTCTATAGAATATGTTAAATTTAGGCTTGAAAACTGGCACAAGACTCATTGAATCTGAGGATTGCAGTTCAGAGTTTCAGACCACCCCAATAAAACCGCCTAGGCTGAACCACTCCTGGAACCGCCTGGTGTAACTCAGTCTGAAACCGCTTGTGGAACTCTACTTGTTGTTTACCTTCCTTCCCTCTTTGTCCCAAGGATCCAAGAGGATCTCCATGGAGTTCATCTCCATGGATGATTCTCTATAAGGGTTCACATTTATTATGTATTTTCCTTGTCCCCCTTACATTCCTAGCTTATACTCCCTCCGTCCCACCCGATATAGGATTTTTGCTCCCGACACGGGGATTAAGGAGAACTATTATTTTAATGTGAGAAGTGACAATATGCAGAAATTAGAAGGGTTTTAATTTTTTGATTAACCCTTAATCTTTTTTGCCTCCAAAAGTACATTCAAACTTAAAAAACTAAAAAGCTATCATTTTACATGATTAGACAACAAAAGTGAGTGGGGATTCAAATTCAACAACAATTACATACTGGGACTTAATTCACCCGGATCACCATCCTAACCATCAAAAAAAAATCACAACCCTTCAAATTTTCACAAGGATTACCCCTTTTCCCTCCACAAAATAAACCTCCCACCATTTACAAGCTACAGTTGGTAGGGGTATAAGTACCATGTCCCAATTTACAAACTGATTCCTTCCACACAAAAAAAAAAAGAAAAAAAAAGAGGAAATATGAAGAAAAATTTAAGTACAGATCAAAGAAACTTGCTGGGCCAATACTTATTGCGGTTCAATGTAGGTGGAAATCTTCCGCGAGGGAAGATCAAGGAGGCTCAAGAGATATTTGGGGTGTCCCGCTCGACGGTGTACTTGATGTGGCTAGCAGTGCGGCGTCAAATGGGAGATAATCAACCATTATCATTGACTTCAAAAAAAAAAGGTGTTACAAGAGAGAAAACAGTTAAGTTAGATAAAGAAGCAATGTCAAAAATTAAATTTCAAAACCGAGGCACAATTAGAAATTTAGGGGCAGCCTTGGGAGTAAGTAAAAGCACAATCCATAGGTGGAAAGCAGAGGGTTTGATCAGGGCACACACGAGTGCAATCAAGCCTTCATTAAACGAAAAAAATAAAATTGCAAGAATCAAGTTCAGTCTCGCAGCAGTTAAATGGGACTTTTCTTTAGCAACAACAGTGTTTAAAAGCATGTCACATGTTATACATGGTGATGAAAAATGGTTTTACATGACCAAGGCTATGGAAAGATACTACATGTTGCAAGAAGAAGAAGAACCATACAGATCATGCCAAAGCAAAAGATTTATCACCAAGATAATGTTCTTATGTTTAGTGAGTAGACCCATTTACTCAAGTACAGGTGAAATGTTGTTCGATGGAAAGATTGGCATGTTTCCATTCACAAAAAGAGAGGCATCAAAGAGGAATAGCAAAAACAGAGAAGCTGGAATTATGGTGACAAAGGCATTGGACTCAATAAACAAACAAGTCACAAAACAGATGCTACTTGAACAGGTTAGTAAACCACAAAACTCATTTTCTTTTCCCAGAAACTTTAAATTTATTTATGACAATACAACTTTTTTTTTTGATTGCAGGTTATTCCTGCAATCAAAGCCAAATGGCCACCAATGCTTTCCAAAAATATCATCATTCAATGGGACAATGCCCCACCACACATCAACAACTCGGATGAAGATTTTAAAGTCCGCAAAGAATCGATGATGGATGGAACATTCAACTACAATTTCAACCAAAGAAACTCATCGGATACCAATATTAATGACCTTGGGTGGTTCTCCTCAATTGACTCAATCAAAACAGATGTTCAAGCAAAAACAGTTGAAGATTTGGTCAATGCAGTTGAAGCAGCATATGAAAAGCTATCTCATGTAACCCTCAACAAAATATTTTTAAGTTTGCAACTATGTTTGGAGCAAATTATGTTGGAAAAAGGTGGAAACAAGTACAAAATCCCCCACATTGGTAAAGACAGATTGCTTAGAAATGGAGAACTACCAACAGACTTGACGGTGGATTTGAAGATAGTAAAAGATTGCATAAAAATATCTACAAGATGAAGGGCAAGCTGATGGCCTAGAAGGCATAATGTCAGAACTGGCACAAGGTGGAGTTTATCTTTGGTGAATAACAACTACTACTCAACAAATATGAGAGCTTTTGTTTTTTGAAAATTGTACTCTCAGAAAAAAATCATCATTGAGTAGCCTTTTGGATAAAAAAAAAAATCAAATGTAATCTGTTCTTTCCAAGTTTTTGGACAAAAATCAAATGTAATCTGCTATTTCCAAGTTTTTGGACAAAAATCAAATGTAATCTGCTCTTTCCAAGTTTTTGGACAAAAAACAAATGTAATCTGCTCTTTCCAAGTTTTTGGACAAAAATCAAATGAAGTTTTGTTCTTTTGCAAACAGTTCTCTCAGATAAATCATCATAGTATAGACATTTCACCAGTTCTAAACACATCAGATGCAACACATCAAATAGGCAGCCAAACACATAAAAAAAAACGATGGAAACATTAACCTCATGTTGTCCCATAAGTTCAGCCAAGCGTTGAATGCTTGTGTGTCCGGCCAATACTCACTCACATTTGGATTAGGGCCAATAGACCATGGAAACATGATGCCCAACATTTTTAGACAAAAACGATGACTAGATGCCTTCCAAAACGCCTTCCGTATCTCCGGATCGAAAGAATCCGGACTTAGGCCGGGAAATTCTTCTCCAAATCGAGGTTCTGCCGCCGACGTCTCTTTCACAATCTCCTGCGGCGTCTCTTCTACAACCTCCTCCGCCGGCGTCTCTTTCCCAACCTCATCCGGCGTCTCTTCTACAACCGCCTCCGGCGTCTCTTCTACAGAGCCGAAGCATGAAGGAAAACTTTCAACCCATAATTTATGGTCGAACTCGGGAGTTGCAGAATAATCCATGGTAGATCTAGGATTTCTTTGTGAGGAGAGAAATGGTGAAGGAAGCTTCTGGATAAGAGAAATGAGGGAACTGGGTTTTTTATTTAATTGGGCGACTCTTTAATGGCAAAACAATAAAGTTGGTTTAGGGTAAGTGAGTTAAATGGGTCAGTCCAATTTAGTTAGTTAATTAGGAATAATTAAGTGGGATGGGGTTTAATTTAGGATGGTTAGGAAAAAATGGGTGGGGTAGGTCTATTATAATAATAATTTAAACTTTCCATTTTGGGCCGTCCTAAATCGGGTGGGACGCCCAAAATGGCAAAAAGTCCTATATCGGGTGGGACGGAGGGAGTATTTGTTTACTTGACCTAGGATGTGGTCATCTTGGAGTCCATCTCCATAGATGATCACTCTAAAGGGTTCATAGTCTTTGCTTTCTTGTAAATGTTTCCTCCCCCATAGTCTAAGATGTTCACCTTGAAGCCATTTTCATGGATGAACATTCTTAAGACTTACATATTTAGGTCACACAAGATGTATGAGATACACTTGAGTATAGGTCTCAAGGATGGTCCTTCTTGTGACCACCTTAGAGATCTTTCTCTAAAGTTGATAAATCTTGACCTAATATTTCATGTTAATTTACTTTTCATGTCATAATCCCCATTTTTTCCTAGCAAATGAAATGCTTTCAAAGTCCTAATGTACCCCCGGGATGGCTTGATTAAGTGGATTCATCACCATGACCACTAATCAAAGTCTAGAAAAAGAGAGGACAAGCATGGATGCCAAAAATCCATACATCCCTTTACTTTCTGTTTTTCAGTTGCAGTTTTCAGTTAAGTCCTGTAAATTCAGTTAAGTTTTTGGAAATTACAGTGACTGATTAGGAAACTGTAAAATATTGAGACTGCATGTTAGTCCGCGCGGATAAGATTGTATTACAAAATCATCCACGCGGATGACATTGTCATCTGCAAACAAATTTTCAGTTTCTGTTATTTTCCAGTTTAGTCACTGTTTGTAAACTGTTTTTCAGTCCAGTCCCTTGTATTTCTGTTATTTCCAGAAAATCCTCTTAATTCAAAGTCTTTTTAAAAATACACACACCCACGCACACACACACACACACAAGCAAAAGTTTCATGTTTGAAAGACTCGTCATACGGGCATTTCGGGTGAACGTCAAACGTTCTTCCCGGAGTGTAATGTGACCTCCAGACTCATTTATCTAATTTTGGACATTTTTCAAAGTTTTGACCAATTTAACTAAAAACGTCATGCCGACTCTGTTGATTTTTCAAAGTCCGATAAAGATTTACCCATTCCAAAAATCTTTCAAAACTGTCCCAAGTTTTGTCGGGCCCCAAAAAAAATCGGGTACATCACAGACGGACTACCCTTTATTTTTATTTTATTTTTTATTGACTAGGAAATAATATTTTAGACTTTTTTATTACTGGTATTTTTTACAAATATGTATATAAAAAAGATAAAAAAAAAAAAAACTAAACAAATGAAAATATATAAAATAAAAGAGGGACGGGCTACCCTTTATTTATTTTTATTTTTTATCAATTATTTATTGACTATGAAATAATATTTTAGACTTTTTTTATTACTGATATATTTTACAAATATGTATATAAAAAAAGATTAAAAAAAACTAAACAAATGAAAGTATATAAAATAAAAGAGGGACATACTACCCTTTATTTATTTTTATTTTTTATTAAATTGTATTGACTAGAAAATAATATTTTAGACTTTTTTATTACTGATATTTTGTGAGGACCCCGACCCGAAACCTACACGTGTCCCAAGCTGGAGCATCCTCAAACTAACCCAATTTTTCCTAATCTTTTAAAACTTTTATTTAACTTTCAAAATTAAATACAATTATTATAACCATTTAAAAATAAATACCATTGTTGTAATCATTTCAAAATAAATCTACGCCTTTTCACCATGGAGAAATAGTTGACTAACTTAGAAAGTAAGAAACTGTTTTAATTACAAAAAGGCCTCGGTTATAACATAAAATAAAGATTTATAAATACAATTTCATAAATGAATTATACCAACGTACACTTTCTATACCAACCTAATCATACCCCGACAATTACCACAATATAACTTCCAAACTCCTCACCGCCCTTACTTGGCTGGTCCACCTGTCTCAGAATCTAAAAACAGTAAAGGGAGAGGGGTGAGAATAAATCTCAGCAAGCTATTATGAATGCAGCAAGATGCCAAACAAGATGCAATACATCAAAAGACATATCCACATAATCGTAGAGGCTCCCGCCGCCAACCGTCCCATACCTGGGTTGGAAACAACGACTACTCATCATGAATATATCACAACACATAAGTACGATAAAGTAACACTTAGAAGGATACTGAGCCAAGGTTTTAACCCCAAAAGGATATACACATCCGAGCAGCAGCAACATTTGATGAAGCGGTTCCGGAACCATGAACAATAACCGTACCATAGGGATTCTGACACACAGTCATATCCCCAGTGAAATTAGACCATCTACCTCAAAAAGAGATGCTAGCCCACTAATCCCACACAAGGGGGACAACTGGGTTACTAATGTATGAATTATAATGAACTTGGCTCGGTGCCATTATAATTCCATAACATTGCCCAACAAACAAATACCAGCTGGATTTTCATAACTAAGCACAGTAATAACATACTTGCTTAACCAAACATTGTATGATCCAAAGTAGGGATACATACCACAATAGCATATCATGAAGATAGCAATACTATAACAGTATTTAACATCTTAGCGCAACGGCTATAAATCTCTGAACCACAATACAGTTTAGGAATTCCAAAGTAGGGAATCCTACAACAATATAATATCATAAAGATAGAAATACTATAACAAGTATTCAACATCTTAGCACAACGGCTATAAATCTCTGAACCAATCCCAAAATAATTTAGGAATTCCAAAGTAGGGCATCCCAGCATTTATATCGAAATATATCACTGAGTCCAAACAAGACTGTCGAACAATTCCCGAGTCGTAATTAAAGTGCTTCCTTAGTTCCATTTAAACCCAAATTAAGGTGCCCTTAAATGATACAATTGCTCTAAGTATAACTTAGGTTAAAAGGATTAATTTCATATTCCGGGAAGGTTAGGTTCCAAACTTTATATTGGTTAAGGATCATACTAGAAGGTTACTAGTGAAATTTCAGCGAAACAGGGAACCGGACCATTTTCTGCCAACATGGGCGACCGCCCTAACCACTTGGGCGACCGCCCAAGTGGACTTTAAAGCCAAAGTTATTTCTGCCGTGATGGGCGGCCGCCCAAGCCCCCATGGGCGACCGCCCAAGCCTTCCTCCAGCCCAATTTCAGATTTTTACCCATTTTGAACCTAGTCTTCCTTTCCTTATACCATGCCTATCACAAGAACACCAAAGGAAACCTTAGCTTTACCAAGTCTCACTCCAAACAAGTAAACCCAAACCCAATTAACCTTAGATTGATTATTACTACAAATTCCACCCATTTCAACCCTTTAGATTGTCTTCCTTGAACATTATCCTCAACCAAATTCATTTACCCATTTTCTAACTCATGTAAGGTTCTAAAGCATGTAACACCCATTAATATAACAAGAACAACATTTATAATTTATGATCATTCATAAGAAGGAAAGTCATAACAATTCACATACTAAGCCATGTAACCCAAAAATGATTAAATCTTATATCATTTACCCTTTGAATCACTACCCATTTCACTATCACTTTCCAAGTATAAATTTCATAATTTAATTAACCCATTTGCTTACCTTCTTAACCCATTTTCCTAACCAACCACAACATTTTATTTCCTTACCAAATTTCTCAACATCCAAGAAAGTTTCTAAGGCCTCAAATAACCATTTTAACAATAATAACAACATCAATAGTTTATGAACATTTAAAGAAAGGACGTCATAATAACTCACATTAAAATGGAAGATGGATCATGGATTTCTTTAGCTTGATGAACTCCTCTTGGTCTCCCGATTCCAAAAGTACTCTCGGATCTAAAAATGGTGAAGGATGGCACTTGGGGGGAGCTTGAGAAGAGGTGCTTCCAAATGGGTATCCATGGAAAGTTGAGAGAGAAAGTGAAGAGGTATTTTTGAGGAGGATGATGGAGGGAGGTGGAGTATGAAAAGGGTAAAGGAGGAAGGGGGGGCCGGATATGGAGGGATTTGGGGAGGGTTTTAGGGGAGTTGTCCCCCACACCAAATATTCCCTACCAAAAACTCTTTCATCAATTTAAATTAATTCTCTCAACCCATAACATTTTATTTGTCCATTTTATTACCACTCCATTCTATTACTTTATTTATTTCTAATTATTATTTTTCCTTTAGAACACTATTTATTTTCTTATCATTTTATCCTAATATAAGAAATTTAAAGATATAAAATAAACACATAAGGTTGATATTAATATTAAAAGTATATAATGTTATACTAAAATTGTGTCTAGGGTTAGGGTCGTTACACTCACTCCCCCTTAAAGAAAATTCGTCCCGAATTTTAAAAAGACTTACCTAAAAGTTCAATCCGCCTCGGTTACTTATGCATACCTCAGACTCCAATTCCATATAGTTTCTTCAATGCTGTGATTCTTTTCCACGATTTCTAATTCCATTAATGAGACGATATTACATTAAAACTTCAAATACTCTATAAGCTTCTCCAAACCAGTCTATAAGTCAAATCACCAACCTTTTCTAAGCTTCAAATGGATTAACGAATCTTGGCGCCAGTTTACCTTAGGCCTTGCTTCTCCAAACTCACCCCAACAAATTAGAGATCGATATTTTCTCCCCAAACTATGCCTCATACGGTTTTATCTCAATGCTAGAATGATAACTGCTATTATACGTATCCAACCATTGGTAACCTTATGTCCTATCGACTACTAAATCTATTGTATATGCCCGTAGCATATCATCAACCACAAGTAATGATTCTTCAAATTTTTACAAGGTTAAACTTAATAGCATTCCTACCTTCCCAAAATGACCTTCCCGAACGATGTCTATCCAATCCATTTAACACTATGGATTTTATGCAATCGAATTATCCACTAACATATGTGAGGACTTTATTAATAACCTCTCATCAAGCTATATATATATAACGAGTAGAAAATACAATTCAACTTTCTATAACAGAACAACATACCCTTCTTTACTTTCAAAGTATCTCAATCACAAAATCTATAGTGATAATACTCTCAAGTTCAACCTAGAACTCTAAATATTTTAATAAATTTCTAACGTCAACATTCTATTGTCACCATTCAATGTTCCAATTATGTTCAGGACTAGTGACAAATCAATATTCAAATTGAAGGGTTGGCCGCCCACAACGGAGCCGATCCAACTCCAAAACAAAACCGAGTCTATTGTGATCGACACAATAATAACCCCACATTTATCAATTCATTTCTCGGACCAAATCTTGAATACAATTAATCATTATAGGGAAACTAGGTTGCAATTTCTACTTGCTTCTGAACAATTTATATCTTTAGGATACCAAGTCTTTCTAAAAGTTACAACATCTTTCAAAATTCCAAAGGATAATATAAAAAGAGATTCAAAGAGACCCGAATGGTTTATTTATTTAAAACCGGCCCATACCAGTTTTAATTAACTAAACCACTCACAATTTAAGAAATTTCAAAAGATTGATAAGCTAACAAAATAACTCGAGTGATTTAATTATCTACAACCGTCCCATTCCAGTGGTGGATAATTAAATTACTCCCAGATTTTAAGGTACACAAAACGGTTCACTGACTTTAATAAATCAAAATATCCCTGAAGGGTACAAATGCTCATACTGAAGTTCAATTTATAATCCAAAGTTGTAAAGCACTTTTAAAACAATTCCAACAAAATATTCTTGTTTGACCTCTATTTATAGTATAGCCACCACTTATAATATTTATACTTAGTTAATTTCTCTATAAGAAAACACAATCTTGCCATACTATTACTATTTCCGATAAATAACACTAAAACAATCATTAAGCTTACAAACTAGGTAAATCATCCTCAATTCAATAATTCCTCAAGTTGAATATTCAACACTTTTACTTAATTTGAGTCATCTATTCCTTACCTTCGATATTGGTATTGTACTTAGTAACAACGTATTGCAACATCTAGTTCCCAATTAAATACCATAATTTCTAAATAAGAAAATATAATTAGAACTCACATAGATCAATCATTCCCAAATTTCGATTAAACATTACGGTATAATCTAACTTACCTCCCTATAACCCTCATCAACTCAAAATCCGTATAGCGTCAATATCTTCCGAGCATCACACCAATCCCTTATATGAGTCGCGCAACTAAGTCAACCTATACGGTGTAATCATCCTAAAGTATCCTGTCTTCCAATAAGATTTATCCTCATTTTATTTTCTCAACTAATGATAATCATCTCTCAAAACAAACCATGTGCATGTTTCACCAATTCCTGAAGTTGATCCTTTAAGTCACCAATAACTGTATCTATTATACTTCTTTGCATTTTCCCTATTTACCTCTCCATCACTAATACACAATCCACAAATCAAAACGGTCATACTATATATATAAATGTTATCTTAAGTATATCCTTTAAGCAAATTTTCACTGTAATTGTAACACTCCGAAAAATTTAACTAATAACCATTGAGTATCCTACTAGTTTCTAAAATCAGTCATACAAATCGTCAACAAGTGCTAACGAATACTTATTCTTCACAGTTACCTATTTAAGATCTCTATAACCTTATAAATAACCACCAAGTATCATCTTTTCTAATTATAGTAACAATTTACCCTTATGGAGATTCACTAAGCTCATTATCTTCTTTATCAAATACTTTCCCAAGATGAATCATCAAGTCCATCATCCCAATTAGTGTCCTCTATCTAGGAATCCGAATGCCAAAATAATACCTTATAGCAATTCAAAATCTCAATATCCTGGTATGATACCTGATGAAAACCCATTTTGAAACTCACATAGAAAACACCACTTAATCAACTAATAGCACATAAGGCAAAGATATATTGGTTCTATAAGATCTCGTACTCACGATATTTTATAACCCATATAATCCCACTTAGACTATCACTTTCAATACTAGTCCCATATATCTAGTCTCCCCATGAGACACCAATGTATAAATACTCACGCAAGTACACAACCATAATTCACTCTTAGTTAGGCCATACTTTCGACAATTACGCGTATGTGACATAATATCAATTAATAATTTACCCGACTCAATTACACACGGAGGTAAATCAAACGTAGATAAGGAGACTCGCTTCTTGCGACAGTCCTCCTCAAACACAACAACTACTCAAATAATTCAGGTTAACATAACGATGATTCACGGATAGGTAACTCGACCAAATCCACCGGCAATACATGCCCACTTAATCACAATTACCAAGATAATTAAGGATGATTCGAGGTACGACCCCATCGGAGTAGAACCTCCAACACATAAGGCAACTCTTAGGCCAATTATACCAATAAAGATGAAATGTAATGCCACATGAGAGCGAATGAACGAGAATTTATACAAGTATGAAACCTAACTTCTGAGACAGGTAAAATACCTCAAATAATGATGAGAAATCTATCTTTCCATAACTCACCTTTCCTTGATTCCTTGATTGGTCAATATCATTTTCTATCATTGAACAAATTCCTGCATTAAACTCTCGACGTAAGTTATCGCACACTCTCACTCAGCTAGACTCTACCCGAGAACTCTAACCGAGCTCTGATACCAACTGTGAGGACCCCGACCCGGAACCTACACGTGTCCCAAGCTGGAGCATCCTCAAACTAACCCAATTTTTCATAATCTTTTAAAACTTTTATTTAACTTTCAAAATTAAATACAATTATTATAACCATTTAAAAATAAATACCATTGTTGTAATCATTTCAAAATAAATCTACACCTTTTCACCATGGAGAAATAGTTGACTAACTTAGAAAGTAAGAAACTGTTTTAATTACAAAAAGGCCTCGGTTATAACATAAAATAAAGATTTATAAATACAATTTCATAAATGAATTATACCAACGTACACTTTCTATACCAACCTAATCATACCCCGACAATTACCACAATATAACTTCCAAACTCCTCACCGCCTTTACTTGGCTGGTCCACCTGTCTCAGAATCTAAAAACAGTAAAGGGAGAGGGGTGAGAATAAATCTCAGCAAGCTATTATGAATGCAGCAAGATGCCAAACAAGATGCAATACATCAAAAGACATATCCACATAATCAGAGAGGCTCCCTGCCGCCAACCGTCCCATACCGGTTGGAAACAACGACCAGCTCATCATGAATATATCACAACACATAAGTACGATAAAGTAACACTTAGAAGGATACTGAGCCAAGGTTTTAACCCCAAAAGGATATACACATCCGAGCAGCAGCAACATTTGATGAAGCGGTTCCGAAACCATGAACTATAACCGTACCAGGGATTCGACACACGCTCATATCCCCAAATGAAACTAGACCATCTACCTCAAAAAGAGATGCTAGCCCACTAATCCCACACAAGGGGGACAACTGGGTTACCAATGTATGAATTATAATGAACTTGGCTCGGTGCCATTATAATTCCATAACATTGCCCAACAAACAAATACCAGCTGGATTTTCATAACTAAGCACAGTAATAACATACTTGCTTAACCAAACATTGTAAGATCCAAAGTAGGGATACATACCACAATAGCATATCATGAAGATAGCAATACTATAACAGTATTCAACATCTTAGCGCAACGGCTATAAATCTCTGAACCACAATACAGTTTAGGAATTCCAAAGTAGGGAATCCTACAACAATATAATATCATAAAGATAGAAATACTATAACAAGTATTCAACATCTTAGAACAACGGCTATAAATCTCTGAACCAATCCCAAAACAATTTAGGAATTCCAAAGTAGGGCATCCCAGTATTTATATCGAAATATATCACTGAGTCCAAACAAGACTGTCGAACAATTCCCGAGTCGTAATTAAAGTGCTTTCTTAGTTCCATTTAAACCCAAATTAAGGTGCCCTTAAATGATACAATTGCTCTAAGTATAACTTAGGTTAAAAGGATTAATTTCATATTCCGGGAAGGTTAGGTTCCAAACTTTATATTGGTTAAGGATCATACTAGAAGGTTACTAGTGAAATTTCAGCGAAACAGGGAACCGGACCATTTTCTGCCAACATGGGTGACCGCCCTAACCACTTGGGCGACCGCCCAAGTGGACTTTAAAGCCAAAGTTATTTCTGCCGTGATGGGCGGCCGCCCAAGCCCCCATGGGCGACCGCCCAAGCCTTCCTCCAGCCCAATTTCAGATTTTTACCCATTTTGAACCTAGTCTTCCTTTCCTTATACCATGCCTATCACAAGAACACCAAAGGAAACCTTAGCTTTACCAAGTCTCACTCCAAACAAGTAAACCCAAACCCAATTAACCTTAGATTGATTATTACTACAAATTCCACCCATTTCAACCCTTTAGATTGTCTTCCTTGAACATTATCCTCAACCAAATTCATTTACCCATTTTCTAACTCATGTAAGGTTCTAAAGCATGTAACACCCATTAATATAACAAGAACAACATTTATAATTTATGATCATTCATAAGAAGGAAAGTCATAACAATTCACATACTAAGCCATGTAACCCAAAAATGATTAAATCTTATATCATTTACCCTTTGAATCACTACCCATTTCACTATCACTTTCCAAGTATAAATTTCATAATTTAATTAATCCATTTGCTTACCTTCTTGACCCATTTTCCTAACCAACCACAACATTTTATTTCCTTACCAAATTTCTCAACATCCAAGAAAGTTTCTAAGGCCTCAAATAACCATTTTAACAATAATAACAACATCAATAGTTTATGAACATTTAAAGAAAGGAAGTCATAATAACTCACATTAAAATGGAAGATGGATCATGGATTTCTTTAGCTTGATGAACTCCTCTTGGTCTCCCGATTCCAAAAGTACTCTCGGATCTAAAAATGGTGAAGGATGGCACTTGGGGGGAGCTTGAGAAGAGGTGCTTCCAAATGGGTATCCATGGAAAGTTGAGAGAGAAAGTGAAGAGGTATTTTTGAGGAGGATGATGGAGGGAGGTGGAGTATGAAAAGGGTAAAGGAGGAAGGGGGGGCCGGATATGGAGGGATTTGGGGAGGGTTTTAGGGGAGTTGTCCCCCACACCAAATATTCCCTACCAAAAACTCTTTCATCAATTTAAATTAATTCTCTCAACCCATAACATTTTATTTGTCCATTTTATTACCACTCCATTCTATTACTTTATTTATTTCTAATTATTATTTTTCCTTTAGAACACTATTTATTTCCTTATCATTTTATCCTAATATAAGAAATTTAAAGATATAAAATAAACACATAAGGT
The DNA here is from genome assembly GCA_022495995.1 of Adenophora triphylla var. japonica. Taxonomy (NCBI): domain Eukaryota; kingdom Viridiplantae; phylum Streptophyta; class Magnoliopsida; order Asterales; family Campanulaceae; genus Adenophora; species Adenophora triphylla. Next base: position 152,598 of record JAFEMH010002853.1, read on the forward strand.
TGATATTAATATTAAAAGTATATAATGTTATACTAAAATTGTGTCTAGGGTTAGGGTCGTTACATATTTTTTACAAAAAGGTATATAAAAAAGATAGAAAAAAAAAACAAAACAATTTAAAGTATATAAAAGAAAAGAGGGACATACTATTCTTTATTTTTTTTTAATTAATTTTTTATTGAATAGAAAATAATATTATAGACTTTTTTATTACTGATATTTTTTACAAATAGGTATATAAAAAAAAAAAGATAAAGAATAAAAACTAAACAAATGAAAGTATATAAAAGAAAATGAGAAAATAATGTAATCAATTTAATAATATAATCTCTATGAATATTTATTTCATAATTTTTGGAGAAAATTTTTATTGTCTTCAAATGATACAATTTAAAATTACATAGTCTTAAAATAAAAAGTCTTCAAATCTTCAAATGAGTCTTCAAATCTTCAAAGTAATTATTGTATTCAAATTTAACAAAGTCTTCAAATTTAACAAAGTCTTGAAAATAAATGAGTTTTCAAATCTTCAAACTAATTATGGTCTTCAAATCTTCAAAGTCTTTGAATTTGTTGAATTATTACTCTTCTTCTTCTAGTTCTAATATACTCATGAACTATCCCCAAAATCTAAACCATATTTTATCATTTACCCTTTTGTACAACTAGATTAATGGCAAGATGTCTCATCAATATCGACATTCAATTAACAACGGAGTAAGTAATAACCATCTCGCTTAGCAAAAGTTTGAACATATTTCTGTTTTAAGAAGATTTTATCTTTAAACTTTCTCTCATAGAATTCATAAAATCAAATGAAACAATAATATTAAGTTGCTCCTACTCCACCATTCGATTAATATCTCTGGCTGTTCTAAAACCCGATTGTTTTATAAGAAACGTCATTGAAATAAAACAAAACAAGCACCCCATGATCTAGGAAAATTAGGAATTAAGATACCTCAAACAAACCACTCCAAGTTAGCACCTTATATATTTATATCACCACACCATGTGGAGTAACCATTACAAATAATAACATACTCCCTCCGTCCCGCTAATATCTGCACATTTTCCTTTTTGGGCGTTCCGCTAATATCCGCACACTCCCAAAAAGGAAACTTTATATTAATAAAATATTCACCCAACCCCACTCATTCTCCCTTCTACATTATTTTAATACTCACAACATCATTATAATTTATTACACCCTCCACTCATTCTCTCTCCTACTTTACTTTTACACTCACAACATTTTATTAAAATATCATATTCTTTAATTCCCGCGTAAACAGTGTTAGTGCGGATATTAGCGGGACGGAGGGAGTATGTTCTTTCAAAAGAGTTACCTTTCGATAATCAAATTATAGGAGATCATTGAAAGAAAACTTAACAGTCCAAAAAGATAGCAGTAATACTCCATCAGTACAATATGTGATGCATTTGTTACAATCAAAATGAAACATAAAACGTGTATTTGATAGCTAAAGTGATGTGATCCCCCTAATCAAAACACCTAATTACATATATTAAAGTAAGAACAAGTGAAAATTATAAGATGAATCTTTCACACAGAATTCTAAAACAAGGCCAAACTGTAACACAATACTACAATTTAGCTAAATAGTTAGTCATATTAAAAAATTAAGAGTTATCCGATCATGAGCATTAATAAAACCAAGAGAACCAACATTTGTATTTTAGCCATTATTAAATACTATTATATATGGAATACAATTTTTATTTCCTCAGATCTATATATAAAAATTCAGAATATCTATAGTTAGATCCGAAGTTAAATGGAATAGACATTTTATAATGATGTAAAAAATAAAATACATCATAAATTAATAACTTGATTGGTTGTTATGATTTATAAATATAAATACAAAAAAATCAAAATATCTATATAATAACGAGGTATAATAAATATATATATATATATGAAAAATCAACCGTAAATAGTTAGATCTTAGGTTATATTAAACAAATATTGGAATATAATATATATATATTGATGCAGCAAAAAATGAGCGGTACCTAGGGTACCTGATCAGTCGGGAACGCGGCGTTGGATTCCTGGACGAACGACGAACGGATCTACAAAACAAACACCGTTAGGGCGCGGGGAGTTACCCCCGCGCAAACCCTCCGGCGTGAGAATAAGCATCTGTATATGGAGATGATATAAACCGGGAGGGAAGGCGTATTATAGTGTTGAGAGGGTGTTTGAATGTACCTTTTGTGTGAGGGAGGTGACCCTTATTTATAGTTTCCAAGTGATGAGTCCTCCAAGAATAGGAGTTCCGTAGTTGATTTGAATTAGGAGAGTGAATCTTCATCTGATTTAGGTTCCTTCGCCCGCTAGGAGTCTGCTCCAAATAAGACTTCTTGAGTGAAAATAAATCCCTATTGGATTAGGATAATTGCTTTCCTTATCTTTAGGGATATTTAATCCGAGGGAAATTATATTCCGTTCAGTGGCCCCCGACTTCCTAGCTCGGCCATGTCGATGACGAGGAGGAAGTGAGCTCTACTTCGGCCCCCGAGAAATACGAATAGGTGTCACGTGGCAATGTTGCTTCAGTTGTTGGCGTCGGTTAATTTGTACAAGGATGATGCGCGATCCCATGACGTACGATTCGCCTTGAGAACCCCATTATTGGATTCCTCCTACCAAAATATCAATACCACCATTGGATGAATGGAGGATGAGATATCTAGCACGGACGGAAGACGATATCTGTTAAGGAGTCATTGTTTGACTTGAATTTATGTAGTTGGTTACCATCCTGATTGGATAATAACTGTTGAATCCTTGTTTGAATAAGATTGTTGAATCTGTTTCCGGATGGCCGAGGAGCGTAAATTCCTTATCTCGGCATTGAAAGACAAGCCGAGATGCATGATTCTGCCTCCTCGTCATTTGATGATCTGCCGGTAGGATGAAATGCCGAGACGCATGATTTTGTCTCCTCGTCATATGATGATATGCCGAGGTGAGAAGTTTTCTCTCCTCGTCATTCATGACCTCTCGGAGCATGATGAGCCGGGGAAGAAATAGTGGAATCGTGCCTCGTACCTCGTACCTCGAACCTCGTGCCTCGTATCTCGTACCTCGAACCTCGTACCTCGTACCTCGTACCTCGTACCTCGTACCTCGTACCTCGTACCTCAAACCTCGTACCTCGTACCTCGAACCTCGAACCTCAAACCTCGAACCTCGTACCTCGTACCTCGAACCTCGAACCTCGTACCTCGAACCTCGAACCTCGAACCTCGTACCTCGTACCTCGAACCTCGAACCTCGAACCTCGTACCTCGTACCTCGTACCTCGTACCTCGTACCTCGAACCTCGAACCTCGAACCTCGAACCTCGAACCTCGTACCTCGTCGTCAAGGGAGGTCTCCTTGACATGATGATTGTATTTGTCTTCTTATCTACCTATGCTGAGGAAGCTGATTCGCACATGGGTCTCAGATGTTTTGCCGCGTTAGCCGTTTAGGTGTTGGGCTTACTTCTTTGTCATCTCTCTATGACGAGGAAGATGACTCGCTCATAGGTCGTAGATGGTGTTGCCGCGTTAGCCGTAAAGGCGTTGGGCGCACTTCTTTGTCATCTCTCTATGATGAGGAAGATGACTCGCACATAGGTCGTAGATGGTGTTGCCGCGTTAGCCGTAAAGGCATTGGGCGCACTTCTTTGTCATCTCTCTATGACGAGGAAGATGACTCGCACATAGGTCGTAGATGGTGTTGCCGCGTTAGCCGTTTAGGCGTTGGGCTTACTTCTTTGTCATCTCTCTATGACGAGGAAGATGACTCGCACATAGGTCGTAGATATTTTTGCCGCGTTAGCCGTTTAGGCGTTGGGCTTACTTCTTTGTCATCTCTCTATGACGAGGAAGATGACTTCGCTTACAGGTCGTAGATGTTTTTGCCGCGTTAGCCGTTTAGGCGTTGGGCTTACTTCTTTGTCATCTCTCTATGACGAGGAAGATGACTCGCTCATAGGTCGTAGATGGTCGAGCTCAACCCCGTATATGGGATGTCTTGCTTTGTTGGATTCGAGCTCAACCCCGTATATGGGATGTGTTGCTTTGTTGTGGTCGTCACTGTTGTGCTTAGAGGCAGTAATCGTCAGATCGTGGTTATTCTTGAAACGTTTGTGTGATGGTGCTTCACCGGCTTAATCTATTGTAGCAGCGGGAATGAGAGAAAATTAAGAACATATAATTCTTGTGCCAATCGATGTCAGTATATGATATTTGCAGGTTGGATTATGCAAATGCACGACTAGCTGTTTGTTTGCTCGCATATGGATGCTAGACCGCTCGACGTGGGACTTCAAGTGGGGCTTGCTTTGTTCAGCCACTTTACTTTATTTTCCTGCAAGTTGGGTGGACTCGAAGCATCCACAACAATTGTGTTAAATGATACAATCACTTGAGCACCAAGTAATATTAAAACTGATAGACAGATTATCAATATTAATTAAGCATGGCAGATTGTCAATTGTTTAACAGGATGATTTAACTTCATGTCACATAGCAGTAGTATATGGAGAGAGTACACCTGGTATGATCGGACGTTGGTCTGATGCTTGCTACAAATGTCTGACGAGAGGGCTCGCAAAGGCTGACCTGAGATAGGTCGAAGGGATCACCAGCTGGACAATTGCGGGTTCGTCGTTTGTATGGTTCGACTAGTGCTTGATGGTAGCAATTTCATGTATCCGTCCTTGTTTAGGTAGTAAAGAGGTCTGACACTGTCCTCCGAGCATGGTCTGCACTTACCAATTGATTGAAGGGCATGCAAATCTGATGAATGAAAACTGCAATGATGTCTAATGCATAGCCCTTTGATTCCTTTCCTGCTACAGATGAGGTCTACCAATTTCCTGCATTGGTTTTTTGCAGCAAAGTATGCTATATGTGTGATACTACAATCATGGGTTGCAATCCCATATTTTTAAGTCATGCGTTATTCTGCAGCAAAGAAACTCAATACAAGCAATCTGATTTTATTTTTTAACCATGGCATTAGTTTCCTTGGCAATAATAAATAAACTCATGTGTTGGGCATCTTACTGCAAATGACAATGAGCATCCAAAGATAGCAAATATTGATGACTAAATTGGAAAGAGTACACCTGAAACGGAGGGAATCGTCCAGTGGCTGGACTCCATATGTGTGAGGTGGAGCAGAGGACTTCAAGCTGAAATCTTGTTCCACTTCATCATCGTCGTCAGCTTCTTGTTGTTGACGGGTTAGGAGGCGCTTTGATTTTCCGGTGAAGGTAATCTTGGTCGGCGTCGAACGAGTCTCGGAGAGAGTTGGTCAGAGGAGGCAATTGAAGCAGCATCGTAGTTGCTGTTTGATTTCGCCTTTCAGCATAGTAAATCCTAGCAGTCCGGCCGCCACGTTCAGGGAAGGTATAACTCCGGTCGTCAGGTTGAGTTTGCACATAATGAAGATGAAAACAACCGATAATATCGCTGATGTCACCACCGCCCATTCTTCTTTTCTCTCTGGAGTATGAGAATATTTTTTTATTGTTTTTTGGGTTGGAGAATCGCCAGACTGGGGAGATATATGTCAACTATGGAGACTGGAGAAGGGTAAATTCAGATATGTCCAGCACTGTGATGGAGGTCGGCAAGAATCGAGAAGGGTTAGGATCGTGCGTTGTTTCAGAGTCGAGTGGAACAGGCCGATCGGAGAGATGCGCCTGTGGAGACGAGGGCTTGGAATTCAATTTGGGGAAGTAGAGAGAAAGGGGTACCTGGCTGGGTAATAAGGTCGGTTGGTAGCCTTTTCCCCGATCCATATATATTTTGTATTTTCACTTTTCGAATGTTTATTTTGTTAGGGTTATTTCCATTGTCATCATCATCGTCATCTGTCCGTCGTTTGCGATGCTCTCGTTCCCGGCAATGGAACCAAACTGATGCAGCAAAAAATGAGCGGTACCTAGGTACTGATCGATCCGGGAACGGCGTTGGATTCTGGGACGAACGACGAACGGATCTACAAAACAAACACCGTTAGGGCGCGGGGAGTTACCCCCGCGCAAACCCTCCGGCGTGAGAATAAGCATCTGTATATGGAGATGATATAAATCGGGAGGGAAGGCGTATTATAGTGTTGAGAGGGTGTTTGAATGTACCTTTTGTGTGAGGGAGGTGACCCTTATTTATAGTTTCCAAGTGATGAGTCCTCCAAGAATAGGAGTTCCGTAGTTGATTTGAATTAGGAGAGTGAATCTTCATCTGATTTAGGTTCCTTCGCCCGCTAGGAGTCTGCTCCAAATAAGACTTCTTGAGTGAAAATAAATCCCTATTGAATTAGGATAATTGCTTTCCTTATCTTTAGGGATATTTAATCAGGGGGAAATTATATTCCGTTCATATATACTCCCTCCGTCCCACCCGAATTTGGACAAAGTTACTTTACACGGAGATTAAGGAAAAGGTAAATGTTGTGAGTGTAATTTAAAAATAGGAGAGAGAATGAGTGGAGGGAATAGTAAATTATAATGGTGTTGTGAGTATTAAAATAATGTAGGAGAGAGAATGAGTGGAGAGAATAGTGATTTAAGGTTTCCATTTTGGGCTGTCCAAATTCGGATGGGGCCCAAAAGGAAATTTGTCCAAATTCGGGTGGGACGGAGGGAGTATATATATATATATATATATATATATATATATATATATATATATATATATATATATATATATATATATCAAAAAATAGCAAATCTAATGCTATATTTGACGTAATATACATGGATAGACATAGACAAAAACAAAATCTTCAAATCATACACTATTATTGTTCAAAATATCATGTAAATGCGATTTTTTGGCATAAAAATGGAACAAATTATAATATAGGTAAAAAATTACCAAAAGCAAGGCTCGAAATTTAATGGACGGTTGTACAAAAGGGTAAATAATAAAATATGGTTTAGATTTTGGGGATAGTTCATACTCATATTAGAAGAGTTGGTCTTATAAAAAACTAGTTTTTTCTTAAGCTAAGGAAAAACGTGTTTTTCAAAAGCTGTGCAAAATAAACGGTGGCAATGTTGTAATTACTAGCAATCATGTTCAAAATAAACGGTGGCATTTTTGTAATTACTGGCAACATGATAAATGCCAGTGTTAATATTACAAATGACCAGTGATTTCATACTGGCATTTTATAAACATGAAACTGGCACTTTTTACACGGGCACTTTTATATACATGAACTGACACTCTTCACACGGACACTTTTATATACATAGACTGGCATTTGAAAACACATTTACTGGCACTCAAAAATGCATATACTGGCACTCAAAATCACTGATAATTATTTTTGCTGGCTCTAAAAAAAACATGAACTGGCATTCAAAAACACATGGACTGGCATTCAAAATTACAAGAACTAGCATTAAAAAACACATACACTGGCACCAAAAAACGCTGGTAATCATTTTTACTGACTCTCAAAAATACAAACACTGGCACTTCAAAATACATGAACTGGCACTAAAAAAAACAAACACTGGCATTTGTTTACACTGGAACTGGCACATCAAAATCCCCCAGCAATACTCTCAAAAATACAAATACTGGCACTCCAAAATACATGATCTGGCACTCAATAAAACAAACACGAGCATTAGTTTGAACCGAAACTGGCACTCTATCTCTCGTCTCTCTCTCTATACGCAGGAATCACCATTGCCGTATCCTTCAATATCCGGAATGAGAACCTTACAGAGATATCAATCCCCTCCAATCAATCTTCCGCCGAACAATTTTCGCAGCTAGCAACTGTGATCGGACGGCGGCTTCTCACCGGGATTGGATTCTAGCAACTGTGATCGCAGTAGGTGCATTGAGGGCGGCGGAGATGGCATAGGAAGATTTGCTGAGGCTTGGTTGAGGGATTTGGTCCGGCAATGGAGGTTGAGCTTGGAGAAGAAGAAGACGCAGGCTCCTTTGCGTATTCCGGATAGAGAGAGAACGGTAAAGGTAAAACACGTTTTTTGTTAAGTTAACAAAAAAATGCGTTTTTTATAAGTTTTTGGCATATTAGAACTAAAAGAAGAAGAAGAATAATAATTCAACAAATTCAAAGATTTTGAAGATTTGAAGAACATAATTAGTTTGAAAATATGAAGACTCGTTTATTTTCAAGACTTTGTTAAATTTGAAGACTTTATTAAATATGAAGACCATAATTACTTTGATGATTTGAAGACTCTTTCGAAGATTTGAAGACTCATTTGAAGATTTGAAGACTTTTTATATACTTTCCTAGTCAATAAAAATTTTATATACTTTCATTTGTTTATTTTTTTTTATCTTTTTTTATATACATATTTGTAAAAAATATCAGTAATAAAAAAAGTCTAAAATATTATTTCCTAGTCAATAAAAAATAAAAATAAATAAAGGGTAGTCAGTCCCTCTTTTATTTTATCTACTTTTATTTGTTTAGTTTTATTTTTATCTTTTTTATATACATATTTGTAAAAAATATTAGTAATAAAAAGTCTAAAATATTATTTTCTAGTCAATAAAAATTTAAAAAAATAAAATAAAAATAAAGGGTAGTCCGTCCCTCTTTTCTTTTATACACTTTCATTTGTTTAGTTTTTTTCTATCTCTTTTTATATATAAAAGAACTAAATTTCTTATATCTAAGTGATTTTATATTTTAAAAATATCTTATTAAATACTAAATTACTTTTTATTTTTTCATATTAAAAAAAATAGGAAAACCCGTTTGGCCCGTGAAACTTCAGATTCGACCCAAACAGACAGGCTTGGACAGTCCAAAATGGGATGGGACGAGCAGGTTTAGGCCCGTTTCATCACACGGGATGACGGGCTTCAACCCGTCCCGCCCATGGATTGGTCCATACGAATCGGGCTGGGATGGGCCAGCCCGTTTGGCCATCACTATCTCCTGGCCATAATATTAATGGTTTTGAAAAACTTTTCTAAAGGTATATCATCATTCAATAAGACTTTTAAATATTTTCTAAAAATAAAAAAAAGGCTAATCAATCACATTAAGGCGTGCTAGAAAAAAAAAAGTCTATGATATTACTTCATTGACGGTTGACCCCACTACTTCATCCTGCTTTTATTTAACACAAATACAAGTAGAACAAAAAATGAATGAGATAAATATAGAAAATTTTGTGGTCTACTAATAAAGTCTCCTAGTAAATATGGATGTTTTAATTGTTATAGCATTAAATAGATTCAAGAGAGACATATTGATGTGGCACCACGTGACACTAAATTTCAAATTTTTTTCAAAACTTGTCCACGTGTAATAATCATGAGTTTCTTCCTTTACAATATATTTTAGAGAGATTGTTATTTGTACTTATATTTAATTACTAATACCACTTATAATGCAAGTAGAAGTAAAAGAAAAAGAATGAGAGTAATATAGAAAGTTTTGTAGTTTTCTAATAAATTCTTCAAATAAGTAGTATTTATGTATATTTTAATTGTTATAGCATTAAATAGGGGTCAAAATACATTTACCCCCTCAAGTACTATTCATCAAATCCCATTTTACATTCTTGCGCAAAATTCATCTCACTATGATACCCAATGGTAAAATTATCCCACTTTTTCCCCTAGATTCTAACAAACGTTGGAAATTCAATGAAATTGGTCATGTGCATATTAAATGCGGAATAAATACATCATTTATATTTTTTAACTACACTAAGAAAATACTTAAAAAAACTCCACTTAGAAAATTAAATAATGTCTTCTTAAAATAATAAAAAATTAATAAGGTAAAAAGGAATATTATTATTAATTTCTTGTATATGGAAGAGTGAGTAAATTAAAATGGGAAGAATAAAATAATAGATAAAGTATTTTTTTTTAATTGACATAGGTCAAAAGAGTGGTAAAAATAAATTAAATGGAAGTTAAAAATTTTAAATGAGAATGATCAAAATATTCATCATGTGACCTGCACATGACTAATTTTGTTAATTTCTAATGTTCGTTTGAATTCAAGGAGCAAAGTGAAATAGTTTTAATATTGAATATCAAAGTGAGACAAATTTTGTATGGGGTGCAAATTGAAATTTGGTGTATAGTTGAGAACGTAAATGTATTTTGTCCTTAAATGGGTATTGATTTGGTGCCACGTGGTGCTCTAGATTTCAAGTTTTTTCAAAACTTGTCCACGTGGCGTAACCATAGGCTTCCGTCTTGACTTTTATATATAGTCTGTCCCACTTTTATTTTATATACTAAATTATTTTTATTTTTTATATTTTTTTCTATTTTTTTTAAATAAAAAATAGGAAAACACGTTTGGCCCGTGGATCTTCAGATCAGGGCCAAACGAGCGGGCTTGGACAGTCCAAAATGGGACGGGTCGGGCCGAGTTTAGGCTCGTTTAATCACTCTGGCTGATGGGCTTCAACCCGTTCCGCCCGCGGGTTGGTTCATACGAACCAGACCATTTGGCCATCACCATCTCCTGGCCATAATATTAATGGTTTTGAAAAACTTTTCTAAGGGTATATCATCATTAATAAGACTTTAAAATATTTTCTAAAAATGAAAAAGGCTAATCAATCACATAAAGGCATGCTAGAAAAAAAAAGTAATGATATTACTTCATTGACTGACCGTTGATCCCACTACTTCAATCTGCTTTTATTTAACACAAGTACAAGTAGAACAAAAAATGAATGAGAGAAATATAGAAAGTTTTGTGGTCTCCTAATAAAGCCTCTGTAACGACCCTAATCCTAGGCACAATTTTAATATTACATTATATGTTTTTAATATTAATGTTAACTTTATATGTTTATTTTATATCTTTAAATTCTTATATTAGGATGAAATGTTTGGGAAATAAAATAATGTTTTAAAGGAAAATATAAAAATAGAAAATAAATAAAATGTGGAAGGAGAATTTTAATTTAAATGCTTGAGAATATTAGGGGACCAAATTGTAATATTGGTGAAAACCTTGAGTTGGGTGGCATGGGGGGCCATGCCTCCCCCTAATTCACTCATCCCCCCTTGCTCCAATTAGTCAAATCCCCCACTACACCACCATACTTTCTCTTACTCTCCCCTCAATGATCCGCCCCCCCTACTCCCTTTATAATTTTTATACTCCATCATCCTCCTCATTATTCTCCTTCCCTTTCTCTCTCAATCCATGAAAACCTCCATTGAAGCCTCACCTTCCAAGACTCCTAGCAAGTTCAATCTTTCATCAATTTTCAATCCGGGAGTACTTTTGAAATCGGGACACCAAGAGGAGTTCATCAAGCTAAGACAAGTCCTAAATCCATCTCCTATTCTAAAGTGAGTTATTATGACTTTCCCTTCTTTAAATGTTCATAATCTATGAATGTTATTTTGTTAAATGATTGTTGATGCTTGGAAACCTTCTTAGAATGGAGGAATTGGTTTAAGTTATGGAAGGATGTTGTTGTTCTTAGAAGTGTTAAAGAATGAAAGAAATGGGTGGAGTTAGATTTAGAGAATGAAAACTTGAATTGGGTTAGTTAAATGGGTGAAGTTAGTTCAAAGGATTTAACTTAAAATGTGGTAGAGAAAATGGGTGGAAAATCAATTGATAAATGATCTAGATTTAGGTTAGGTTACTTTGAGTTAAATGATATAGGATGAGGATTTTGAAGATAGAAATCCTTTGGCATTTATGGATATGAGGTTGGGTAAAAGGAAAAGAAAATAAGAAAAAGGGGTTTTGGAAATCTGAGCATGGCTGGAAAGGTACTTGGGCGGTCGCCCATGGGGGCTTGAGCGGCCGCCCATGTTGACAGTAAGTGCTTGCCTTGGAATTTCCTCTTGGGCGGTCGCCCAAGAGGTAGTGAGCGGTCGCCCAAGAGGGCAGTAGCTTGAGTCCTTTGAAAACCACTTGGGCGGTCGCCCAAGTGGCATGGGCGGTCGCCCATGGTGCCAGAACTTCTTAAGTCTTCTTTCTTGCTAATTTTTACTAGTAATCACTTGGAATGATCCCTAACCATGATAAGGTAGTGGAAGCTAATCCCAACCGGATATGAATTAGTCCTTTTAACTTAAGTTATAATTAGAACATTTAATGGCACCTTAATTGGGTTTAAATGGAAATACTGAAGCATTCTATCTCCGACTTAGAAATCATTTGGCAGTTTATTAAATGTGACTCTAACTTGGTAGAGTTAACGTGGATCCTTATTGAGATCATATATTGTAGTATAATGACTAAGTATGATGGGCTGATGATATCTCATTGTCTTATTTGAGTACATACTCATGGATTGTATTATGCTTAGTGTAGTACTTAAATGTTGCACTATGATTATTGGTTGAACATGGTTATATTTTACCATGTGGCTATATTGCTTATTTATGCATAGTGTTTTAAATAAATGTTACACTATGAGATTTGTTGAACATGAGTATATTTTACCATGTGGCTATATTGCTTATCCCGGTTGTGGATTATATTTCAAGTAACTATTATGTGCTTGATAATGTGTTAATCAGCTGATATTGGGGGTATAACATAATACGATCAATTATGGAAGTGTGACCTAATGTGATCGGATTATGTTATACATGTGACCGTCCCCTCCTGTGATCACAGGTTGGGGTTATAGCATCTGTAGTGAGCCAAAAGCCTTACAGAGTTGCTACTATCTTATTTGGTTCCCTGAAAAACGGGTCTTATAAGATGTGAGTATTGCTTAAGCAGCTCACTGTAAGATTGGAGTATTATTATACCCAATGTTGTACGACTAATGTTCAGACGGGAAAAGGTAAACCAAGGTAATGTAAGGTGTTTACAGCTTTTTCAACGTGTTATATGCAACTTGTTATGTGTTGCATCTTATATGGCATATTGTTGCATTCATAATAGCTTGCTGAGATTTATTCTCACCCCCCTCCCTTTAATGTTTTAGATCCCGAGACAGGTGGACCGACCAAGTAAGGGCGGAAAGGAGTTTAGAAGTGGTATTTTGGGAATTGTCGGGTTATGTATAAGTTGGTGTAGAAAGTGTATGTTGGTATAATTCTTTTAAAGGGTTGTATTCATAAACTCAAATTCTATTTTATATTCGACATCTTTTTGTAACTAAAATCGTTTATTACTTTCAAGGTTGGTCAACTCTTCCGCCAATGTGGGAAGGAGTAGAGTTATTTTGAAATGGTTGTGTTTATGTGAAAGTTAAATAAAAGTTTTTAAAAGTTTAGGTAATTTGGGTTAGTTTGAGGACGCTCCAGCTCGGGACACGTGTAGGTTTCGGGTCGGGGTCCTCACAGTTGGTATCAGAGCTCGGTTTAGAGTTCACGGGTAGAGTCTAGTTTGAGTGAGAGTGTGCGATAACTGACGTCGAGAGTTTAATGCAGGAATTTGTTCAATGACAGAAAATGATATTGACCAACCAAGGAATCAAGGAAAGGTGAGTTATGGAGAGATAGATTCCTCCACAATCATTTGAGATATATTACCTGTCTCCGGAGTTAGGGTTCATACTTTTCTAAATTTCGTTCATTTCGTTCTCATGTGGCATTACATTTCGCTTTTATTTGCATAATTGGCCTAAAAGTTGCCTTATGTGCTGGAGGTTATACTCCTATGGGAGAGTACCTCAAATCATTCTGTTTATCATGGTGGTTGTGATTTGGGAGAACTGTCGCAAGAAGCGAGTCTCCTTATCTATGTTTGAGTTGTCTCCGTGTGTAATTGAGACGGATAAATTAGTAATTGATATTATGTCATATATGCGTAAATGTCGGAAGTATGGCCTAAGGAATGTAAAGGTTATTTGGATTGTGTGTTATATTTGATTTAAAAGACACTTGAATTATCTCAGGTACCGGTGGTAAATAAATTGGTGAACTCTTAGTTAAGGTTAGGTGTATAGCCTAATTAAGAATGGTTTATGGTTGTATAACTTGCGTGAGTATTTATACATTGGTGTCTCGTGGTGGAGACTAGATATATGAGACTAGTATTGAAAGTGATAGTCTAAGTGGGATTATATGAGTTATAAAGTATCGCGAGTATGAAATCTTATGGAACTGATATATCTTTGCCTTATGTGCTATAAGTATATTCTCTAATGAGGGATTGATCGTATTCTTGCTACTAATTTGAATAAGGAATCAGATATTATTGTAGGTGATATCACCCTATAAGTTGACTAAGTGGTGTTTTCCATGTGAGTTTCAAAATGGGTTTTCATCAGGTATCATACCAGGATATTGAGGTTTTGAGTTGCTATAAGGTACTATTTTGGTATTAGGATTCCTAGATAGAGGACACTAATTGGGATGATGGAATTGATGATTCATCTTGGGAAATTATTGGATAAAGAAGATAATTAGCTTGGCGAATCTCCGTAAGGATAAATTAGTACTATATTTAGAAAAGATGATACTTGGTGGTTAATTATAGATTATGGAGATCTCAAATTAGTAACTGTGAAGAATAAGTATTCGTTATCACTTGTTGATGATTTGTATGACCGATTTTAGAAACTAGTAGAATACTCAATGGTTATTAGTTGAATTTTTCGGAGTGTTACAATTACAGTGAAAATTTGCTTTAAGGATATACTTAAGACAACATTTATATCTAGTATGACCGTTTTGATTTGTGGATTGGGTATTAGTTATGGAGAGGTAAATAGGGTAAATGCGAAGAAGTATAATAGATGTAATTATTAGTGAATTATAAGATCAACTTCAGTAATTGATAATATATGTATATGGTTGTTTTGAGAGACGATTATCATTAGTTGAGAAAATAAAATGAGGATGAATCTTATGGGAAGAAAGGATACTTTAGGATGATTTCACCCTATAGGTCGATGTAGTTGCGTGACTCATATGAGGGATTAGTGTGATGCTTGGGAGATATTGGCGTTATGCGGATTTTGAGTTTGTTGATGGTTATCGAGAGGTAAGTTAGTTTACACTGTTAATGTTTAATTGCAATTTGGGGATGATTGATCTATGTGAGTTCCAATTATATTTTTTTTTTATTATTAAGAGATCATGGTAATTGATCAGAAACTGGAGGTATGCAATGCGTTGTTACTAAGTACAATACCAATATCAAAGGTAAGGAATAGATGACTCACATTAAGTAAAAGTGTTGAATATTCAACTTGAGGAATTAATGAATTGAGGATGATTTACCTAGTTTATTATCTTAATGAATGTTTCGGTGTGATTTATCGAAGAAAGTAATAGTATTGCGAGATTGTGTTTTCTTATAGAGAATTTAACTAAGTATAAATATTATGAGTGGTGGCTACACTATAAATAGAAGTCAAACAAGAATATTATGTTAGGATTGGTTTAAATGTGCTCTAAAATTTTGGATTATATATTGAACTTCGGTATGAGCAATTGTGCCCTTCGGGGATAGTTGATTTAATAAGGTCAGTAAGCCGTTTTTGTGTACATTAAAATCTGTGAGTAATTTAACTATCTACAACTGGTATGGGACGGTTGTAGATAATTAAATCACTCGAGTTATTTTTGTTAACTTATCAATCTTTTGAAAAATTTCTTAAAATTTTGAGTGGTTTAGTTAATTAAAACTGGTATGGAACAGTTTTAAATAAATAAACCATTCAAGTCTCATTGGATCTCTTTTTATCTATCCTTTGAATTTCTGAAAGATGTTGTAATTTTTAGAAAGACTTGGTATTCTAAAGATCTAATTTGTGCGGAAGCAAGTAGAAAGGCAACCTAGTTCCCCTATAGTGATTAATTGTATTAAAGTTTTGATCCGAGAAATGATTGTGAAATTGTCAATGGCTTCACTGGAAAGAGATGTTACCGTAGATGTTACCCAACACCTTGGTTAACACACTGACGGACAGCACACACACACCAAAATAAATAGTTTATAAAAACTTTGTGCAGCGGAAATAAATAACACAAGATATAATTTTCTCAAGTTATATAAATATATAACTTGAGTGTGCCTAGATGGCGAAGACTTTATAATCAATATAGCAAAATTACAAAGCCGAAAGTTTCCTATTGCTAATACAATGATAATGCTCTATGGAACTAAATGAGACAAAGAACGAATCCTATCCTTAGCCAACACTCTCTTAAACACTCAGTGTTTAAGCTAGAATCACAAGGGAGGAAGGATATGCGAACCAAAGAACTTTGTCTCTCTTGTGCTATGGTGTGTGTGTTTGATATTTGGCCTCCTTCAAATGAAACACACCTAGCCTATTTATAGCCTTCCAATGCCTTGGAGGCTACTCCAAAATAACAGCCTTGGACCTTCAGATCGTGTGAGAGGAGTGGAGAGATTTCTTGGCTTGAATTCCTCTTCATACGCCGACTTCCCTAGAATGTAGCAACCGATTTCTTGAAGCCCAAGTCCATGCTTTATCCCTTGTACTCTCTTGCTTTCTTGGTATTGTACTCTTCAATTAATCGGCAACAACTCCATGACTTGGTCTTCCCACGTTTTTATTCCTTCATCAAATAATATGGACCAAGTAAACATTATTCGTAAATCTTCGTTTACGAATAATTCCTCCAACAACTTCTTCCTTGATTTTAGCATTTAATCCGACCATATATTTAACTTTGAAATATGGACCAAAAAACACATATATCTTGCAAATAATATTAGACATTAGGATATAAAATAATATGGAAAGAATTATTAAATTACAACTCATTACGGTTCGGGTAACACCCAATGCCGGTGATAGCACTGTGGTAACACCCAGATCTGCATTAACAATCTCCCCCATAATTTATAATTTCTTTCCAAACTCTAAAGTCTTTGATCCCTGCAAAATATTGTTAGCCATCGAGCAACTTCATAGTTATCAACTCCCCCATAATCAAGGCATTAACAACTACAATGATTTATCACAAAAATACTAGTTATCAAAACATATTTTCCAAAATAAGTTTTCCAACTAACTAGTAACCTAAAGTACCAAAGATAAATCAAAGTTACTAAGCTACTCCATGTTCAAAACAACCCTAAAAGTTTAAGCACCATAAGCAAATAAAACAAACCACCAAAGTATTTAAAACATGTTCCAAATAAAAACATAAAAGTAAATTGTTTTTCAACCACCAAAAAATATCATAACCATAAGAGCGGCAACATCAACCTTCGGGCGATGTATTGTACTCACTCTTCTCGTTCATCATCGGCTTCATCTTCCTCCTGATCATCCCCTTCTTCATCTCCGGCATCTAAGTCGGCACCATCGGTAACATCTGCGGCGGCACCAGCTGGCATCTCCAACACCACCACCACTTGGACCGGCTCCATCGGCACTATCAACTCCCCGGTTTGGGAAGAAACCTGTTGGATGAATTCATCGGATAATCTCCTTGAGCTTTGTCCAACCTTGCACAATCTCGGAAATGGTAGAAGTTTGTTTGTGGAGAAACGCCAAAGCTGTGGTCTTTGGTATTGTTGGTGAAGCATTCCCAAACAAATTGTATACATTAGCAAGAACATGAGCGCATCATGTACTGAAAAACTTGGAGATTTCGGAGTAACATTTGGGATAACGAGATTGAGTAACACCCTTAGCGAAACCGCATCACTTGACCCAAATTCATTTATCTTTGACCAAGGAAGATCACTGTGTATCTCACACTCTTGGTATTCTTCTTAGTCATTTTGGGAATCTATAGCATAGAGATCAAGGCTGGGTGTATACTCATCCGAGCTCTTCAATGGGCAATTTTTGAGATTTCAAAATTTGGAAGATTAAAGAAGGGTAAGGAAACATAGTAATGTCTTTTCTTCTACCCCACGAAGCCAAATGTTTGAAGATCAATCTACCCAAGTTCACTCTTCGATTCTTTCCTAACTTATACAAGATTTCGGCTTGTTGCAATGTCACATATTGCTCGTTAGAAGTAGGAACCCAATTAAATATGCAAAGCTTGTGAAGCACGGCAAAGAGTGAAGTGAGACGGGAAGCAAGAAAATGAACTTTGGTTTTGGGATTAGGATTGGAGGGCCATTCATGCACGACATCATGAGAGATAAACCTAGCAATTTCATCCTTATGAACAATAGGACCATCATCATCCAAATTTGGGAGTCCTAAAGTCTTGTTGATCAAAGAAGGAGTAATAGAAAAAATTTTGTTCCTTAAAAACACCTTTCCAAATTGATCGGACTTTTCATTATCTAGGTTGGCATGAAGGTTGGCATAGAAATTTTTGACTATAGCTTCAACAAATTTCGAAGGATGCAAGTTAGCTTTCAAAAAATTTCTATCCTCCAAGAAGCTGAAATATACCATGCTTTTTGAAATCAACCTCGTCAATGTGCTTTTCTTTGAGAATTTTCGTGTCACTATGCCTTAACCAAAACGCCATATTTTCTTTTCGATAAAACTCCAATGAGAAGTAAGGTTTTGGAAAAGCAATATTCACGTCATCAAACTCTTTCTCAAGGAAATCGAGAGGACTCGAGAATAAGCAAACTCACTAATTGAAGACTTTGAAGCTTTAGAAACGAGAGGATGTTACCTTGGGTGTTGCGGCTTTACGGGTAACATCTTTGGCAATGATCCACTTGCTTTTGCCTTTAATGTTTCTTTTCTTAACTTCATACAAGGGTTCTTCTTCCTCAATCTCCCAATCTTCAAATGTCTCAACGAGAATGGCTCTTTTCGGCATCGGCATGGAAGTCTTCATCCGAAACATGAGCCGAGGAGAGACCAAGTGAAGACTCCTCGAAACTTCAACGGGATCGGAGGATGTGTTGGATTTAGAGGTCCCTTTGTGCCTCATTGCGGTGAGCCTACTTGAGCTCCTCTTTTTGACGGGTTGTGCCGAGGATTTGTGAGCAATGGCTTTTCTTTTTGGCTTTTGGTTGATGGAACGGGTGGAAGAGGTGGTAAGGTCACAATGGGCAAGGGTTGCGCCATTGTTGTCACCAAAGGAGGATCATCAACCGACATTGTCATTGCCGGAGACACATTGAGAGGGGTGGTCGAAGTGTCCATGAGACTAGGACCACTTGAACCAACGCCCGGAGATACCTCGAAGGGCGGATTGCTTTTTGGTAGGGGTTGCCATGGTTAGGGTTTTAGGAAGGGTTTGGAATTTAGGAAGGTTGTTGATTTTGGAAGGTTTGAGAGTGAGGGATTGACGGTGACGAGGAAGGGGTATTTACCGTGTAGAGAGAGAAGGGGATTAGGGCGGTTAGAGAGAGAGGAGAAAAAATAGGAATTAGATTAGGAATTAATTTTTCAAGACTTATCCTACTTCCTCTAATTATCTCCTATTTTAATTAATCTCCCCCTATTTTTTAGCCACTAAAAATAATTACATTAAATATTTACCTAACCTCCCTTATTTCTAGCCACACAAAAATAACTACAATATTTACTCCCCCTATTTTCTAGGCCACAAGAAAAACAAGTACAAAACTCCTCACAAAAATAAAGACATCCGGCCATTATTTTGAAAAAATATTTTTTTTTTTTTTTAAATAATTTTTTTTTTAATTTTTTGAATTTTTAAATATATAAAAAAAATAATAAACAAATACAAATATACCAAGTCCATATGGTTTTTGAAAATCAAATCCCTAGATTTTAGGACTTAGATATTTGAGTTGTTTATCAAGAATAAATTGGTTAGTTAAAGACTTTTTCAAACTTTTAAAACTCTTAAACAATAAAAAGACTTTCAAAGTTTAAAAAATTAATTAACTGAACCGAAAATAAAGAAATAAAAAACATAATATAGCACATACAAATATGTTAATGGCAATGATGGTAACATCTAGGATAACACATAAGATAAAAATCCCTTGATAAATATATTCAGTTTCAAACACTTGAGGCATAATAAAGTGAGCATTTTAAACACTTTAGGCATAACAAGCTTGTTAGACCACGAGGCATAGCAATTTATAAAATTCTTTTACACTTCTTTAAACAAGAAAGCATCGTAGTAACGAGCTCCGTGCTTCGAGTTTTATTTCAAGTGTAAAGACCAAGTGATTTATGCCTTTCAAGTAGGGTACACCTGTAGTAGCGAACTCCATGTCCCTAATACTTAGCATAAATCACCTCATACATTCTCATTGGCAAGAGTACATCGTTGCGGCGAACACCGTGCCCCAGAGCTCGAGAGAATAGTATGGATAAATGCCTTTGCCTTTTATTTATCAAAAAAAATTAGTGACTTTGTCACTTTAAGCATATGAAGGGAGTTTTATCAAGTGTGTTATTCGGGGTGCTATCCTACCACAACAAAAGGTCGGCATGTGCGGCCAGTGAGAACTCTCATAGCTCGCGAGAACTATGGGAACCCTTACAACGAGAGAATAAAACCAAACTAGCAAAAAATATGCACTAGTATACATGTGTTACCCCGGGTGTTATCGGCACCCATGGTAACACCTTACTACGAGAGGACAATTTTTAGAGAATGCAAAGACCAAGAGATCTCTTTAGACTAGAGAATCTATCATGGTCTAAGGGTTTTGTGAAAATATCGGCAAGTTGATACTTTGTATCAATATGCTCTATATTTATTATCTTTTTATCTACCATATCTCTTAAAAAATGATGACGGATGTCAATATGTTTAGTACGGGAGTGTTGTACGGGATTTTTGGAAATATTAATAGCACTCAAATTATCACGGTATAAGGTCAAAATATTGCTATCAAGACCATAATCATCAAGCATGTGTTTTAACCAAATTAGTTGTGAACAACAACTACCAGCTACATATTCGATTCGATTTGTGGATAATGAAACACAATTTTGTTTTCTACTATACCATGATACTAAATTATTTCCCAAGTAAAAACATCCCCCACTTGTACTTTTCCTATCATCCATATCCCACGCCCAATCCGAGTCACTAAAGCCTACTAAATTAGTATTAGTATCTTTACTATACCAAATCCCTAAATCACTAGTTCCGAAACATATTTAATGATCTTTTCACGAGAATTTAGGTGAGACACTTTAGGATTGGATTGATATCTAGCACATACACACACTCGTACATCAAATCGGGCGACTAGAAGTAAGGTAAAGGAGACTACCAATCATGGAACGATATAGGGTTGGATCAACATCTTCTCCCACTTGATCTTTTCCAATCTTGAGAGAAGTGCCCATAGGAATTTTGAGCTCTTCGAACCTTCCAACCCAAACTTCTTCACCAGGTTCTTTGCATACTTGCTTTGGGAGATAAAAATCCCTTCACTTGATTGCTTAACCTGCAAGCCTAGAAAGAAGTTAAGTTTCCCCATCATGCTCATTTCAAATGTTGATGTCATAGCCTCTACAAAATCATTTAAACAAGTTTTTGATGTAAAGCCATATACTATGTCATCAACATAGATTTGAATCACGACAAGTTCTTTTCCATGTTTAAGAATGAACAAAGTCCTATCTACTTCTCCTCTAGTAAAACCATATTCTAGCAAAAAACTAGTTAACCTACTATACCATGCACGTGGAACTTGCTTTAACCCATAAAGAGCTTTATCAAGTCTATATACATGGTCAGGTTGAAATGGATCTTCAAAGCCTTTTGGTTGTTCAACAAAAACTTCCTAATCTAAGTATCCGTTTAAAAATGCTGCTTTTACATTCATTTGAAACAATGTGATTTTAAGAAAATAAGCAATGGCCAATAAAAGTCTTATTGACTCAATTCTAGCCACACGTGCAAAGGTTTCGTCATAGTCGACACCTTCCACTTGTGTATAGCCTTGAGCCACGAGACGAGCCTTGTTCCTAACAATGTTACCATATTTATCGGTCTTAAAAATCCATTTTGTCCTAATAACATTAGTGTTTGAAGGACGGGGTACTAAAGACCAAACATTGTTACGAGCAAATTGATCAAGTTCGTCTTGCATTGCTTGAATCCAAAAATTATCTTTTAAAGCTTCAATCACATTTTTAGGTTCTACGGATGAAGTAAAACAAGAGTATGTTACCTTTGAGTATGGGGTAGACATGCACACATACCTTACCATGTCACGGTAACTAATGGAATTCATACGTCTTGTTTGTACACCCTCATTCACCTCCCCAATTACTTGGGTTGTAGGATGATTCCCTGCGATTCTAGGTGGAGGATCTCTTCTCACATTCTCGTGAACCCTGTTTCAACTCCTTCTTGATCTTCATTTCTTTGGGTGGAATCGAGATGCTATACGAGGTGTTATCTCATCAATGGTAACACCACCTCGGTTACGTGTTACTATCGGTGTTAGCACTCGTGGTAACACTGTGGTAACACCTTACGGATGACTTCTTCCAACGGCTCAAGGGTGTCTCTTGAACATTTTCTCTGCAATACTTGAGTGATCATCAAAAACAATATTCATGGATTCTTGGATGGTTTTTAGCCTTAGATTAAATACCCTATATGCACGACTATTTGAAGCATAACCAAGAAAAATGGCCTTATCACTCTTAGAGTCCAATTTTGCTAAGTAGTCCGATCATTGAGAATGTAACACACACAACCGAAGACATGAAAATAATGAACTTTTGGTTTTCTACCATTCAAAATTTCGTATGGAGTCATGGTTGTGCCGGGTCTTAGAAAAACTCTATTGGTGTGTGACAAGCCGTATTTAGTGCCTCTTGCCCAAAATCTTTTCGAAATTCTTTTTGAAAATAACATCACACGAGTCATTTCAAGTAAAGTCCTATTCTTCCTTTCGGCTACCCCATTTTGTTGAGGTGTTTTTGGGGTTTGAAAATTCATGGTGAATACCTTTTCTTTCACAAAAATTTGAAAAAGAAACATTCTCAAATTCCCTCCCATGATCGGACCTAATTCGAAAAATTGAAGCACAAAACATGTTTTTGATCTTAGAGTGCAAGATTTTGAACTTTTCAAAAGTCTCGAGATTTTTCCCTTAAAAAATAAACCCATGTAAATCGTGAAAAATCATCAACAATGACATAAGTATATTTCTTGCCCCCAAAACTTTCTATCTCAAGTGGACCCATTAGATCCATATGCAAGAGTTGAAAACAATGTGTAGTACCGAGTGTGTTGCTCATTGTGTTGGGCGGCACCATGGGTAACACGAGTTTGTTTCCCTTTGAGACAATCCTCACAAACAATTTTTTGTTTAAGATCAAGACTAGGAATGCCTTGGACGGACATCTAGATTAACAATCTTTTCTATGTTACGAAAGTGAACATGTCCCAACTTTTGATGCCACAATGTAGTGTTATCAAGTTTTGCCGAATGGCATACTTGCTTGTCTTCAACAAGATAACAATTATCACTAGATCTTGTACTGTCATTACACAATTGTTAATCTTGTCATAAACTTCACAAGTATCTTTATTAAATTTCACCTCTAAGTTGTCATCACAAAGTTGACTAATACTAATTAAATTAGTTACAAGTCCATCAACATGTAAGACATTCTTTAAGGTTGGAAATCCGGACACATTTAGTGTCCCTCTCCCAATGATATTACTCTTGCTCCCACCACCATAAGTTACACTACCCCCATGAATTGTTTCATAGTCTTTTAAAAACAATTTTGTTCTGTCATATGACGTGAACACCCACTATCAAAGTACCAAGAACCTTCAATATTTGTTTTTAAAGCGGTGTACACAACATCACATTTCATTAGCTTTTGGTTTCCACACCTTTTTGAATTTTTACCATTACATTTGGGTGTGTTATCACGTGTCTTTGAAGCGACACCTCGGGTAACACGAGGGAATTTGGGCAGTTTTTGAAACAATATGGCATTTATTTTTAAAATGTCCGGGTGTGTGACGATATTGACACACCTTCCCTTTGTCACATGGTTCTTTTGAAGAAGAATCTTTGTCAAAAAACCGCTCCTTAACAAAATAATTCTCATTATCATTCATAGACAAAGTAGAAAGAATACTATTCAAAGATTCTTGAAAACCAATACACCTTTCTGAGAGGTGTACTCAAGTTCAAGATCTCATCCAATTTGGTAGATCCGGTGTTGAGCTTCTTCAAGGTGGTTTCGGCTAGAGTCAAATTGCCCTTGACTCTTTCAAGCTCGATTTCTCTCTTTGTTGCTTGAACCTCCATATGAGTCACATAGGCACTGGAGTCCTTCATTCTTCTTGGTTAAGGACTTAACCAAATTGTTCTCTTTCTTCCATTCCACGAGCAATGCCTCGTAAAGGTCTTTTAATCCGGAAATGAGATCATCTTTGCTCTGCTCATCCTCTTGTGTACTTCTGTATCGGGGTTAGAAGAGCTAACAAAACAAACAACATTATTATCACATAATTCATCATGCACATCGGGTGTGATCACGAGATGTTATCTCGTTGGATAACACCTTGGGTAACACTTGTCCTTTTCCGTGTTACTTCTGTGACAAACATGGTTGTTTGATCGAGATTCTACCTCTGAGATGGTCCTTCATCCTCATCATCACGAGAGAAACCCATAGGTTCTTTCCTCTCTTCCTTAGAGTATTTGCACACTCATTGGAATAGTGACCCCAA
Source organism: Adenophora triphylla var. japonica (assembly GCA_022495995.1). NCBI lineage: Eukaryota > Viridiplantae > Streptophyta > Magnoliopsida > Asterales > Campanulaceae > Adenophora > Adenophora triphylla. Next base: position 177,144 of record JAFEMH010002853.1, read on the forward strand.
CCCGAGCAAGCATGACATTGAATGGATTCAATGTGCTTTGGATCAGACCTTAAGCGATACGATGATGCTCTTCTTGGGTTCAACTTTGGGTTAGATGGGAAAGTCCTTTTTGGCATCGAATCATAGACCTTGGTTTGCTTCTCCTTTGCTTTCACACTGCATTTTTCATTGTTATACTTTCTAACCATAGAATTGTATTTTCTAGCAAGTAAAGCAACACTAGCATTCTCATCAATTTCTTCAAAAACCTCATCTTCGTTTTCATCCAAAGAACTCGAGGCTTGAGTTTTCAAAACAACATTTTTCCCTTTAGATGCTTCACTTTGATCTAAGAGATTTAACTCAAAGTTTTTCAAAATACTCATTAAAGAATTGATATCCATAGTTGCAAGATTGTGAGCCTCTTCAATAGATGAAACTTTCATATTAAAACGCTCGGGAAGGGTTCTAATTGCTTTTGAGACAAGTTGTTTGTTGGTAAAAGGTTCACCCAACAATTGACACTCATTAGCAATATCAAATAATTTTTCAAAATAAGAAGGAATAGTTTCATTTTCACCCATCCTTAATCTTTCAAATCTGCTAGTAAGACCCCTAAGCTTAGTTTCACGCACACTTCCATCACCTTCACAAAAACGTTGTAAAATATCCCATGCTTCTTTTGCGGTGGAGGCTGTTTTGAATAAGTTTGAAAATATGCATATCAACCCACTCAAAAATGGCATTAAGTGCCTTTTCATTGAAACTAGCTTGGTTGATCTCTTCCATGTTCCATTCGATTCGGGTTTGACTTGTACGTCACCATCTTCATCGGCGGAGTAACATTGGTAAGGAGTAACCATTTGTTATAGATCGCCATGCTCGAAGATCAATTGATTTGATATGCGAGCGTAGACGGATCTTCCAATAACAATAATTCGAGCCATCTAACACGGGAAGACGCTTATTATTAGGATTAGCCAGGATCATAAGCCATGACACCTAGACCAAGCACTTAGTATCGTCAAGTGACTGCTACGATACCAAATGAAATTGTCAATGGCTTCCTTTGGAAAGAGATGTTACCGTAGATGTTACCCAACACCTTGGTTAACACCTGACGGACAGCACACACACACCAAAATAAATAGTTTATAAAAACTTTGTGCGGCGGAAATAAATAACACAAGATATAATTTTCTCAAGTTATATAAATATATAACTTGAGTGTGCCTAGATGGCGAAGACTTTATAATCAATATAGCAAAATTACAAAGCCGAAAGTTCCCTATTGCTAATACAATGATAATGCTCTATGGAACTAAATGAGACAAAGAACGAATCCTATCCTTAGCCAACACTCTCTTAAACACTCGGTGTTTAAGCTAGAATCACAAGGGAGGAAGGATATGCGAACCAAAGAACTTTGTCTCTCTTGTGCATGGTGTGTGTGTTTGATATTTGGCCTCCTTCAAATGAAACACACCTAGCCTATTTATAACCTTCCAATGCCTTGGAGGCTACTCCAAAATAACAGCCTTGGACCTTCAGATCGTGTGAGAGGAGTGGAGAGATTTCTTGGCTTGAATTCCTCTTCATACGCCAACTTCCCTAGAATGTAGCAACCGATTTCTTGAAGCCCAAGTCCATGCTTTATCCCTTGTACTCTCTTGCTTTCTTGGTATTGTACTCTTCAATTAATCAGCAACAACTCCATGACTTGGTCTTCCCACGTTTTTATTCCTTCATCAAATAATATGGACCAAGTAAACATTATTCGTAAATCTTCGTTTACGAATAATTCACACAACAACTTCTTCCTTGATTTTAGCATTTAATCCAGCCATATATTTAACCTGAAATATGGATCAAAAAACACATATATCTTGCCAATAATATTAGACATTAGGATATAAAATAATATGGAAAGAATTATTAAATTACAACTCATTACGGTTCGGGTAACACCCAATGCCCGGTGATAGCACACCGTGGTAACACCCACGATGCATTACAGATTGGATAAATTGTGGAGTTATTAATGTGGAGGTCGCAGATGGGCTCGGTTTTTGTGTTGGAGTTGGACCGGCTCCGTTGTGGGCGGCCAACCATTTGATTTGAATATTGATGCGTCACTTTGGACACGAACATAATTGGAACTTTGAATTGTGAAATATGGTCAATTAATATTTCGTTCGTGGAATCAGGGTCTTATTAGCATGTCCATATTTATTATTCCTTGGGCAATTGTTTAGAGTTGTATTATGAGAAATGCGGATAAGATAATTGAACTAACTCGTTTCAAGTGAGTCAAGACATAAAGCGGTTTGGTCACAATTGTGAGAATAGAATATTGACGTTAGAAGATTTATTAAAATATTTAGAGTTCTAGATTGAACTGAGAGTATTATCAAGATGAATTTTGTGATTGGGTTATCTTAGAAGTAAAAGGAGTATGTCGTTTTGCTTATAGGAAGTTGATGGTATTTTCTACTTATTATATATATATTTATATTGATGAGATTCATTGATCAAGTCCTTGTATGTTAGGAGATAGTTTGATTGTATAAACCCCATATTATTGAATGGATTGGGTAGATATCATTTGGGAAGATCCTTTTGGAATAAATGAATGCTATTAAGTTTAACCTTGTGAAAAATTGGAGGAATCGTTACTTATTGTGAGGATATGATACGGGCATGTACAATGGATGTTAGTAGCCGATAGGAAATATGGTTACCAGTGGTTGGGTATGTATAATATCAGTTATCATTCTAACATTGAAATTAAACCTTATGAGGTGTGGTTCGGGAAGAAAATATCGATCTCTAATTTGTTGGGGTGAGGTTAGTGAAGCAAGGCCTAAGGTAAATTGGCGTCAAAGTTTGTTAATCCATTTGAAGTTTTAGAAAGGGTTGGTGATTTGACTTAGAGACTGGCTTGGAGCAACTTATAGAGTATTTGGAGTTTTAAAGGTAACATCGTAATGTATTTGGAGACATAAGTTGTAATACTTTTATTTATTTGTATTTTTATGAAGGTCGTGAAAATTCGGGTTAGTGATATCTGTGTGGTATTCTTGGAACATTGAGTTGTAATATCGTATTATTAATGGAATTAGAAATCGTGGAAAAGAATCACAACATTGAAGAGACTAATTGGGAATTGAAATCTGAGGTATACATGTAACCGAGGCGAGTTGATCAGTTAGGTAAGTGACCGTCAAATTCGGGACGAATTTTCTTTAAGGGGGAGTGAGTGTAACGACCCTAACCCTAGGCACAATTTTAATATTACATTATATGCTTTTAATATTAATGTTAACTTTATATGTTTACTTTATATCTTTAAATTCTTATATTAGGATGAAATGTTTGGGAAATAAAATAATGTTCTAAAGGGAAATATAAAAATAGAAAATAAATAAAATGTGGAAGGAGGATTTTAATTTAAATGCTTGAGAATATTAGGGGACCAAATTGTAATATTGGTGAAAGCCTTGAGTTGGGTGGCATGGGGGGCCATGCCTCCCCCTAATTCACTCATCCTCCCTTGTACCAATTAGTCAAATCCCCCACTACACCACCATACTTTCTCTTACTCTCCCCTCAATGATCCCCCCCCCCCTACTCCCTTTATAATTTTTATACTCCATCATCCTCCTCATTATTCTCCTTCCCTTTCTCTCTCAATCCATGGAAACCTCCATTGAAGCCTCACCTTCCAAGACTCCTAGCAAGTTCAATCTTTCATCAATTTTCAATCCGGGAGTACTTTTGTAATCGGGACACCAAGAGGAGTTCATCAAGCTAAGACAAGTCCTAAATCCATCTCCTATTCTAAAGTGAGTTATTATGACTTTCCCTTCTTTAAATGTTCATAATCTATGAATGTTATTTTGTTAAATGATTGTTGATGCTTGGAAACCTTCTTAGAATGGAGGAATTGGTTTAAGTTATGGAAGGATGTTGTTGTTCTTAGAAGTGTTAAAGAATGAAAGAAATGGGTGGAGTTAGATTTAGAGAATGAAAACTTGAATTGGGTTAGTTAAATGGGTGAAGTTAGTTCAAAGGATTTAACTTAAAATGTGGTAGAAAAAATGGGTGGAAAATCAATTGATAAATGATCTAGATTTAGGTTAGGTTACTTTGAGTTAAATGATATAGGATGAGGATTTTGAAGATAGAAATCCTTTGGCATTTATGGATATGAGGTTGGGTAAAAGGAAAAGAAAATAAGAAAAAGGGGTTTTGGAAATCTGAGCATGGCTGGAAAGGTACTTGGGCGGTCGCCCATGGGGGCTTGAGCGGCCGCCCATGTTGACAGTAAGTGCTTGCCTTGGAATTTCCTCTTGGGCGGTCGCCCAAGAGGTAGTGAGCGATCGCCCAAGAGGGCAGTAGCTTGAGTCCTTTGAAAACCACTTGGGCGGTCGCCCAAGTGGCATGGGCGGTCGCCCATGGTGCCAGAACTTCTTAAGTCTTCTTTCTTGCTAATTTTTACTAGTAATCACTTGGAATGATCCCTAACCATGATAAGGTAGTGGAAGCTAATCCCAACCGGATATGAATTAGTCCTTTTAACTTAAGTTATAATTAGAACATTTAATGGCACCTTAATTGGGTTTAAATGAAAATACTGAAGCATTCTATCTCCGACTTAGAAATCATTTGGCAGTTTATTAAATGTGACTCTAACTTGGTAGAGTTAACGTGGATCCTTATTGAGATCATATATTGTAGTATAATGACTAAGTATGATGGGCTGATGATATCTCATTGTCTTATTTGAGTACATACTCATGGATTGTATTATGCTTAGTGTAGTACTTAAATGTTGCACTATGATTATTGGTTGAACATGAGTATATTTTACCATGTGGCTATATTGCTTATTTATGCATAGTATTTTAAATAAATGTTACACTATGAGATTTGTTGAACATGAGTATATTTTACCATGTGGCTATATTGCTTATCCCGGTTGTGGATTATATTTCAAGTAACTATTATGTGCTTGATAATGTGTTAATCGGTGATATTGGGGTATAACATAATACGATCAATTATGGAAGTGTGACCTAATGTGATCGGATTATGTTATACCATAGTGACCGTCCCCTCCCTGTGGCCGCGGGTTGGGGTTATAGCATCTGTAGTGAGCCAAAAGCCTTACGAGTTGCTACTATCTTATTTGGTTCCCTTTGAAAAATGGGTCTTATAACATGTGAGTATTGCTTAGCGGCTCATTTGTAAGATTGGAGTATTATTATACCCAATGTTGTACGACTAATGTTCGAGACGGGAAAAGGTAAACCAAGGTAATGTAAGGTGTTTACACTTTTCCAACGTGTTATATGCAACTTGTTATGTGTTGCATCTTATATGGCATATTCTTTGCATTCATAATAGCTTGCTGAGATTTATTCTCACCCCTCTCTCTTTAATGTTTTAGATCCCGAGACAGGTGGACCGACCAAGTAAGGGCGAAAAGGAGTTTAGAAGTGGTATTTTGGGAATTGTCGGGTTATGTATAAGTTGGTGTAGAAAGTGTATGTTGGTATAATTCTTTTAAAGGGTTGTATTCATAAACTCAAATTCTATTTTATATTCGACATCTTTTTGTAACTAAAATCGTTTATTACTTTCAAGGTTGGTCAACTCTTCCGCCAATGTGGGAAGGAGTAGAGTTATTTTGAAATGGTTGTGTTTATGTGAAAGTTAAATAAAAGTTTTTAAAAGTTTAGGTAATTTGGGTTAGTTTGAGGACGCTCCAGCTCGGGACACGTGTAGATTCCGGGTCGGGGTCCTCACAGCCTCCTACTAAACATGAATTTTTTAATTGTTATAGTATTAAATAGGTTCAAGAGAGACATATTGATGTGGCACCACGTGATACTAAATTTCAAGTTTTTTTTAAAACTTGTCCACGTGTAATAATCATAAGTTTCTTCCTTTACAATATATTTTAGAGAGATTGTTATTTGTACTTATATTTGGTTGCTAATATCACTTATAATGCAAGTAGAAGTAAAAGAAAAAGAATGAGAGTAATATAGAAAGTTTTGTAGTTTTCTATTAAATTCTTCAAATAATTAATATTTATGGATGTTTTAATTGTTATAGCATTAAATAGGGGTCAAAATATATTTACCCCCTCAACTATTCATCAAATCCCATTTTACACCCATGCGCGAAATTCATCTCACTATGATACCCAATGGCAAAATTACCTCACTTTGTCCCCTAGATTCTAACAAACGTTGAAAATTTAATGAAATTGGTCATGTGCATATTACATGCGGGATAAATACATCTTTTATATTTTTTTAACTACACTAAGAAAATAATTTTTAAAAAAAAAAACTCCACTTAGAAAATTGAACAATGTCTTCTTAAAATAATAAAAATTTAAGGTAAAAAAGAATATTATTATTAATTTCTTGTATATGGAAGAGTGAGCAAATTAAACAAGGAATAGTAAAATAATAGATAAAGTATTTTTCTAATTGACATACGTCAAAAGAGTGGTAAAAATAAATTAAATGAAACTTAAAAAGTTAAAATGAGAATGATCAAAATATCCATCATGTGACCTGCACATGACTAATTTCGTTAAATTTCTAACGTTCGTTTGAATTCAAGGAGCAAAGTGGAATAATTTTAACATTGAATATCAAAGTGAGACAAATTTTGTATAGGGGTGCAAAGTGAAATTTGGTGTACAGTTGAAGACGTAAATATATTTTGTCATTAAATCTATACTATAGTATATTAAAATTGGCAAAAATTAACATGGGTGTGACACCTCATCAAGAAATGGGATTATCTTATATTCTAGGAAGCCACATCATCCTAGCTATTGATGTGCCGAGGCTTTTCAAATTCCGACTCTTAGTTGAGTATATTAGACAATAATATTAGGTATGGTATTAGGTGAAAGTATTGTTCTAAAAAAAATAGACTATATATACCATGAATTTATATGATCACTATACATTTTGAAAGGATTATACAAAGTTTATTAACTGAATATACTAGAGAAGAATATTAGATATATAGAGACTAGAAGTGTAGACTTGGTAGGCCTTTCATTTCAAAAGGTCAATAAATTGATACATGATTATCCAACTTTTCGGCTTCTTAGGAATTTCTTGCACTCTCATGCCTCCATATCACCTGACTCTTTAATTTTGGATGACTCTTCACATGTCATTTATTAATTAAAATTAATACATGATTATTCAACTTTTCGGCTTCTTAGGAATTTCTTGCACTCTCATGTCTCCATATCACTTGACTCTTTAATTTCGTCTATTAATTATTTATAATTATCAATGTCCTTCCATGTTAGGAATTTCTTGCACTCTCACCCACCTCCTCTATGGCGTTTTTCCCCCTATTTTCTTCATATTTTGCCGGCAGTAGTACAGTGGATTATATCTTCTTCAATGTCATAATTTTTATTGGCATGCAAAGGTGCTTCGATAAGTTCATCCGATATATTTGTTGTACTTTGTTATAATTTTGGTGTTGGTAGTATGGCTAATTTGGATTAAAAACATATTCTTGATTTTGTTTCAAGTTGTATTTATAGCATCATGGTTTTGATTTTTCTCTTGGTCTTAATCTAATCTCTACTTTATTTTTTTATGCAAACTATGATTTATGTTATTATTTAATATTAATTATACTTCACTTTTGCATATATATATTTTAATTTTGATTTACTTTTATGATTTGCTCTTGATTTTTTTTTTTTGAGAGAGTTTGCTAATTTATAGATTGATTTAAATGAATACTTTATTTCGACTTGACGACTTTACATTATTTTCTCTTTTGATTTTGATTATGTTTTAACTTTTTCTATTTTTCTCAAATATTGATTGGCCTTTTGCTTTAATTTTAATTTTCCCTTTCAAAATATTATAATATTTGCTTTGATTTTCTTTGTTAATTTTTGTCTATTTTGATTAAAACATTTTGATGAAGAAAACATAGTATATTGAAATTATAATATCTTATGATATGATACATATTATTATTATTTTTATACATATTTCCTTATAAATATATGATCTTAAATTTTATTTTTGTTACAATTTATATTTTTGTTTACATTTTGGCTCAAATAAGAATTTCATTTTGATTTTTTAATTGGTTTATTTACTTTTTAATATAAAATTTGTTTGATTTTCGCTTCGCTTTTGATTTTGTTTTAGGCCTAATTTACAAATTGATTTATAGGTGATTTTTTTTTTTTTTGCCTTTAAAAAATGTTTCCTTTTGATTTAGTTCTTGCTTTTGTTTTATTTTTATTTCGTAATTGAATGTAGTTTTAGATTTATAATTTTTCATTTAATTTAATTTTTTTATTTTTTAACTATTTTGATTATAATTTGTGAAGTATTATAGTATATGAAATTATAATATTTTATGATTTTAATTTTTTCATATATATTTTTTATGCTTTCTCTTAAAAATTTAACTCTTATGTTTAACTTTTTGTGGTAATTCATTTTTTTCAAGTTAATTTCAATGTGAATTTAGTTTTGGCTATGAATTTATTATTATTTTTTTAATAAAAGATTTATTTTCATTTTCATTTTCATTTTAATAATTATTCTCTTTATTTGAATATGGACTTTTTGTACTTTTATTTCAAATTTTATTGGTTTAATTTTTTTTTAATGTTTGTTGTAGTATTAGTTTGTGTTTTGTATGAATTCCTATTTTTAACTTATTTTTTATTTTATTTATTTCATATTTTGAGAAGTAAATTTAAATTTAAATCTAATTTTATTGATTTATTTATTGGTTGACTTAGAATTGAAACGTGACTCATTTACATTTACAACGTAGGTTATATAGAAGAGCAAGTTTTGGGAGAACCCAGTTTCTCCATAAATTATAAAAAGTCCAATTTTTTTCAACTTGCAAATATTTGACGAATATAGGAACAGTTTAAAAAAACAGGACTTTTTATAACTTAGGGAGAAACTAGTTTCCCCCAAAATATTGTGTATATAGAATTTTTTTTCCTTCATTTGTAATTATTTTTTCTTTTGAGCTAATTTTTATGCCAAAATCTGCTGAGAAACGTGTTTCTCCATAATTTATGGAGAAAACGCACACACACACGTACTTTCCACCACGCAAAAAATGGCTTCAATGGCGTTTTCTTCAATTCTCAGTACGCCCACCCACAATTTCACTCCTGCAATACGAACCTCAAATCTGCCCCCCCACGTGCTGCCTTTCCATTTTCTATCCTTCAAAACCTCCCTGAGCTCCTCAATTTCACAAAGTGGGTTCTCTTTTTCAGGCACTCCCTCCAACTCTCGACGTCGCTCCGGCGTGGTGGCTGTCATTGACTCCGGCGAAACCTTCATCTTCGATTGCGATGGTATTTACTAGTATCAAAGTTAATTCTAATACTCCCTCCGCCTCGATCTTCCTAAAAAAACAATTATTTTTGGATATGTTGGGTGGATTTGGTTCTAATGAGATTGATTTTGTCCGTCTTTTGTTGTTTCTGGATATCTATTAAAAAGGTTCTGGATATCAATTATAAAGCTTCTGGATATCAATTAAAAAGCTTCTGGATATCAATTATAAAGCTTCTGAATATCAATTATAAAGCTTCTGGATATCCAGAACTCTTTGAAAGGATATCCAGAACCTTATGTAAGTGATATCCAGAAATTTAGAATTGGTTTCTGGATATAAGTTTTAAGGCTTCTGGATATCCATATTCAATGTTCTGGATATCCAGAACCTTGTGAAAGTGATATCCAGATCAGAAATTTGGTCTTGGCCTTGAATTTGGTCTCAAATCTTTTTTCTGGATATCCGTCCCAAAGCTTCTGGATATCAATCCCAAAGCTTCTGGATATCCAGAAACCCGTTTCTCCATAACTTATGGAGAAACGCGTTTCTCCCTAGACCTACTCAATTTTTATTACAATTGACATTTTGAATTAATTTTTATTTAATGATTTTAATTTTATTTTTCATTTTTATTGATAATTTTTGGTTTATTTATTTTTATTATGATTTAAGATTATTGTAGATTCAAATTTTTATTTATTTATAAATTTGCGTGAGTTTACTGTAGTAAAATCTTTGACCAATTAAATTTGAATGAGAATTTTATTTTGATTAATTATTTATTTCCTTTTGGTTATTATTTGCATTTTCGTATTTTATTTGGATTTGTTTTTTATATTTTTTGGGCTAATTTTAAGTTGAAATTATGTTTGAAGTTTATTTTCTTTTACTATATGTTTATATTTTATCTTGATTAAGATTTTATTCCCATATTTTATTTATATTCCAGTTTGATTTTATTTTTTTTAATTAATAATTATTGTTTTAGATTTGAATATTAGTCAAAAAAGTTATTAGTTACTTTTATATAATAATTTATAAAATTTTGTTTCTAGGAACTGAAATTACATATTTGTAAAATGTTTGATTTTAAACAAATGTCCCATAAATTTGTTGTGATTTTTTTTTATTTTTTTTTTATCATTTCCCTTTAAAAACCAATTATCATACAAAGTTATTGCAATATTAAACGTGACATAAATAATCACTCCTTCACATACTTATTTGAATGAATATATCAATAAAGAGGTGGAATGCAAATGATCAACTCAAGATATGGAAGCATGCCAAGTTAAAGAAAGTGCGTGATCAAAATACATTTAAAAATGATACATTCGAATATATGGATGAACTATAATGTTAAAAAAAAAAAAAAAGTGATTTTCTTAATTCTTTCATCCTTTGATAATAAATTAATAAATATCACTATAATTTGATAATGTTCATTTTATTGAACTATCTTCATATGAAAAAATATAATAATAATATAGTTCTTATACATAAAACTAATATTATCTTACTATCACAATGTATGCACTTTTCATTATTTAATATTCAAAAGAATGTCCATTTTATAAATAAAATATAATTATTCTCAGACCCTCATCCCAAAAAATATTCTCTATATCTCGAAAATTTGTCTCATTTAATTTTTTAGTGGTCAACATTAATTGCGTATCAATAACATTTTTTAGATCATTATTAAGTAAACATTAAAGTTTTTTCAAAGTTCAATAATGTTGACCACTACATAAATACGTGAAGGTTGAAACTAAATTTTTATATAAAAGATAAATTATAATCATTTCTAAAAAATTATAATTTCAAAAAAAATTAATGCATACTCCCGTGCGAAGAAGCACGGGCTTTTTACTAGTAAGTATTGATTTAGTGCCACATAAGTATTGATTTGGTGTCACGTGGCACTCTAGATTTCAAGTTTTTTCAAAACTTGTCCACATGGCGTAACCATAGGTTTTCGCCTTGACTTTTATATATATATAGATTTCGTGTATTAATTAATTCCATAAAGAAAAAAAAATTGTGTAAATTTGTTAATTTTTTATTCGAATAAAAAGAAAGAAAGAGTAAGTCAAAATTAATTTATTTTTTTCCTTCAGAATTGTTAAAATTGATTTAAATAAAAATTTGGTCCCTTAACTTGGCACTTTTTATTAATTTGGTCATCCATGAATAATGTTTTTTAGTTTGGTCCCTTATGTTGCCTTTTTTGCAAATATGCCCCTTTTGTTTGTGGAATATTTGTAAATACCAAAAATACCCTTGTACTAAATAATAATTTAGTCCCTATACTTAACACTTTTTATCAATTTAGTCCTTTATGATCGTTATTTATTACTTTGTCTCCTCTCTATATTTTTGCTAATTTATAAACATTATTTAAAAATATCCCTTACGATACCTATTATGAGTTTTCAAATTTTTGCATCCAAACTATAAAATAATTATACATTTTCATATGAATAAAATTATAATTATAATTTCTTATAGTTAGAAAACTGAACATCGAGTACATAGTAACGGGTATTATTGACTAAGTGTTAAAAATTAGCAAAAATATAGCATGAACAAACTAATAAAAAAAATATCATAAGGAACTAAATTGATAAAATTGTTAAGTTTAGGGATCAAATTATTATCTAGTATAAGGGTATTAATGGTATTTTTAAATATTTCACAAATCAAAGGGGCAAATTGGCAAAGAAAGCCAATATAAGGGACCAAACTAATAAAAAAATCATAAGAAACCAAACAAATAAAAAGTGACAAGTTTAGGGAACAAGTTATTATTTAATCCTTAAAAATTTTAGAAATTAATTTGGAAATTTAATTTCATGTGATCATAACTCAAAAATAATGAGATCTTTAAATTTTAAATTGACAAAATTTTCAATTAAAACAATTTTGACAATATTTTAATGTTAAACCAAAATTTTAAACATCCGACAAATTTTGATTCCCAAGTTCCATTTTGAAAGTACGGGCTAAGTTTAGACCCCATTTAGGCCAAAATACGGGGAAAACGTTTTTTTTTTAATTTGAAAAAACGAATTTTTGAACCAGCTGAATCGTGCGGTAATATTTTTGTAAATAATTGAAAATTTATAAAAAAAACTTGATGACATATTTGTAAATAATCAAAAATTCTCAACACTCCCTGACACTCTCCAATACACCAACGGGCACTATCTAGCACACGGACCGGTCATCTTAAATACTATTACCAACCATTTTAATATTTCATTTTATAAAAACTTCGAAGGTCCATTTGAGAGCCTAAATAACGTCTTTTTTAGGTCTTGAAATTCTCTTCGATTGCATATGGTGTGCGTTCTGTGGTTAATCAGAAGTCAAAAGTTACGCTATTTGTCGCACCTGCGCTCAAACGACTACATAATAGCATTTTAAAAGACATGAACTAGCGTTATTAAACATGTGCAGTGACGATATTTTGTAAGATTTTAGAAAAAACTTGTTTGTATATTGATTAACCATGAATATATATAGTACAATATGAGGAGTCCTTTCTATAAAAGGATTTGGAGTCCTAAACTATACAATTAAGTGATTTGGTTTCCTAATACAAATACAGTACTAAATTACATGAATACCATATAGAAACCAAATCTAGGTAGGAAACTTCAAGGCAGCTGTCAACTGACGAGGCGGGCGCCTGGAGACACACGAGGCGGACGCCTGAGAGACAGTGGCAATGGTTGAGGCATTGTGAGTCTGAGGCGGGCACCTGGTCTTAGGTGAAGCGGACGCCTTGCATCCATAAGGTATAGCCGTGTTCTGTTGAAGACGAGGCGGGCGCCTGGAGACACACGAGGCGGACGCCTGACTTCCAGCACCTGTGGCTGTGGTATGACGAATCTGAGGTGGGGCCTGGCAGGATCTGAGACTGGCACCTCATTTGTACTTGGAGGAGAATCATCCTTAGAGTCATCTTTAATACGCCCCCGCAAGATGGACGATCCGAGGAGAAGACCAATCTTGGAAGTAAGGTGTTGGAAGCGTATACGAGGTAGTGGTTTTGTTAAGATATCCGCCAGTTGATCCGAACGAGAAATGTGTTGAACACGAAGAGAGCCGGATTGAACTTGTTCACGGACAAAGTGAAATGAGAGAGCCACATGCTTCATCCGAGAGTGGAATACCATGTTAGCAGAATAGGTTGTAGCACCTAGGTTGTCACAGTAGACCACAGGTGTAGCGGGCAAGGAGAATCCAAGCTCAGTAAGTAGGTCCTTGACCCATGTGAGTTCAGCAGCGGTGTCAGCAATTGCTCAAAATTTTGCCTCAGTTGTGGATCGAGCGAGAGCACGTTGCTTGCGGGATGATCAAGTGATGGGTTGCACCCAAGATAAACTAAGAACCCGAAAGTGGACACAAAGTCGTCTTTGTCACCTGCCCAGTCCGCATCACAGAATGCATGAAGGGAGGGAGGAGACTTGGCAAAAATCTGAAGACCCAAATGCATAGTGCCATGAAGGTAGCGGAGAAGCCGCTTGAGTGCAACCCATTAAGGAGGTTGAGGGTTTTGCATGAACTGAGCGAGTTTGTTGACGGAGAAGGCAATATCGAGACGAGTGAAGGACAGATATTGAAGTCCACCAACAATGGCACGATAGGGGGTAGGGTCAATAGCGGGAGTGGCAGTGGACCGAGTGAGGGGTGGTGATGTGACCATGGGAGTTGGGAGTGGTTTGCAGTCAATCATTTTGTGACGGGTGAGAAGATCATGGATGTATTTTTTTTTAGAGAAGGAGCCCATCATGGTTTGGGACTACTTCGACACCCAAGAAGTAGGATAAGGGGCCAAGATCTTTTAGAGAACCGGTGATGATAGATCGTGATGAATGACTGAAGGTGAGATGGAGAGGGTCCGGTGATAATAATGTCGTCGACATATACTAGCAAGTAGATTGGGGAAGGGGATGTGTTTAGTATGAAGAGGGAGGGGTCGGCTAAAGAGGGGTGAAAGCCAAATGATGTGAGGTAGGTTTTGAGTTCATGAAACCAGGCACGAGGGGCCTGTTTGAGACCATAGATGGCCTTGGAAAGACGGAAAATGGAGGACGGGTTGGCGGAGTCCTCAAATTCGGGGGGTTGGGTCATAAATACAGTTTCAGAGAGGGTACCTTGAAGGAAGGCATTGTTGACATCAAGTTTGCGAAGTGGCCAATGATTGGTGGTGGCAAGAGAGAGGATAAGTCGGACAGTGGCTGGTTTTACAACTGGGCTAAAGGTGTCGGTGTAGTCAACACCGGGTTGTTGGTGAAAACCCTTGGCTACAAGTCGAGCCTTGTATTTCTGAATGGTGTTGTCGGGATTGTATTTGATGCGAAAGACCCATTTGCATCCGACAATATTATGAGCTGTGGTGGGGGGAACCAGAGACCAAGTGTTGTTGCGGGTTAGAGCTTGAAATTCTTCAATCATGGCATTACGGCAGTGGGGAATGGATAGGGCTTGTTTGGTGGTGGTGGGAAGGCTTGTGGGTGAGGTGAGAAGGGAAAGGTTGGCATACTTTGGGTTGGGTTTGGTGATGCCATGGGATAGTCTTGTGGTGATAGTGTGGGTGGGAGGTGGAGGGGAGGCAGGGTTAGGAGTAGGTGGGGTAGTTTCAAGCTGAGAGGGGGTGGGGGTTCATTTGGAGTGAGATTGGGAGAAGGATGGGTTGGGGAGGAAGGTGGGGTTAGGGGGGAGGTGGAATAGAGGAGGTGGTGTTTAGAATAGGGAGAAACAGGGTGTGTCATTCAGAGGGAAGAGGAGTGGAAGCAGTGGGGGAATTGGTGGTGAGGGAGTTGTATGTGAAGGTGGTTTCAACAAAGGGGACATGGCGGGAGGTGTAGACACGATGGGAGGTGGGATCAAGGCAGTAATATGCACTTTGCGTAGGTGAGTAACCAACGAAGATACATGGGATGGATTTAGGGGCTAGCTTGTGGGAAGTGTATGGGCAGAGCCAGGGATAGCAGAGGCAACCAAAGCTATGTAACTTGGTATAGTTTGGAGGGGAGCGGAAAAGGCGGAAGTAGGGGGAATCATTAGTTAGGGTGGGAGTAGGCAATCTGTTTATGAGGTAGGTGGCAGTGGTGAGAGCATAGGGCCAAAGGGTGAGGGGTAGGTTGGCATGGGAAAGGAGGGTGAGACCCGTTTCAACAATGTGGAGGTGACGACGTTCGGCGTAGCCGTTGTGTTCAGAAGTGTGAGGGGGTGTAGTAAGGTGGGTGATGCCATTTTGACCAAGGGTGGGTGTGAGTTTGAGGTATTCACCCTCATTGTCGGAGTAGATTTGAATGATGGGGCGTTTGAAGTATTTTTTGACTAAAGCTTTGAAGCGAAGGAAGGTGTTATAAGTGTCGGATTTGTGTTTGAGAGGGTAAAACCAAATGTATTTAGTGAAGTGATCGACAAAGATGACATAGTATTTAAAATTGTCAAGTGAGTAAATTGGAGAGGTCCATACATCCGAAAAAATGTGATCAAGGGGAGCATGTGAGACAAGAGTAGAAGATGTAAATGGCAGCTTGTGGCTTTAATTAATAAAACAAGAATTACAAGGAGATAAGCTAGAGGAAATAGATAAACTAAACTTGCTACGTAATAAACTAAGAATGGGGGAAGCGGGATGTCCTAATCTATGATGCCATAGCTGTGAGGAGAGAGAGCTTGAATGAGCTTGAATGGGCGGATGGTGCCAAATGTAGACACCATCCTCAAGGTTTCCATGGATAAGAGTTTGACTCGTGGCTTTGTCCTTGATAAGAAAAGAAGAATGTGAGAATTCAATGATGGCATTGTTGTCACGACAAAATTGAGACACGGATAGAATGTTGCGAGTAATAAGAGGGACATGCAAGACATTATTAAAAATGAGAGGGGAGGAGGATGTGGGGAGAGAGAAGGAACCTATGTTGGAAATCGGAAGAGAGGAACCGTCTCCAATAATGATGTCGTCACTGCCATTGTAGGGTGTGTGTAAGGCAAGGTTGAAAAGATCGTTGGTGATGTGATTGGTTGCACCACTGTCGATGAGCCAAGAAAGGGGTGGAGGGGGTTGGGATAGGCTGCGGTGTGAGCTTGGGGGTTAGGTGTTGGATTACAGTTTTGGCAAGAAAGAGGGGAGAAGGTCACGGTGGGGTGGTCGTGCTTGAATTAGCGACATTGGGAGATGACATGACCAATGTTGCGGCAATATTGGCACTTTCCTTTAAAGGGGAGGGGTGAATGGTTTGAGCAAGAGGATGGAGAGGGGTTGGTGGTGCGGTGGTAGCCACGGTTGGGGGATGGACGGGTTTGGGTGGTGAAGGCGGTGGTGGGGAGAGGAGTGGTGGTGGTGGATTGTTTAAGGGTGAGTTCATGTTGGATGAGTTTTTCGTGTATGGCTTCAAAGGAGATAGGGTTGACTCGGGCTCGGGTGGAGTCTATGACGGGTTTGAAGGTTTCATAGTCCAAACCTTTTAGGATGGTGTAGATTATATCCTCGGAATCCATGGCAAGCTTGTCGGTGTAGGATTTGACAGCATTCATGTAATCAGAGATGGATAGTTGGTTTTTGGTAAGGTTTGCAAGGTTGTCTTTGATTTGAAGGATGTGTCCATGGGAGGGGTTGGCATAGGTGGTTTCGAGGATGGTCCAAGCTTTGTGGGAGGTTTTGGCTTGATGAATAAAGGGAGCAATAGCGGGATCTAAGGTTCCTATGAGGGCTCCAAGGATAAGGCGGTCTTGGCGAGACCAAGTGATGGCTGCCGGATTGGGAATAGTGGTGGTGGTGGCTGATTTGGCCGGTTCATCGTCCGTTTCAACGGTGGCTGGGGTGTTGGTGGTGATGTTATCCTCGGGTTTTGGGTGGGTGCCATCGACAAACTTTAAGAGGTCGAGGCCAAAGAGGATAGAGGTTATTTGGGATGCCCATGTGAGATAGGTTAGGGGGTGAGGGTGCGGCAATAGGATAGGTTTACTAGGAAGAGAGGTTGGTCGGGTTGGGCAGCGTTTGGAATGGTGGAGGAAGCTCCGGCCATTGCAAGGGTGGGGTGGGGCTGCCGAAAATTGGGAGAAGTTTTTAGGGTTTTGGGTTTTGAATCTTAATGCTCTGATACCATGTAAGATTTTGGAAAAACTTGTTTGTATATTAATTAACCATGAATATATATAGTATAATATGAGGAGTCCTTTCTATACAAGGATTTGGAGTCCTAAACTATACAATTAAGTGATTTGGTTTCCTAATACAAATACAGTACTAAATATACATGAATACAATATAGAAACCAAATCTAGGTAGGAAACTTCAAGGCAGCTGTCGACTGACGAGGCGGGCGCCTGGAGACACACGAGGCGGACGCCTGAAAGACAGTGGCAACGGCCGAGGCATTGTGAGTCTGAGGCTGGCACCTGGACTTAGGTGAGGCAGACGCCTTGCATCCAGAAGGTGTAGCCGTGTTCTGTTGAAGACAAGGCGGGTGCATGGAGACACACGAGGCGGACGCCTGACTTCCAGCACCTGTGGCCGTGGTATGACGAATCTGAGGCGGGCGCCTGGCAGGATCTGAGGCTGGCGCCTCATT
The DNA here is from genome assembly GCA_022495995.1 of Adenophora triphylla var. japonica. Taxonomy (NCBI): domain Eukaryota; kingdom Viridiplantae; phylum Streptophyta; class Magnoliopsida; order Asterales; family Campanulaceae; genus Adenophora; species Adenophora triphylla. The sequence goes on from JAFEMH010002853.1 coordinate 195,107, forward strand.
TGTGCTTGGAGGAAAATCATCCTTAGAGTCATCTTTAATATATTTATCACTCAAACGGGGTGTGCCGGTACAAGTATTTTGTTGTGCCATTTCACTTAAATATTTTGTTGAATGTATATTAATTGCTATTAATATATAGAAACCTCTGAAATTGATATTTAGTAGATTTGTTTGTCATGATCGTGGTCAAGTCCATGACCTTGTTCAAATGTACTTATTAATTTATATTAAGAACGCTTTAATATTGATATCCAGAACCATTTTATGATGATATCTAGAAGGTTTGTTATGGACTTAGCGATAACCTTGTTCAAATGTGATTGTTAAATGATATCTAGTTGTAGTGTTTTTAATGTCTGTTCCATTGTTTTTTACTGACAGTTGTGCTGTTTTTGATTCCCAATGCTCACAAATTTTCACTTATTTACTAAAATATCACATCACACAAAATCTCACTTATAACAAAAATAACATCGCACGAAAACACGTTTTACAAGAGATCAACTCCCAGTTTAATTAAGTCCCCAAGTTTAAACGCTACTTTATCAGTAATCAAACTTTAACCACGACTTTTGTCAAATTCTCACTTCAATTTTAATTCCATCCTATTTAAGGTTTTAATTACTTAAACAATTCATCACTAGACGACCAATGTCATGTCTTTCAAATGCAATCTTACATAAATGATAAAGTTATACATGAAATGAAATGTCCAAATTAATTTCTAAAATTTATTGAATACTCCCTCCGTCCCGTTTGAAGCTTCACCTTTTACTCAAATGGGTGTCCCGATAGAAGTTTCACCATTCTTAAAATGGAAAAGGTTTATTAATATTCTATTATACATACCCCACTTCTCATACTCACATTCATAAATTGTGGGGTCCACTTGTCATATCCACTAACTTTTCCTCCTCACATATTTAAATTGTGGGTCCCACTTGTGATACTCATTCACTTATTCTCTCTCACAACCATTTTCCACTCAACACTTTTCTTAAATTTTGTTCCACTTCCAAAATGATGAAGCTTGGGCTGGGAGAGAGGGAGTATTTAGACTACATACAATGGTTTCATACACTCTCCCCATTTCATCTAACACTTTTTACACTTTTTCTCATTCACCTAATATTTCATCTACCCATTTCATCTAACCCCCTACAATAACTAACTTAAATTAAATTTCAACTCCCTCCAACTCATTATTCTATACCCCACCACTTTGAGTGTTTTTTTTTTATGTCCAAAATCAAATGAAACTTATATCAATTTGTAGGGAAAAAAATGATGAATTTTGGTGAAAAAAAAAAATTTTAAAAATTAATTTACTAGGTGATAATTAAGCTCAAATTGAAAAATGAGTGTTTTTTTTTTGTGTCCAAATCAAATGAAATTTATATCAATTTGTAGGGAAAAAAAATTATGAATTTTGGTGAAAAAAAAAATTATGAATTTTGGTGAAAAAAAAATTAAAAAAAAATTAATTTACTAGGTGATAATTAAGCTCAAAGATTTGGGATAAAAAATTTTTTCGAAAATCCAACTGACCAATTACACGCTGACACTTGGCACAACCAGAAAAATCAAAAAAAAAAAAAAACAAACAAACCCGGCGCCTCACGCGCCTTTCCGGAGCGTGAGGCGCACGCGCCAAGGCCCCTCCAATGTCAAGCCGACACGTGTCCAATTTAAAAAAAAAAACATTTCAAACGGGATGAAAGTTTTCATCCCAAGATTTCATTTCACCTACTTTCATTCTCCCATTGTAAGCATTCAACCGGTTGAAATGGGTTTCATCCCCCATTTCAACCTCCCATTGTAAGTAGTCTTATTTAGAGAAATGTCTTGCTCTTTGCTTTAAAATCCTAAAAGGTAAGCTTTATGAGTGTCCGGAAAATTAGAAAGTCTTTTACCAATCGAGTGCCCACTAATTATTCATTTCACCAGAATGTCCACTAACTAGTGCCCACTAATTATTGACAGGAGACTTATTAAATAGTGGCCACTAGTTATTCATTTCACCAGCAAATATCTTATCTCTTCTCTCAATTTATAGAATCCATGTCCAGTGTGTGAGTGTTCGAGCCATTGGGAGAAAGCATGGATATGAAAAAGCTCATTTTTGAAGCGTCGGTAGAAGGAAGTGTATCTTCCTTGCTAGGATTGCTTCGAGAAGATCCATTAATTCTCGATAGAGATATTATACTAAATCCTTACAACGAGACACCCCTTCATGTGGCATCAATGTTAGGCCATCTTGATTTTGTCCGAGAGATTCTCAGACAAAAGCCTGAGTTAGCTACAGAGTTGAACTCTAGAAGATCTTCCCCTCTTCACTTGGCATCAACAAAAGGGTACGTGGAAATAGTGAAGGAGTTGATATTGGTCAGCCCTGACACGTGCCTTGCACGTGATAGAGATGGATGGAATCCTGTCCATCTTGCAGCCATGAAAGGGAGGATCGATGTTTTGAAAGAGTTGCTCCGAGCTAGGGTTCATGCAGCTAGAGCCATGGCACACAGGAATGAGACTATCTTGCATTTATGTGTTAAACACAACCAGATAGAGACTTTAAAGCTTCTGGTGGAGACTCTTAGTGATCACGAGTTCGTTAATTCTAAGGATGATGATGGACATACTATTTTACACTTAGCAGTGGCAGATAAACAGATTGAGGTATTTATGTAACAATTATTTTCTGTTGTTAAACATAGCAAACAACCCCCCCCCCCCCCCCGAAATGGTAGTATATAATATATTCCCTTTGTCCAATAACACTTTGCACTAGTTCCATTTGGTTGTCCCATAACAAATTGGACTACCGAAATGATAAGTTTAAAATATTTATAATTTATTCATTAGGACTCAATTGTCATACTCACATCAACTATCCACTTACTATTCTCTACCCCACTTTATCTCTCCACCTTACTTTTCACACTCACACCTCCTTAGTTTTTCTTAACTTCCTTGTCCCAAAATTTGTGCAAAGATCCCTGGGACGGAGTATATTTTTTCTATTTTCAGTTGTTAAACATAGTACCCCCAAAATAGATAGAAATTCTCTATTTTAAGAGTGTATTATTTTCTATTTTCTGCTTTTATGCAAACTTTCATTCATCAATTTCTTATCACCTCTAAAATTTATGCAGACCATAAAATTCTTGCTTCGGAATACTACAATAGAAGTGAATGAGCCAAATGTAGATGGGGTTACAGCAATGGGTGTTTTAGCACTATCCCAAAGAGATGTGAATGACAAAGAAATCAAGGAGAACCTTACAAGTGCAGGCGCCATTGAAGAAAATAGAAACAATTCAAAGCAGACGCAAAACCATACAGAAACTTTATTGAGCCGGAGGGACTTGGCCCTCCTAGAACCTCCAGCATCAAAAAAGAAAATAGTGGAAAATGGTCCCCAAAACCAGGAAAAATGGTTGGAAGAAAAACAAAGCACGTTAATGGTGGTGGCATCACTAATAGCAACCATGGCATTCCAAGTTGGCGTGAACCCTCCAGGGGGTGTTTGGCAAGATACCAACGATAACCATAAGGCAGGCTACTCTATAATGGCATCTAATGCTTCATCTACTTACAGGTTGATGGTAATTACCAACACGGTTAGCTTTATTGCGTCGCTTAGCATTATTCTACTGCTTATAAGCGGGTTGCCAATCAAGAGGCGTATATTCATGTTTATTTTGATGGTTATAATGTGGATTACTGTAACCTCTACTTCACTTACTTTCCTCCTCGCCATGATAACTCTTTCGTATGGTCTTGATTCGGATGTCCCCTTTTTGGTAATGGTTAATACGGTAGTTCAGGTGACGTGGGAGTTGTTATTGGTAATTCTCATCTTGTTTCACGTCATCCGTCTCATAATCAAGGGCATCCCCAAGCTAAGAAATTACTATAATTCCCAAAGAAGAGGAAGGCTGTCAAGGTTCACTACGAATCAGGATGGCGTTTAATTTTTGAAATGTGTCCGATCATTGATCATCTGGCTTGTAAGGTTGGTAGGGCCCACTACAGAGCGAACCCTATGGATTTCACAGTCGCATGTCCAAATTAATTCATCATTCTTAAATATTCTGCTGCATTGCTGAATGTATTTGATTGTATGTGTAAGTAAATGTCTTCCAATTCATCATATATATGTACATATGTACATGTGTGTGTATATATATACATACAAAAAAATGTCTGCAATAATGTGTGTGTATATATATATATATATATGTACATGTGTGTGTATATATATACATACAAAAAATGTTTGCAATAATGTGTGTATATATATATATATATATATATATGTTGTATTGATATACTCATGGCTTCATGATATGTAGTTGTAGATTAATGTTGACTTCATACAATATCTATAGTATAAAACACAACTGTCTGTGAACAGTTGTATGAACAGTTTCAAATGTCAAATTTTTCATTTTGCTCTTACTAAGTTGTCTCTTTCCCATTTTGCCCTTAAAAAAAAAAAAAAAAAAAAAAAAAACATGTGTCGAGAACTTTTACTAGTGACTTGATATGAGAAGCCAGTTTTCAGTTACAAAAGCTTCAAAATGTCTAACAAAGGAAGACTGCTTCTGCTTAACTTTTTTATGAAATATATACTTGTGTTTTCTTTGTTTTTTTTTTAATCGAAATTGGCAATGCCACTAAATTTTATTAATAGAATAAAAAAGAAAAGAAAAGTACAGGGAAACATAAAGTCTTACCTCAAGAAAAAAGGTGAAAACATCAACAAAGAGGTATAAGGAAAAGAGGTTAATAATAAAGTTACAAAAAAAGAGTTACAAATTTTGGTTTACAATAAAATTTTGCTGGTGATATTAATTATAATGTGACGAGTTCACAATTAGTGCAACCAATAAAATATTGTCACTTTCTGTCTTTTTTGTAACCTTAAACCCTATTAAACCTGTAATAACATACTCCCTCCGTTCCATATTATCTTACCCATTTTACTATTTTGGGCGTCTCATTTTAAAGTCACATTGTCCTAAAAAGGAAACTTTTTAATACTTCTTTATTCATGGGATCCACTTGTCATACACAACACTTTTCAAATTTACTATTTTTTCCACTCATTAATCTCTACTACCCACTCACAACTCCTACTTTAATAACATTATTACTTATTTTGTGTTCTCAACAATAAACGAGTAAGCTTTTCGGGAACGGAGGGAATATCTATTTAAAAGAGAAAAAAATGTACAAAATTTATCACCCACCCAAAGTTCCCATTGATAAGAACCCATGCGAACTAAGACAGACATTGTTGCTGTTAGTGGGTTCACTTCACACCAACTTGAACTGACATTGTGTTGTTAGTGGCCACGTTTATCGTGATTCCTTTCTTTTCCAACCCACTTTCCCTTCTTCTTGACTTCTTGTGGCGCTTTTCTTATTATGGCTTTTGTTTGATTACAAAATGATTTGACAATCACTCACACTGATGATCTGATTGATAAAAATTACAACTTGTTTTGAGTAAAAAAAAAAAAAAAGATCTGATTGGATATTTTACAAAATGAATATTAAAGCCTGCAAACGTAATATCCAATCAAAAATTGTCAAATTATTTTGTAATCTAAATTTTGTAACGTTTTTTATAAATTTAGTATTACTCATATTGGGTCCAAACATATTTTTTTGAGCGGCAAAAATAACAAAAAGACCAACTCATATGCTATCGAGCGAACTGGGCCTGGACTTAGAACATATATCCAGTTCAGGAAGAGTCCATTTCTTTCCTCAATTGACCATGTTATTGGGGCGGAGATATAAAACGGGCTGGCCCTGCAGAAGTGGGCTTTTTGAGCATGACCCAGACATACCTAGCATGTTTCAAGGGCTTAGCCTGGAAAGTTCTTAATTGGGGTTTGACTGTGCACATCGAGGCGTTAACCAAAACCGGCCGACCATTTTTGGATATTTAATTTAAATTTTTTTGTGAAAGGACAAAAGTGTCGTGTATTTTTGTCATTTTATAACAATATTAAAATAAAAAAATATATACGGGTCGAATTTGACGGGTTGCTTGTATAGCTTGTGGCCTAAGTAGACAAAATCTAGGACCGACCCAACCCACTATCACACAGGCCTACGGGTTGGGCTAGTTGGTAAGAACTAATTTGATGTAGGTTTTAAAGTCCAATAAATTCTTAATTTCTAAGTCCGTCTAACTACATGATAGTCGTGAAAAAGCATTACAATGCCTTCAGTTTCATTCTGATTCAGCCTCACTCGAGGAGGAACGACATATAAGGAAACGATGGGCAACAATCATCCTTCGAGAACAGATTTTCTGGAAACAGCGGGCTAAATTTCATTGGCTTAAAGAAGGAGACCTCAACACCAAATTCTTTCATCAGGTTGTGAATACTAGAAAGAGAAGGAACAAGATTACTACGCTGCAAAGGAATAATGGGGAATGGGTGTCAGATCAGTCTACTCTCTGCGGCATGGTAGGGGAATACTTTTGAGAATTATTCACAGCTTCTCAAGGAGGTGATATTCAGGAAGTAGAGGGTCTTTTTCAGCCCCTAGTAACGGCAGCAAATAATGCAGATCTCACGAGGAGGTTCACAGAAGAAGAATTCCATACAGCAATAAAGCAAATGTATCCGGACAAATCACCGGGTCCTGACGGGTTTAATCCTGGCTTTTATCAAAAACTCTGGCAGGTGGTTGGTAAGGATGTCTTTCGCTCATGTGTGGCTTGGTTAGAGACTGCAACTTTTCCTAATGGTCTAACGGATACAAATGTTGTGCTAATTCCAAAATGTAGCAACCCCACTACTATTCGTGACTTCAGACCTATATCCCTTTGTAATGTGATTTATAAAATTCTGTCAAAAGTTCTTTGTAACAGATTAAAGAGCGTGTTGCCTGGTCTAATAGATAAAGCTCAATCGGCCTTTGTTTCGGGTCGTGCTATTCAAGATAATGTGGTTGTCGCTTTTGAGGCGGTTCATTCAATGAAGAGGAGGAATAGGGTCTAACAGAGACATTGCTCTTAAGATTGATATAAGTAAAGCGTATGATAGAGTGTCTTGGGACTATTTGGAGATTGTTTTGAGGAAAGTTGGCTTTTGTGATACTTGGGTTAGATGGATGATGCTTTCGCACAGTCACCAGGTATTCTATTATGGTTAATGGGATTCGCTTGGTCCAGCTTATTCCGGACGTGGGCCGAGGCAAGGACATCCACTTTCTCCATATCTTTTATTTTCAGTGTGCGGAAGGTCTGACCGCTCTAATTAGGGAAGCTTGTCAAAGGGGGTCTCTTCATGGTAATCGCATTTGTAGGGGCGCACCTGTTGTCACTCATCTTATGTTCGCGGATGATTGTCTTCTTTTTTGCCGTGCTACTATTCAGGAGTGTCAAACTCTCAAGTCTATTTTAGCATCCTATGAGCAATTTTCGGGACAAGCCATAAATTATACAAAGTCGGGGATCTTCTTTAGTTGGAATGTTTCAGATAATGACAGAGCAATTTTATCAAGTATTTTTGGTGTCACCAAAGAACCTCAACACTTCTTCTTACCTGGGCTTACCGTCGGTCATAGGGGGAAACAAAAAGATAATTTTCAGGTATTTGAGAGATCGGTTGTGGAATCGTTTACAATCCTGGAGAAGTAAATCACTTTCTAAAGCAGGAAAGTGTATATTGCTTAAGTCTGTAGCCCAAGCAATCCCAATTTATTGTATATCGACATTCCTTCTTCCTGATTCTCTATTGGACGAATTAGAGAAAATGATGAACTCGTTATGGTGGGGAAATCACAAGGACGAACGTAGAAGTATTAATTGGATGTCTTGGAGACGTTTGTGTGTTCGAAAGGCTGTAGGAGGGTTAAGTTTAAGGAGTCTCCATCTATTCAATATTACCTTGCTAGGAAAATGGGGGTGGCGTTTATTAACAGACTCCCATTCTTTGGTGTGCCAAGTTCTAAAAGCAAGATATTTTCCTAACGGTACGTTCTTGAATGCAAGTTTAGGCCAAAGTCCGAGTTATGTTTGGCGCATTATAATGGAGACACAAGACTTCTTGAAGTGTGGTTTACGGTGGAGGGTAGGTGATGGTAGCCAAATTCCAGTTTTGAATCAACCTTGGTTAAGAAATGATACCAGTTTTTACATATCTAATATAAACTCCTATATACCTCCTGATTTGAGGGTAAATAGTCTGTTTATTTCGGGTCAAAAACAATGGGATGCGGTTCTAGTTCATAATTTATTTGGAGATGAAGATGCTGATTCTATTTTGGCCATTCCTCTGTCGGATAGCAATAGAGTGGATACTTTGATTTGGCATTTCTCTCCCAATGGCAAATACACGGTTAGGAGTGCATATCATCTTGCAATGTCCATGACTTTGGATACGACTGATGCTGTTGTCGGTCCATAGGATATATTATGGAAGCTGAAGATCCCACCAAAAGTACAATTTTTCCTATGGCGGCTGGGTCGTGCTTGTCTCCCAACGAGAGATAGACTTCAGACAAAAGGAGTCATGCTTGGTGCTGAATGCGGCAATTGCGGACAGAATATGGAAGACTATTTGCATCTTTTGTGACATGCCCTAAGGGTCAAGACAAACTTGGAATCTTACATCATTTGGCAAAGAAAGGTTGGTCAAAGGCCACTCTTGCCACACGCTTGCGTATTCGGGCCGAAGGAGATGCTACAATATTTACATGGCGAAGATACAACAAAGGTTTGCTATGGTGTTGTATGGGTTGTGGCAAGAAAGAAATAATAGAATTTGGTGTAGATCTACGAAGCCACTTGCTTTGATCATAAGAAGAGCGCTGCATCTTCAGATTGGACCACAACAAAGGCAAGTTTCCGTTTCACTCTAACAAAGAAGAACGAGGCGGTGTAAAAGATGGCACGCTCCAAAAGAAGGATACATCAAGATTAATTCAGATGTCTCTTTCTCGAATGGGCAAAGAATGACTGGGTTTGGCCAAATGATCCGAAATGCTGTTGGCTCTTTTGTTGCTGCAAAAAGTCAGTTTATTCATGGAGTTATCAAGGTTGATGAAGGTGAAGCTAAAAGCCTTTATATGTCTCTATGTTGGGCACAGGAGATGGGATATGATCGTGTGGAGTTTGAGATCGACTCAAAAATGGTGTATGACAAACTGCATTCCATGGATCATGGTTATTCAGAATTAGACATGCTCATTTCTTCGTGTAACGATATTATTCGTCTTCATCCTTATTATGTTGTTAATTTAGCTTGTCGTGAAGCCAATTATTTGGCGGATGTTGTCTCTCGGGCTGCATTTTCTTATGTTAGCCCCACTATATGGGTTGAGCTACCATCATTTGTGGATAGCCAACTCATTTCCGTTTGTATTTGTTAATAAGATGGATTCTTTCTTTCAAAAAAAAAAAAAAAAAAAAAAAACTACATAATAGTCTGATTGTTTAACGGTACATATTAAATTTTCACAAATTTGATAATGAGAGGTGAGTCAAAAGGCAATAATATCCTTAATAAATTTTTATTCGACCCAAAATAGTTGTTGCTTTAATACTTTTCACAAATTTGAAAAAAAAAAAGGACTATGCCCGATAAGTTTTAAAAAAGTTTCATAATGCCCGATAAGTTCCTTCTTCATGTTGTATTATGATGTTGTATTATATTTCGAAAATACAACATCAATTAAGGACATAATACTGCATTCCGGCGGCCGCCGGTGACCGGAGTCCGAAGCCCATGGACCGGCGACCAGATTCCGACCTCCGGCGACCAGATTCCGGCGATCGGCGGCCGGATTCCGGTCAAAATTGCCAGACTCCGGTGAAAATTGACCGGATTACGACGAAAATTGACCGAAATCCGGCATGCGGCGATAGCAGCACGGGCAATGACTGAGCCGGGCCGCTGGGCGGAGGCTGTGGTGCGTGATGCAGATATGATTTTAAACTACTTGTGAATATGTGCCCAAATTGTGGAATTCACGCGAGTTTGAAGACATCCGGTTTAATTTGAAAAACGGAGTCGCCACGCCATTTTTATTTCCTCAAAACTTTGAAAAAAAGAATTTTATGGGTTCGGAGGTTAAGTTACCCCTTGGGAAGAACGGATCGTCGTTCACCCAAGGTGCCTTGCCGTAGCAAGTCTCCCTAGATTTCGTTTATTTTGCTTGCTTCGCGTGCTTTCTTGTGTGCATGTGTTTGAATAAAAGGGGAGGGAATGTCCCAAGTTGTCTTCCTGACGTACAAACCATTTATTGGTTGTCGCCGGATTTCTTGGATTTTATGTATTCGGGATTTTGATCCCGTCCTCATCTTGGACTTGTGATCATCGCATTTTGACCTCGGGACTTGCGTGATCGAGAGAAGGACTCTCTTTTATAGCCCAAAAATGAGGTTCTTTAGGAAGGAATGTCCCTAGCCCATCGATCCTACACCTTAAGACGATCGAGCTTATATGAATGCTTCATGCTCGTCTTAAATGATAATCGAAGATATAGGTTCAAGGTTGTCCCTTTCTAAAGAGATTATGGAACCTTTAATGGAAGAAACGATGTAAAGATAGGATCTTTACACCGGTCCGTTCTAAGGTTGCTAATAGGGACAAGGGAGAATGCATGTAAAAATGACATTTTTAGTGAAAAGATGACATTTTTGGGTTGCAAAGGATGCTTTTTGGTTTTCAAAGGATGCATTTCGATGTAAAAACATGATTTTTATGCAAAGGATGCATTTTAATGTAAAGAAGTGATCTTTATGCAAAGGATGCATTTTTATGAGGAAATTGGCATTTAATATGCAAAGGATGCATAAAGATTGCATTTTGAAAAGCAAATGATGCATTTTTATGATGAAGGAATGACCTTTAATGCAAAGGATGCATGAAAATGGATTTTATGTGCAAATGATGCATTTTTAATATAAAGATTGCAATTTTATGAGCAAATGATGCATAAAGATGATATTTTTATGTAAAAAGGGGATTTTTTAGGTGCAAATGATGCACCTTTAATTATAAATATTACATTTTTAATGACAAATGATGCCTAATTTATGCAAAGGAGAAAAGGGGTATAATAAATATATGATCTTTAATGAAAACTACCAAGTCCCAAGCAAAGATAATAACAATATATGAATGCAAGGAGCAATCTAATTTACATAGAGCAATTAAAATGCAAGGCAAGGGAGTGAGAGGTTACCAATGGTGGCCTCTTCTTGTTTGGGTTGAGCTAGGTGGAAGGACCAACTTTGGGATCTTCAAGGAGGAGGGAGGTGGCTTCTTGGCTTGCTTCTTCAACCTTCTTGGATTTCCAGCAGTATTTGAGTGTATTAGGACTGAATATAGAGTGTATTGTATGTGTTTTTCATCTTTCTAAAATGGGTAGAGGAGGGCTCTATTTATAAGCAGTCTGGATAAGACCAATGAAGCCGTGCGGCCAGAGATCCTTGGCTAATGCAGCCGTGCGGCATTATCCCTTGTGACTCAGCATGTTTCTAGAATCATGCAAGGTGGCAATTCTAGAACCTTTTCCAAATTAAGAAAAACGTGTTTCTTAATTGGTAAGCATTCCCTTCAGCCCTTAGATGATTTGGAACAGTTCCAGAATTGTTCCGGAACTCCAGGAAAGTCCGGGGAGCTACCGGGAAAATTATCGGAATTGCCGGGGAAATTAACCGGAAGGCATGAGTCAGATTTGGGTACTTACAGAAGCCCCTAGGCAACGTCACTTGCAGGGCGATTGGGGTTGTCGATAGAAAAGGATCCAATCTGGCGAATGCCGAGACGGATTGGGTGACCAAGGTGGTCGAGTGGCTGAACCTCTGGAAGGCTACCTACGTATCCCGAGTGGGAATCAAGCCAGGCCGTAGTTCTGAAGAGATCCTCTGAGGAATAGAGAAGAGAAAACTGGTCTCTTGATGGGAAAATAGCAGAGAAAATGACCTAAGAGGTCAAGCAATTGATCCTACTGGGGATATGCTAGAAGTGACCAATGTGGTCGGATGTAAAGACCTTTATGAGGGGCTATTTCATCACTGAGGAGTGACGAAGGAACAAGAGTGACCAAAGTGGTCGGATGGCTGGACCTTTTATGAAAGGCTACCTACGTATCCCGGAGGAATCAAGCCTTGATCGTAGTTCAAGCATCACTAGATAGGTTAGGAACGATGTCTAGGATCCTTGAAGGTTTTGACAATTAATGGAGGTTGTCACCTGATTGACAATTAATGGAGGTTGTCACCTGATTGACAATTAATGAAGGTTGTCACCTGATTGACAATTAATGGAGGTTGTCACCTAGCGTTATCCCGTTATAACGGAAGTAGCGGAGGCGACTGGGGAAGAAAGCTTATTTGCTTGGAAGATAAAGGATATCTTTTGAAAACGACGTTATCTTGGTTAAAAGATAACGAGAATTACATGCCCAAGTGGAAAGTCCAGGGGCAAAAGGGTAATTTCGCCGTAGCGAAAGAGGCCGCCCGCATGAGATGGGGCAAAAGAAGCCGTACGGCTAGAAGTCTAATTTTTCCAGATTATTTAAAACAGATTTGAACGGGCATTGGGCATTATTGCCGCCCTTGAACTGCCGAGAAAGAGAGAGAGAAGAGAGGAAGAATTTTCGAAATCCTTCAATCTCTTTGCCTTCTCTGATTTGGAATGGATCCGGAGGGAAACCCAGTGCCAAGGCAAGCTAGAAGGAACATCTCCGCGGCCGCGAGAAGGAGGAGGAAGGAGCTCGTCCGCACGGAGAGGAAGTATGACTTCCTTACACCTCCATCGGAGCTCTATCCGGGGAGAAGGGAGCACAAATCGACAAACCCTCGATCGGTTGGGGTAAGCATTCTTAGTTTGCTCAATTCCGTCGATTTTGCTCGAGATTTGATTGATTTAGGGCTTGACCCGAGTTTAGGAATTTTCTCGAATTTTCCTAGGATTTTTGGATGATTTTGAAATCTTGATGATTAACCTATGAGGCTAAGAAGATGAACAAACATGCATGTGCAATTTATTTGACAAAATAATGAGAATGACCCATTTTTTTCGAGAATAAAGTAAGAGAAATAATTGTCTAAAACGTGACAAAGTCCTCGCATGTGCTAAAACTAGGTCAATTTTTTATTATGGATGAGAAAACGGGATTTTGCATGATGAAAAGGATTCATGCATGCCATTTTTGAGAAAAAATTAATGCTTATGTGCAAATAATTTTGAAAATTGTGATTTTGTGCTTAGGAAAGCAATGTGTTTGACATGATGTGTTTCAAGTGATGAAAAACACGTTTTCGATGCAGAGGATGCTAGAAAAGATTTTATGAATGCTTTTCTTTTGAAAATATGTGCACTTTTGAATATATGCATGCTTTTGAAATGAGATGAAGAACTGACGCATTTCTTTTGCTGTGTTTGTCTACAGGAGAACAAGTCTAGAGGGTCTTCTGAGATTGCAGTGAGGCTGTGGGAGAGGATGCCCGATTTTGAGAAGAATGGGGCGAACCCTAAGCAGCTGGTGCGGGCTACCGGCTTGGATTTGTTCATTGAGGCCATCGGCAGAGGTATTCACATTACCTCGAAGAGCAAGTGGCTTCGGGTCCAGCCCTATCTCGAGTTCTCGGTGGGACACCACCCACGCCTTTCATCTTAGCCGGGGAGCCGACGGTGACTCCGGCCGATTTCACCGCTATCACGGGCTTACAGCTCACCGCGAGGCCTCGCGACTGGAGGGACCATATCGCCGCCGAGGAGTTCAGTGGCTTTGGTTGGGTTTGAGATGATTCCCAAGGGGCTTGGAATGGAGACGAGGAACGTCGAGGTGGCACCCGTAACCGCATACGGACTTATCCGCTAGTGAGGTGATCGCCCACCCGCCTTGCTAGAGCTTTTGTGTGGTTGATGGCCGTCACCACTATTTTTGCAAATTCGGGACTCGGCTATGACTTGCCTCCTCGACTCTCTCGGAGGATGTTGATGGGATCGGGACGGTCTCACGGGGCGAGGTCGGATTGGCAGTAGCTTTACTTCTCCTCGATATGTACAAATGAATAAGGCCGCTCCACGGATTGTTTCTCTTTTGCTCTTGAGGTAGTCTCTCTTTCCTTTCTCTTTTACTTTCTCGTCTTGAGACTTTTATGAAAGAGAAATGACCCTTTTGATGTTTTGAACATGCAGTCCGGGTTTTGTGAGGTGATCGTGTTCTTTCCGTGGAACCAACAGAGCGATGTCACCATCTTTCCCGCTATGATCCGCCGGAGGGGAGATGCGAGAGATAAGTTCACCGGAAGACCCGATCACCTGACTACAAGATGGTGAGGCCAGCTATCAACAAGGATGGGCACGATGGAGTGGACTTCTACCCGTGGGGCGTATCCTGAGATTTTGCTAGGAGAGGCCGTGGAGGCGACGAGGCAGGAGGTGGTTGACAGTGGCCGACATGTGATGTCATCTATCCGGGGACCGATTTTCCAGCAAAGATGGCCATGTCCCTCCATCGACGCCATTACTCCTCAGATCCTCCAAAGACGGATGCCGCAGCCTGTGGATTGGCAGCGGATGAGATAGAGAGGTATCGTGTGTGCGTGGCCGCAGAGGAGTACTTTGACATGGATACCCCATACGCCGTGTTTGTGGAGCAATGACCGAGGACGCCTACGTAAGCCGGTGAAGCCGGCGGTCACTCAGTGGATATGGGGAGGACGAGCCTTCGATCCGCCGATCCCTCCCGCGCACCTTTCATATGTGGTCCACTGAGTACCGAGGAGGCCGAGGATACCCGTCCCCGTTGCTAGGGAGCCCCAAGCATACCTTGCCATCTGACAAAGACTGTAAGTACACTTTAGGGTCTTTCCTCTTTCGCATTTCTTTGCTTTTTGCAATTCCGAGATTTTCTCCGAGATTTTCTTCTTTTTCTCGTGTTCCACTCGTACTTACGACAAAGTTAGTCAAAGTGCGTAATAGGGGCTGGAAGTGTTGGGTTTTATGGGTCCATGCGCAGCGGAATTAAGCATAAAATTAACACAAAATCCAAGCCCTAAGATCCGTTCTATACAATTAAATTGAATAGCTATGAGAAAGAATTTACCAACCTAAATTGCTTTCCGGTCTTGAGCTATCGAACGGATAATTATGTGATTCGTAATCACAAACTTTTGATCTTCAAATCTTCAAATCTACAACTCCTTTGGATCTTCGTATTTGAACTCTAGGTCTTTGATTTGTTTGAACAAAATTAAGACCCTCTTTGGTAATCCACACAAATATGAATGTCGAGAACAATTTCTCGTTGGGAATTGCTAGATTCCTAAAACTTATGGAAGAATATTGAGAGGACTTTTGATTGTGAATTTCTATTGAAAAATTCGGCTAGGAGAATTAGGTCCGATTGCACTCTCGTATTTATACTACAATAGTAAGAATACGTCTCCTAATCGTATTAGGAGAGACAGGCTGTCAAACCGCGTACGGGCTTATTATGTCGCGCGGTATATTAAGCCATTGGCTTAATATGTCGAGTGACATATGTAGCCAGATACTGAGACTCTCAATCATTCTTCCTCCAGTTCAACCAATTCATTCTATTTGTGTGTGACCCAATAGGATTGTATTATGTTGGCAATGAGTCCGATCATATCGACCCTCATAAGACATAAGCGGACTCTAGCAAGCCATTATGTCTACCCAAATAACACAACGTAAGAGTTCACGTTTCCAATGGTACACTTCCATTTCTCCCTTTGTCTCACGATGTTATATTGAACACAAGTCATGGTCCACGTCAACTTGTATTTGTTCAATGCTTTCTCGATCTTGAGTATAATGATAGTCCAATCATATTGGGGTGTGGCCACACGCTTTCATCATTATCACTCATCGAGGGGCCCAAGCAAACATCTCTCTTCCGAGGGACAAATTCCATCTTGACTTATCATCCTTCCCATCATGAATTCGATCATGCCAAAGATAGCCTTTATAGATATCGTGTTAAGATACCGTTTGACTAAAATCAAACATAACTTTCATCATATGTAAGGTCATGATAATCTCAGGTCTAGGGACTAAATGAAGTGACCATATGAGATTTAATTATGACATTTGACCATGACATAAATCTCATACGGTCAAGTCCACCACTTGTTCTCTAACAAGTACCCATAATTTCAATGTACATCTCTACGCATATAATCATCATATGATTATCCATTGACAATTATACTAATTATTCTCTTAATAATTAGGGACGGAGATTATTACAATAAATATGCAAACTATATAATAATAAAATAATAAACATAAACGATAAAGATGATACATAACGGTTTTCGCTAAACATAACTAAAGCCTAGTGGCATTATACCAACAATCTCCCACTTGCACTAGGCTCCATTTATGTATCGAATACTCATGGATCTA
Source organism: Adenophora triphylla var. japonica (assembly GCA_022495995.1). Lineage (NCBI taxonomy): Eukaryota > Viridiplantae > Streptophyta > Magnoliopsida > Asterales > Campanulaceae > Adenophora > Adenophora triphylla. The sequence goes on from JAFEMH010002853.1 coordinate 211,531, forward strand.
ACATGCCCACCATGCTTCTGCCTATGTGAGGGTCTTTGTAAGTGAATCCCTTATGTCATCATCGGTTGATATTTTGTATATCTTAACGTCTTCTCATTCTTTATGAATTCCTCGAAGAACGTTTAAGTGAGCTGTTTGGATCACCGTTGTGATTTTGGTTCCATTGTTAGCACAAATGACACCATAATTATCACAACAAAGTTCCACGGATTAGTGATACTTGAAAAATACTTGGAGTGTTTCCAAAACACTAAATGAACTTTTTGATCCAAACCGCCTCTTTCGCCTACATCATATGTTGCTAAAATATGGCCTTAGTAGTAGAATCGGCTACAATTTCTCGCTTGGAACTCTTCCAATCAAATTTGCACCTCTAATAAGCACAAACACAAATCCTAATTGCGATTTTAAAATAACTTTTGTCGCCTTGGAAGCTAGCATCTTTGTAACCCTTACAACAAGAATAACTTCCAATCTTTCAAATCCCAAGAACGTATCATTAGTTCTTCATAAGTACTTAGGATCATCTTGACTGCCATCCATTGGTTCTCAACAGATCAGATTGGTATCGACTCATCATGCTTATAGCATATGAGACGCCGAGTCTAGTACAAATCATGGCATACATGACAGATCCAAGTGCCGCAAAGATATGGAACTTCATTCATTCCCTTTGCTCATCATTTGTCATAAGACAATGAATATTGCTAAGAGAAATACCATGACCCATTGACAAGCTACTCTTCTTAGACTCTTCTAAGAATCTTGTCAATGTGAACACTTTGACTCAAACCAATTTATCCTTCTAGATCCATCTCTATAGATCTTGATGCCAAGGATGTAAGCGGCTTTACCCATATCTTTCATTGAGAAATCTTTCCTTGACCAAGACTTAACAGTCTTAAGTGTCGGAACTTGTTTTTCTAATGAGTAAGATATCATTGTAATAAACAATAGAAATAATACCACGCTCCCACTGAATTTCATGCATACACAAGGTTCATCTTCGTACTTGATAAAGTCAAACTCTTTGACCAATTCATCAAAATGAAGATTCCAATTTCTCAAGCTTGCTTCAACCCATCTCATGGATCTTTGCAACATGCATACTCTATTAGAGTTTCTTGGATCGTCAAACTATTCGGGTTGTGTACTATACACATCCTTAATAATCTTTCCATTTAAAGAAAGTCGTTTGACATCCATTTGTCATATCACATAGTCACAATATGGGATAATGGCAATTGAAAATCTAACAGACTTCGACATATCAGAATCGGCGAAAAAGGTTTCAACATAGTCAATACTATGAATTTGCCTAAATCCCTTTGTTACAATCCTTAGTCATGAAAGTATACATCTTCACATCCATGTTGGTCTTGAAGACCTACTTGCACCCTTTAGTTTTTACACTTTTAGGTAGCTCAATCAAGTTTCCAAACTTGATTGTCAAACATGGATTGTAATTCGGATTCCATGGTTCCTAACCATTTATCCAAATTAGGAGAGGACATCGCTTCTTGATAGAAAGTAGGATCGTCATTCTTAATGACTTCCACTTCATCACTTTCCGCAACGAGAAATCACTATTTCTTGAGTTCGGATCGTGACCTATCCAATCTACGATGGACTTGTGCATCTTGAACCGGTTCCACAACTCCTTTGTGAACTTGGTTCTGTCTCTACTCTTGGATCCATGTCATTTTCAGGTTCTTGAACTCTCTTCAAGATTAATTTTACTCCCACTAGATTCTTTATTGAGAAACTATTTCTCAAGAAACAAATCGTGTAGAGCAACAAACATTTTGTTCTCTTTGCGGTTGTAAGATTAATTTCCGAAAATGACCTCGTCAAATTTGGTGCTAACTTATAAGAGACAGGTCTCTTTACATAAGATTCGCAACCCCAAATCTTCATGAAAGACAAACTAAGTTTTCTTCCATGCCACATCTCATGTGGGGTCTTAGGAACCGATTTAGTAAGGACTCATTTCAGTGTAACCGCATTATTTCTAATGCATATCCTCAAAAGGAAATAGGAAATAGGAAAGTCTAATTGACACATCATCGAACGAACCATGTCCTACAAGGTTCAATTCCTCCTTTTAGACACACCATACAATGTGGTGTTCCGGGTTGAGTCAACTCTGAAACGATTTCATAGTTTTGAGATGATTGTCAAACTCTTGGCTCAAATATTCATTACCTCGATCCAATCGAAGTACTTAATAGTTTTGCCAAGTTGTTTTGCACTTCATCTTGAAATGTTCGAAACATCTCAAACGATTCACCTTTGGACTTCATCAGATAGACATAATCATATCTAGATAAGTCTTTAGTGAAATATGATGAAATACCGAAATCCTCCCCTAGCAATGCTGCTTAATGGTCCACATACATCTCATGTATAATGACCAATAAGTCACTAGCCCTCCCACTACTTTAGTGTAGGGTGGTTTGGTCGATAATCCCAATAAATAAGATCCACATTTCTCAAATGATTCATGGTCATATGAGTCTAAAGGTCCATGTTAATGGAGTTTAGATATATGTTTCTTATTTATTTGACCAAGCCGGCAATGCCATATGAACGCTTTGTTCATATTGTTCGATTTAGATTTCCATTTATATTATAGATATCTTCAACATTATTTTGTTTCTCATCATCAAGGATATGAAGACCATTTAATGACATATGCATTACAATAAGGCATATTATTAAATAAATATAAAACTTCTTATTGAAAATAAGAAAATTATATCCTTCATCATCCATTTAAGAAACGGAAATAATACTCCTATTCAAATTCGGAACGTAGTCATACTTATTCAAAAAAAGTACTACTTCACAAGGTAAGGTGACTTCTTAAGTCCCTATGGCTAATGTAGCAACTCTTGCTCCATTCTCGTGCTTAGGTTTAATTTACCTTATTTGAGTAGCTTTCTATTCTTTGTTCCTTGCACATTTAAACAAATGTGGGATCCAATCCTGTATCATATACCCAAGAACAAGAAGTCGAAAGGAAAATATCTATCATATAGATACTTGAAGTAGTAGCAATCATATTGCCCTTCTTCACCTTTTAGGCCTTCCTAATAAGCCTTGCAACTTTGCTTCCAATGACAATCTTATTGCAATGATAGCAAAATGCATCCTTTTGAGACACTTTGGGTTTAGCCTCTTCGGCTATGACAACATTTGTCCTAGGTTTAGCAACTTTTGCTTTACCTTCTTTTCCTTCCTTTATGAACCCTTTTCTTGTGTCAACCATTAACACAATTTGCGGATTGCTCCTTCTTTCATCTCATGAATTAAGAGCCTTCACCACAACATATATCTTTTGCCTAGCATGCACTTGGAACATTTCCCCTTTTGCGTTATGCTAGAACAAAAGAATAGTTATCATGTGCTCAAGGTTCTTCATAAGAGCCTTTAAACATGGTGGCAAATACAAGGCAAACAATATTGTCGAATCATCAATATGTTTCTAATGTTGCTTCCTTTATTTGCCCTTTGCAACATTTGCAAGGGGTTCGCAGGAACGGATTCGTCAAGAACGTACACATTTACCCAAGAACCATTCTTTAGGCTTCGATCCAATCGAATTAAATGTATCGTTCCTTTCGAACTTCGTCCTTCATAAGGACGAATCGCAATTATCATTATGTAATGCTACTTCTACAACAAAATATACAAATTATATGAACACATATCAATATCAACATATTTATCATTTAAGAGCAAATAATGTATTTTACAAATACTCCCACTAAATCATACACCTTCCAATGCAAATAAGCATAATATGCATTTAATGGGCTAAGATTCAACTTTAATTTAATCTCAAGTACGCTATGGCGCACCGCTCAAGATTAAACTAATTAGGTAGAAAAACATCAATCATATCGTATATGACTCTTAGGACTAAGATCCAACTTTAATTTAATCTCAAGTACGCTATGACGCACCACTCAAGATTAAACTAATTAGGTAGAAAACATCAATCATATCGTATATGACTCTTAGGATCTTTTATGAGATTTATTTAAGACATCATATGTCTAAGCATATTTTAATCTCATCTTATGCCTTGGGTCCAAAACCATTTTGATAACCCAATTAAGTTCAACCACTTTAAACGTATAGGAACCACCATTTCCTCATCTTGCTCGCAAACGGAATAGAATCAAAGCACCTTGCTATGGCAAGCCCACCCAAAACTATCCGAGTGGTCTCAAGTGTTTTAATCATGAATTGGCATAAAGAACTTAAAAGTTAAATGAAGGTTCTTTAAGGTAGATTATAAGCATATCAGCAAAGATAGTCATAACCATGCACCAGGTGAGTTCCCAGGAAGATGTGAGCCACAAGGACTACTTAAGTACCAACTCTTCCTTAGACAAAACTCTCCTAGTCATGCATAATTAGAAATCAGCTCTGATTTGGCAACATAATCACTACCTTTTATAAACAATCAGTTTCCTTTTAAATTTCGCGTAATTATGACTTGTTTCCATAAACAATCATAAAATCCAAAATTTACAATGTCTAAATCTAAACATATTAGGAAACTATGAATCAATGTTTCAACTAAACATCTAATAAAATTCTTAACACTTAAGAACAATTAATTCATGCATCGCAATAATTAATAAAACACATTTAAATTAATTAAGCATGCATCATAAATAATGAATTAATCTAGCATAGCCCTATAAATTTTATTTCCGTAAATTTATAGCATCCAGATTAAGACATAAAACATCTCGTATTGTAAACACAATCACGTAACAGCGTAAAAATTAAACAAACCGATTCGCCCGTATTTGGCTTATTATGTCGCGTGACATAACTACCAAAGCTAAGTATGTCGCGTGACATAACTAGCCGATTACCAGTATTTCCACATGTGGCCTACTATGTCGCACGACATAGGTAGCCAGTCAAGATTTCCGTATTTCAATCAATTCGTATTACATGCAATTAAATCATATAAAACAAACCCTTTTGGCGTATTTAATTCATCATAATTCGAAAACGATTTTCATATTGTTTCACATAAACAATAAATATTCTATCGCATACAAAAACATGCAACGAACATATAAACAATTTATATAATCATTCTAGCATGTTAATTCAAACTTAACCATACGAACGGGGCTTTGATACCACTGTTGGGTTTTATGGGTCCATGTGCAGCGGAATTAAGCATAAAATTAACACAAAACCCAAGCCCTAAGATCCGTTCTATACAATTAAATTGAATAGCTATGAGATAGAATTTACCAACCTAAATTGCTTTCCGGTCTTGAGCTATCGAACGGATAATTATGTGATTCGTAATCACAAACTTTTGATCTTCAAATCTTCAAATCTTCAACTCCTTTGGATCTTCAGATTTGAACTCTAGGTCTTTGATTTGTTTGAACAAAATTAAGACCCTCTTTTGGTAATCCACACAAATATGAATGTCGAGAACAATTCTCGGGTTGGGAATTGCTAGATTCCTAAAACTTATGGAAGAATATTGAGAGGACTTTTGATTGTGAATTTCTATTGAAAAATTCGGCTAGAGAATTAGGTCCGATGCACTCCTTGTATTTATACTACAATAGTAAGAATACGTCTCCTAATCGTATTAGGAGAGACAGGCTGTCAAACCGCGTACGGGCTTATTATGTCGCGCAGTATATTAAGCCATTGGCTTAATATGTCGCGTGACATATGTAGCCAGATACTGAGACTCTCAATCATTCTTCCTCCGGTTTAACCAATTCATTCTATTTGTGTGTGATCCAATAGGATTGTATTATGTTGGCAATGAGTCCGATCATATCGACCCTCATAAGACATAAGCGGACTCTAGCAAGCCATTATGTCTACCCAAATAACACAACGTAAGAGTTCACGTTTCCAATGGTACACTTCCATTTCTCCCTTTGTCTCACGATGTTATATTGAACACAAGTCATGGTCCACGTCAACTTGTATTTGTTCAATGCTTTCTCGATCTTGAGTATAATGATAGTCCAATCATATTGGGGTGTGGCCACACGCTTTCATCATTATCACTCATCGAGGGGCCCAAGCAAACATCTCTCTTCCGAGGGATAAATTCCATCTTGACTTATCATCCTTCCCATCATGAATCCGATCATGCCAAAGATAGCCTTTATAGATATCGTGTTAAGATACCGTTTGACTAAAATCAAACATAACTTTCATCATATGTAAGGTCATGATAATCTCGTGTCTAGGGACTAATGAAGTGACCATATGAGATTTAATTATGACATTTGATCATGACATAAATCTCATACGGGTCAAGTCCAATACTTGTTCTCTAACAAGTACCCATAATTTCAATGTGCATCTCTACGCATATAATCATCATATGATTATCCATTGACAATTATACTAATTATTCTCTTAATAATTAGGACGGAGATTATTACAATAAATATGCAAACTATATAATAATCAAATAATAAACATAAACGATAAAGATGATACATAACGGTTTTCGCTAAACATAACTAAAGCCTAGGCATTACACCAACAGAAGGACATGTGCCGGTCCCTTCGAGGAAGCCGGCTCGCGCTTCAAAGGCGGCGGCGGACGTACAGAGCCCGGACGCAAGAGAAGGCATGTCGGGGCACAAGATCTACCTCATCGGCTTCGAGTACTCTTCCAAGCACTCATGCCTCGGGGACGAGGACCCAATGCTGACATCTTGGAGTAGCTGGCTGAGTACGAGCATGACAATGTCCACCTTTCAGATGTGAGCGAAGCGGAGGACTTAATGAGGGAGGCTAGCGTTTATGAGCTGAGCAGCGACGAAGAGGAAGGATCGGAGGCCTAGGAGGTCTCTAGAATTGACTTAGGAAGGAAAAACAAACAATGAACAAGTTTTATGCACATTTTGTTTATTTTTTGCTTTATATGGGCGCCGATGGGGCGAAAACAATGTAATACTATTTTATTTGCTTTTCCTATTTATGCTTTATTAATTTGCATATTACTTGAGCCTCGGGACAGTTTTTTGCTTGGAATTGGGGCTGAAACTGGGCCAAAATGATATATAATGATGTATAAATGCTTGGATGGTCTTTGAACATGTTTTTGTACAGGTTTTGGTTGAAAAAGAGGGGTGAAAACTCCCTTTGGGCAGCAACTTGGTTGCTGCAGATTTGTCACTTACATCAGGTAAATGAGGCCGTGCGGTCTGGACCTGAGGGCAAATGAGGTCGTGCGGCTTACAGTCTTGTCTGGACTGGTTATTTTTAGAATAAAACCAAGGCTTGGCCATTTCATTTCATTTTCAACTTAGACTTGTCCCAACTGTTCCCAGAGCACATATTGGAACTAAAGACACCACCTTTGATCATTTTGCGATGGAGAAGCCCGTTAGATTGCAAAGGGGGAAGAGAGACCGCTTCGTCTCGATCTTCGCCCGGGTGAGATACAACTTTCAATCTCACAAGGGGTTGCTTGATTCTACCTTCAAGATCAAGTCTTTATGGCATTTGAGGGATCTCTCGCCCGATTGGGACCTTTTGAGAGCAAAGAACAAAGTTTTGGGACGTCCGAGACACGTTATCGCTTTTCTTACAATGAGATTGTCCCAACGCATGAAGACTTCTCGAGCCTTGATTGGGGGTCCAAATTGAGGCTATATCAATTCCGCTGACGGAGACGCGCCGGTGACGACAAAGCTTGCATCTTTTCTCGCAGATTTCTCCGGGAGAGGCCGAGGGGATGATGATAGCCCCTGATAGGATTGACCTTTCGATATCCCGGCGTGTTTGGGTCTCCGGCTATGGCTGCGAACACGGTGGCTATGGATGCCTTTATCCTCTCGCGTATTTTCTTCTCTCGTTCACCGCCGAGTCCGTGGGGATCTGTCATGGCGGTCTCTTAGACATGGTCGAGATTGCAGGCCGGGAAGGACATTGTTCCACCGGTTTTGGGGGAGACTTTGTATGGCATTGATAGGATGGATAGGGAGACCATTTCATGAGGTCCGGGAGTCCTACTGCATCGTCTTTATGGCCGCAGGAGAGGCTTGGGGCTTTGCCGGGGACTTTGCCGACTCGGTGCCCTTGGGTGATTTCTCGGAGAGGTGCACCTCGACAACAGGACTGTGGTAGCCGAGCCGATGATGGCTAGGTTATCCACTTCGGACATCCGCCGGTGGGTACCTCACCGGAGGTTGCGGCATCAGAGGATATTTCAGGAGTCCTATATAGTGAGGGTTCCAGGGTTTTGTTGGTCATCCTTCTACATACCCTGCTTGGTATCCAGGCAGTTCGGGGCCTTACAGGAGCCATTGGGCGATTGGGAGGACATCCGTACCATGGAGGTGGTGCCATTAGCTATGAGGGATCCAAACAAATTTTCATTCTTCTCGAGGGCTTCGACTTACGCCGCTTTTCCACCTGTGGCTATCTTCGGGAGCAGAAGAGTACCATCTTGACCACCGTCTACTTGGATTGGTATGAGAGGGAGACGGAGCGACTCAGTCATATTGGGGGAGAGACGTCGCTTTATTGAGCCGATCGTGACTCGAGTAGGACTCGAGGGAGATCAAGCTAAGGCGAGTCGCCATAACCAGTCGGGTGACCTGATCAGAGATATGGAGGCTCGATACAAGAGATTGTCCGAGGTCGCTCCTTTGACTGAGGCTCAGAGGGAGGAAGTGCGGACAGGCCCGTCCCGAAAATTATAGGGGCCCTGTGCGAAATATGAAAATTGGACCCTAATATTTATATATAAAAAAAAAACAAAATAACTATAAAATATATATAAGTACTTTCATATAAAGATATTTATAAAAGTTTTAGAAAATTGTGGTTTTATAAAAAAAAACCACAATGAACTATGTTGCTGGACTGAAGTTAGCATAAGTGAAACTGCAATTTTTTTTTTTATATCATAACAAATCGGGCTGAGATCAACTGTAAAAATATTATTATCACTATTAAAATAAAAGACCAATTTTTTTCAATTTTTTTAATTTTGTATTAATCAAAATTAAAATTAAAATTAAAATATTTATTTCGGGATGAAGGAAGTACTACAAAATTCTGAACATGGGCCCCTTGGAGTTTGGAGGCCCTGAGCAATTGCTCACTTTGCTCATGGTAAGAGTCGGCCCTGAGTGCGGACTCGTGCTCGGGTTGAGAGGGCACTTATTGGCACGGGTTTGATAGAGGCTCCAGTGAGGATACCTGAGGTCGAAATGAGGGAGACCGACATTATAGAGAAGAAGAGAAAGAACACTCGACGGGGTCGAGGTAAAGGGAAGAAAATCAAAGAAGACTCAGCGAATGACGACTGACAGATCTTTTCTTAGGATTCCCTTATTGCCATTTTACAAACACAGTAGTCTTATTAGGCATTTTATTGTATTTTAGGTCTTTGTAGCAGGTTAGCAGAGTCAAGAGTAGACCGTGCTTGAACTCATCAAGGAGTTTTTAACTTGTAATGAACAAGAAATATTATCTTAGAAATTAATCAAGACACATTTTATGAAAACTCAGATGTCTTATTGATTTGCTCAGGACCCATTTTATGAAAACTTGAATATCCTTTATTATTGTTTAGGACTGTAAGTACCCCAATCTGGATCACACCCTTTCACACACACGGGAAACACCGCAGACTCATCAACACAGTCTCGACGACCCCTCTCACTCAAAACCCTCTCTAAACCCCCAGCCAAGGAAACCAAGTGGAGGAGCCTTTCTCGGGATAAAAAGGGACAAAAGGACCTTTCGGGAATTTTCAGAAATTGGGAAAGCAATATTGGTCCGTACGGACCTCTTTGTTGTCATAATTACCGAATCTCCTTAAAGTCCACAATATTCCCTCAAATCCTCGGAAAATGATTACTCCCGCAGAGTTGGTCCGTACGGACCTCTTTGCATGCAAGATGGTCCGTACGGACCTTATTGCTCAGGGAACACCATAATTGCAAATATTCCTCCATCATCACAGATTCCCTCAAATCGAGGAAAACCAAAAAACTGGATTACTGTGGAGGTCCGTACGGACCTCTTTGCACCAAATCCGGCACTATAAATAGAGGGCTCCCCTCCCTCATTTTACACACCTCCCTCTTCTCTCTTCTTCCCTTAGCCTTCGGCTTCCCTCTAAGTCCTCTCGAGGCATTCCCGCCCCTTTCGGATCCTTCCGAGGCCTTCCGAGCTCCCTCGCGGTGCTCCGAAGCCTCCCCGAGCGCTCCCGAGACGCTCCCGCGCCGCCCCGAGGCACTCTCGAGGTACTCGAGGCCCCTCGTGGTACTCCGAGGCCTCGCTCGGTCTTTCCACCTGTCCCGGCTCTTTCCGAGTCAAACCGACGATCCCAAACCACGCCGAAACTCCGCCCGAGTGACTCCTCGCCACCACAACGCACGCCGAACCTCTCGCCCGAGTGATCCCGACGATCCCCACGCAAGCCGAACCTCTCTCGCCCGAACGCAGCCTCGCAACATCAACTCACGCCGAAACTCGTTCACGTACAACCGGCCCCTCCCCGAAGCAATCCCGATCCGTACCGAACGCTACTCCGACCTCAAACACCATTCCCTGGGCGGAAGACGACGCGAACCAACATTGGTAAGGCTTCCTTCCATTACTATTTCAATACATTTTCATACATAGCATACAATGTAGACATCCGATACAGCATGCATTTTTAAAAGCACACACACACACACAATATTTAAAGGATATTAGGGGTATCCGAAAGACTCGTTTTACGAGGCTACTCGGGTGAGCTCTAATATTCTAATATTCTCTTCCCGGGAGTCATCTGACCTCCGAACTCAAAATCTCATCACACAAAAACAGTTTAAAATTATCTTTAAACTGATGCCCTTTTTCAATGTTTTGGGCTTAATAAAAACGGCGTGGCGACTCTACAAAATGCGAAAGCAAAACGGCGAGAACGAAAACCGCTCCAACGCGAAAGATTGCCAGATGCCGGGGCCGCGAGGCCTTTCTCGGATCCGGGCTATTTCAGTTGGCGACTCTGCTGGGGACATTTTGTTTTAAAAAAACTTTTAAACAAAACAAAAGATTTTTAAAACGATGATGAGGGTCAAACTTTCATTTTACCCCTTCCTTTAACTGTTGTGTGTGTGTGCACGTGCTTCGTTTTTATTTTACAAAAAAAATAAAAATACAAAAAAAAAAAAATGCATCAATATACATCTCGCTGCATACATTTAAAATTCTTCAAAAACTTCGTTTTACTCGTAAAAAGAATTTTAGAGACCGCACACTACGCGCATCGCCGCCTCGGTTACACCGCACACTACTTCGCACCGCCGCCTCGCTACACCGCACGCTACGCGCACCGGCCGCTGGATACACCGCACACTACAACCCTTAACCCGGAGTGGTCTCGCTTGCAGTCCGTTTGGTCTTCCTAGGCCTCGGGCGCGCACGGATCATTCCAAACATCCCATCCTAGCCAAGCGTCAACTCGCACGTTCGAGTCTTGAGTCACACTCTGTCCGCACTCGGTTGGTTTTTACCAGTCCGTGTCATACGCCTCGGGATACATATACCATGCCGGCCATTTTTCGAAGTCAAGGCTCGGAACTCAAGATCCCTTGCGCAAGCAAAGCGATGAAAGGTCATGCTAAAATCTTGACTCTCGATCTTGATTTCCGAAGCTACACCTGCACGATGTTCCGTCCCGATATACATCCATGCCGCATGACGCCATGTCATCACGCCTTTGATACGTCGCCCATGACGATATGACCCACCAACACCTAACGTCACGCATCCCTTGCGCAAGCAAGGTAAAGAGAGGTCATGCCGAACTCTTGACCCGATCTTGACTCAAAGCCGGCCGGCTCGGTTCACTATTCACATGGCTAACGCATCAAAACGAACATGACAAAGCTCGGTCCTTAGGTTCGATTTTTCTTTAGGCCGGTGGAAACCGCTTGCACTATAGGACCTCGCCTGGGCCGCCCACCCCGGGATGTCGAAATACGTGTGCAAAACGAGGGGCTTATAGCCGCACGTATGGTCTCCACCGACCCAGATCTAGCATAGTTGCGAAAAGAAGAGCAATCTTTTCCAACCTACCTAGGATTCTCGAGAAAATACTGTTTTAAGTAAATTAAAACAACAAAAAAAAAAATCAAAAAATAAAAGAAACGGAAACCGCATGCCACGCGAGCTTTCCCCTTTATCCCGTTAGGCCATTCCCGTGTCTAAACTCTTGCCCGTCACCCTCCAAATAACCGAGAGTGGCCGAGAATACCTAGAAGCCGCCTTTTCAAAAGATCGAGGTCACAAGGTCCGATAGCCCTTCCAGCTTCAACGGTCCGCACCGTCCGATACTTCCCCACGACGGATCAACAGATAACAAAGGAGGGAAACGGAACCCCGCCACTAAGGAACCTCCAGACAATGGAGGAGGTGCTGCGAGCCTTCAAAACCATCAAGAAGCGCCAAGAGGAACAAAGAAGCTCGGATCAAGCCGACACCTTGCGTCTTCGAGGAACAGCTGCAGCTTCCCAACCCGACGGAACCTTTGTTCTCATAGAGGACAAAGATATACCGGCTCCCCGGTTTCTCAAAGCTATCGCAGTCCCGCTCCGCCAAGCTACGAGATCCCAAAGCAACGCAGCGCCTTCGCTCAAAGCTCCCTTAGGCGCCGGGCCAAGCAGCTCCGACATGCCCGCCTCGGACACGCCGCTTCCCGGCCCGCACATCAAGCTCGCACTAACAAAGACACATACGTGCTCGCTCCGCTGTATCCCAATGCATCTCGGTATCCCCAGATTCAATCCTTTGCCTCTATACGAGCCTCGCAACCACAATCAAAAGTCCCCATTCTTACTGTGGACAGCATCCCGAGCGGATATCCCGACATCTCAAGCTTGCCACCCGCTAGTCCGCCGCTAACGAATCGTTTCCCCAGCCTCCCAAACACAACCCTTAGCGGACCCGGCAATCACGCCTCAACTTCAACACCCTGTGGTATGGGTTGGTATACACTCAACTACCTCCCCAAGACTCCCGAATGGCGATCCCATCGCCCAATCCACCCCCATCTTCGGTGTCCGTCCCCGAAAACGGTAACCCACCTCGCATACCCTGATCCTCACATGGCTTGGCCGATCGAACAAATGAAAGACATGCAAGGCAAGCTAGCTAGTTCTCGGAAGGACTCCCTCCCGCCTACCGATCCGAACAAAGTGGTCCCTCTCCCTCCAAAGTTCAGATGCCGGAAATGGAAAAGTTTGACGGAATGTAATGCCCAAAACCCACATCGACACCTACGTCCCGGGTAATGAGAGCCAAAGGGGCAACCCTCAACAGATGGCGCATCATTTTCAAAGCATTCCCTCAAATCCACAAGACTAAGGTGGTTCCTCAATGTGAAGGCGTAAAACCGCTCCACGTGGGATCGATCGTTGAAATCTTCCTGAGAAGTACCGCGCCAACCTTGAATGGGAAACAAACCGCCATGACTCCGCAAGCCACCGAACAAAAGGATGACGAACCAAATGGGCGAGTTCTACAAAAGATGGAACTGAAGCTAAGCGAGATAATGGATCCACTTTCCAAAGAAGAGCAGATGGACATCTTCCATTCCTCGCCTCAAGCCATCTTTGAGAACCTTGATCGCCCACCATTTCTACCCTGGATCTCCGTGCCACGGTCAATGCCGGACAAAGTTTGAAAAGACTCGAGTCTTCAAAAGGCAACAACAACCTCCGCCTCATCTTACCGCTTATCGAACAAACCCGGCAACTTCAACTCCCGCCCGACCAAAGGAAAGGAAGCAAATGTAACAAAGGCACTACATTCGTAACTGAGCTCAAGTAAACCGCGATCAAGCAGCCCCAAAGAATAACAATCCCCTCGCTTCCCACAGCCCAAAGATTTAGATAACCCGGAAATGCCCTCGGGGTCAAGTATTTGAAGCTTTGGTGAAACGAAATCTTCTCAAACCACTCGAGAATTTCCAACCGAAGACTCTCAAACCCAACATGGATATGAGCAAGCACCGCGCCTTCCACAACTACCCCGGCCACACCACCGACAATTGCTTCGTGCTCAAGCTGTGTGGTCCAGTGGGCTCACCGAGGAGGGAAAATTGGAACGCCCGCGGTCCCAATACCATCGGAAATCCATTCCCCGAACGACAGGTAAACTCAATAGCCTTTCGATGAAACTCCAAGCGAGAGCACTCGCAACTTCCGAAACCGTCAAGCATGCCGTCCCGCTATGACCGGGAGCGTGAAACAAGAGTCAAAAAGGTCTCGTGACCGGGAATTCCGACAAGAACGCCCAAGGGCCACCGTCTCCCTACGATCTTTGCCCCTGCCCAAGGCATACAAATGGATGGATCGAACGTTCCCGTAAGAGACCGAGTCAAACGGTAGCACGGGAAGCGGTTTAGCCTTCGCGTACGATGACTTGCCAATATGTGAGAATCGGCACAACGAAGCCCTCCTCATCCTCATAAAGATAGAGATGTTCTTCCTCCCGAACGTCTTGATTGATAACGGCTCCGCAGCCAACATCATCGCTTGAGCACATTGAAACGACTCCGCATCGACCGTTCTCTCGATAAGGCCTTCACCTCGGTAATCCGAGCCTACGATTCCACCGCACGACCAATCGTAGGAGTCATCAACTCCGAGGATCCAACCCGACGTACAACCGGAGCCTGAGAGTTCCAAGTCGTGGAAATCAAACCAACCTTCTCTTTGTTGGGACGGCCTTGGATACATCGATGAAAGCAGATCATCTACTCTTCACCAATGCGTGAAATTCATCAATGCCAATGGAGCGATCGAAGTGATCCGCGGAAGCAGTGCAATGGCAAGTGCTTGGCCGGCAAGCTATGACCTGTAAGAAGGTCCCGACATGACCGAATACTCTTCTCCGCATGATTCTCCTACCCCCGTCCCGGCTACGAAGTGGATCCTTACATCCACGCTCTAAGCCGCGACGAGTGGAAATCGAAGAACTCATGGGTCAGATGACAACTCGACATATGCGACCGTGAAGAATGCTTCGAGAGAGGATCAAGAGATGGATGCCCTAATGGAGATTGATCGAGGAGCAGACCCTTACTTCGCCGAAAACCCTCTTGCAAACCGGCTCATCACCGATCCCCCGTACAAGACAACCCTCTAGCCGACACTCTCGGATCTTACTGGGGACAAAGCCATCACGGCCTAGTTCAATTCAACATTCCGGTGTCCGAACTGACGAACAGTGGCGCAACCTCCTCAAGGCTTAATCGGGGAAGGAGATATAAAAGCATGTCCGCTCGAATCGCACATTGTAAACGTCGTCCAAGCAAAGATCCTGTATAAAGAAGCGTATTCTATGAAAGTGATCAACATCGGCAAGAATCCACTCCGAATCGCCGAATGCTTCGCCCTCCTAGAAGTAGCCCTCGGCGACTT
The DNA here is from genome assembly GCA_022495995.1 of Adenophora triphylla var. japonica. Taxonomy (NCBI): domain Eukaryota; kingdom Viridiplantae; phylum Streptophyta; class Magnoliopsida; order Asterales; family Campanulaceae; genus Adenophora; species Adenophora triphylla. The sequence goes on from JAFEMH010002853.1 coordinate 226,989, forward strand.
CTATCATCAAAAACCCCAAGGACTGCGGCAACACTAATGGAGGGACATCATCGTGGGAGCGGCCAAAAACCTCCGCGATACGGTTTGAAATCGAACCGCATGCAAGCTACTTTCCGGACTCATGCCAAGGGAAGATTGGCCACCGAACCAGCACCACTCCCTCTAGAGCTGGCGCCCATCCGAGAGTAATGAAGTCTCGGTCCAATCCCTCGTCGCCTATAGTCTAGCTTCGAGTCTTGTTGTACGTCTATTCACATCTTTTGAGTCTTTTGACGGCTTTACGCCCGACGATTGTGAATCTTTGATCAACAATGTACGTCTTCACGCTTTCAATAAAAGGTCCGACCTTCCTAAAAAAAAAAATCATTTCATTGCATCTTTAACAAATGATGATATTAACTAATCAACACGCTTAATAACAATTCATCTATACAAAAAGACAAACACATTAATTAAATAAATGCATCAAGCAAACATTTAAGCATGTTGTCAAACGAGAGAAAAACCGGGCCAAGTGCCGAGAAGGTTTTAATCACAACGATTTGCAAGATTCTTTCAAGAGCCAAAGAGACGCAAGTCCGACGCCATTTCCAAAGACACAACCGTATCTTCCAATACCTCAAGAGCGGGAAACCACCTTCATGAACAAGGAAGACCCACACACGGGAGGGGTCAAAACCAAGAGCATCATGGCCCTAAAACGCCTTGCCTCTCACTTTCGTCATCCTCGGGGACATGCTATACAAGAAACGCTACCACGGGCCACTCCTACGCCGCATCGCCCAAGAAGAAGCAAACAAGTTCATGAACGAAGTCCACAATGGGGCTTGCGGTCCCCACATGAACGCCGAGCCCCGATGCAAATCATTCTCGGGATGGGCTACTACTGGATCTCCATGGAGGCGACATTGCATCCACTTTGTCCGAAGCCGCGACAAGTGTCAATCGGTTCTCCAACCTCAATCATCTACCGCCCCACGATCTCTACCGCATGACTACACCTTGGCCCTTTGCCACTGGGGAATTGACGTCATCGGGAAAATCGCTCCGCCAGGGCGGCAACTGGTCACGAGTTCATCTTAGTAGCCATCGACTACTTCACCAAATGGGTCGAAACCAAGTCCTACAAAGTACTCACCTCCAAGAAGGTCGCGCATTTCCTCAAGGAAAACATCATCTCGCCGATACGGCATCCCAAATGAGGTCATATCGTACAATGGTTCACACTTCGAGGGGGAATTCGACAGAGGCTGGCTGAATTCAAGATCACACGCCACAAATCTTCTCCCTACCGGCCACAAACAAACGGCGCCGTGGAAGCAGAAACAAAACCCTCGAACGGATCATCCGAAAAATGACCACCCGAGGACGAGATTGGCCCGAGAAGCCGCACCTTGCACTTTGGGCTACCGCACATCGGTCAGAACGCCACGGGAGAAACCCCATTTGCCCCGACATACGGGATGGAAGCAGTCCTTCCCATCGAGCTGGAAATTCCCTCACTCCGAGTCTTCTTTGGAAAATGACATCAACGAAGTTGAATGGCTCCGAAGCCGACATGACGAATTGGCTCGCTAGACGAGCGACGACTAAAGGCCATGGAACACGTCCGAGCCTATCAAAGCAGATGGCTAGAGCTTTCGACAAGAAAGTCAAATCCCGAGACATCGGGGAAGGCGACCTTGTACTCAAAGAAAAGCCTCCCACTCGAACCAACCCACTCGGGAAAATGGGAACCCACATGGATCGGCCCTTTCGTGGTTCAAAAGATCTTCTCCGGAGGCGCCATGAAGCTAACGCACCTAGACGGCAATCCCTTCATGAATCCGAGTCAACGGAAGCAAACTTCGCAGATACTTCGCCTAAAGAAGAACAACTGTGCATCTCTTGGCACTCCATGTAGTGTCGAACTACGCAGACTGAGCCCTCTAGTCCTGGGGAACGTAGGCAACCTTAATTGGTCCGGTCTAAAAATACACAAAAAGTCAAAAGTTTGAATGTCAATCAAGACCTCCATCAAGCTACGCACTTTTCAAGAACACGCCCAGGCCAGCCACCTGACCAGTCGAACGACTGCGGCAACATCAAAGGACATCCGAGGGTCACTCTCAAGATCAAACGACCGACTCATGTACGCTTCCAAGCTCTGTGGGCTTGTCTTCGCCCTCACGCGCTTCAAAAAAAAAAAAAAAAAAAGAGCTCGAGCAAGGGCTCACAAAAAAAACAAAAATGAGCTCGAGCAAGGGCTCACAAAAAAATAAAAATAAAAGAAGCTCAAGCGTAAGCCGCAAAAGAGGTCAAGAGCCCGACGCCAACAAGAGGCAAGGAAGCTACGAAAAAGACCGTCAAAACGACTTGTCAAGGGAGCATTCAACCTCTCGGCCAAGCACAAAGCCTCAGCAAAGGGGATTGCCGTCGGGGCCCAGGAGCGCGGTCCGCGAATGCAATGAGAAAAGTCCAAAGATGGACGCCGACAAAGTGCACAACAAGCAAAGGCAAACAAGAGATCTTGCGTCTCGACAAAGCTTTAAAAGTAAATCACAAATCACTAACGGTTACAACATTTCTTGATGAGTTCAAGCACGGTCTACTCTCAAGTTCACAACATGCTAAAAGACAAATTAATACATTTAACTAATAATGTGTTTGCAATGCAATGAATGGATACCTAGGAGGTCATTCCGCGCCATCTCGCGCTTGTCCCTCGCCATTCTTTCCTTTCTTCCCCTCGTCCCCGGCGAGTCTTCTTTCGCTTCACGTGAACCAACTCTGCGTCTCTCGGTCCGAGATCCGGGGTCCTCCCCGTAGAGTCAAAACAATCCAGTAGCTCTCGTGGCTTCATTCGCCCGTGCTTCGGCTCGGATCTCACTCCTCGCGAGCCCGTAAAGCAGGACCTCTCCCTGTCGGTCGGTCAACTCTAGTCTCGTAGTCAAACAAAGTGTCTCCCGTCACATCCAAAGGGTCGAGACTGTGCTTCGGAACTCCTAAGGCAATAGCTACTACGGCAACGGGTCCCAGAATCGCTACACGCACGCTTCTCCAAGACCACTTTGGGACTGCCCAACACGCCGCTCATACCGGGCCGTATACCGAGTCGCCAACACGACACTCTCCCGACGTTCTAAGGAGTACCACGGGAGGGAAAGCGGAATACTTCCATACCCTCGTAAAATACAAGAAGGCACCTGGAAGCCGCCATACAAAAGAGGAACTACCTCCGCAGCAGCAAGGTCATCCTGGCCAACAAAGGCTCCTGCTTCATCCCAAACCGCCGGGAAACAAGCGACGGAATATAGAAGGAGGACCAAGACAAACCTGGAACTACGACAACGTAGGACCCTTCCCGCAAGATCCTCCCCCGGTCTCAATCCTCCAACAAGGAACCCACCAACTGGATCTCGATGCGTACTCAAGTCGCGCCATCCATCTCTCCTGAAAGTGATCGATCCATATCCAACACAAGAGGTCGCCGAGCAAATGACCACGGGCTAAACGACGTTCTGAGCCTCTGCATGGCTCGAAGTCTCTCTCGCACCACAAGGTGAGCAAAGCGGGGCTTCCCCCTCTCATAAAACGATCCCCGGTCGCCGGACGGCCGATACCATGTAAGAGTCTCCCCCGACCAACGGGACAATATCCTCTCCATCTCTGCAGGTGCCCTACCACATCTAGCAAAGCGCCATCACAAATGCCATGGGAGCCGACTCGTAAAAGCGTCGCCATCACGCACAAGGCAAATACATCCCAAGAGACGTCACTCTCATCATCCATGAACCGCTCCTAGCAGCTCTCGAAATGTCGATATGACCCGAATCAAGGATCATGCCCGCACTTCTTCCAACGAAGTACGAAGAAAGTCCGGCAAGCTTCACGCTACGCGCGGCACCACCAATCAAAGGAAGCGAGATGGCCTCCACCTCCGGCCCTCCAATCAAAGCTCGAAAATCCTCAAAAGTGGGCACCATTTCATTGTAGGAGAAACAAGACACGTGCCTCCTAACATCCTGTAACTTCGCGGCGGCCGCAACAAATCCCAATCGTGAACCAACTCCTTAAAAGACCAAACCGAGCAAAGACGAAACCTTACCTCGAAAGCTCCGTCTCTCGATGCCTCATACGGCGCCGCATCCACGATTTCAAGCGGCTCAAGGAAGTGTGCTTGCCTCTCATGCGAAAGCCTCGGCAAAATTCTAGGACGTACGAAGAATCCATGGCAAAAATGGAGGTTCCTAGAGAAAATGGGGAAGAAAGCTCGAAAATGGCCGCAAATGGAGAAATGAGGAAGAACCGACACCGGAAAGCATTTATGTCCTTCCCAAGCAAGGTTGGTCCGTACGGACCTCTTTGCATGCTAAGTATGTCCGTACGGACCTCCTTGCAACCGTAACCCATTTCCTCAAAGAACAAGCATAACAGCCTACCGTCCTCAAGCAGACCTTGCTCCAAATCGCTCCAAACACTGCCAAAGCCATTCCCGCAAACAAACACTACCCACAAACACACTCTCGCCTCACGTGGCATGCACAAAAATAAAAATAATAATAGCAACAATTTCTAGGACAATTCCTGAATCACAAAATTGACATTACATCTTAAAATAAAATGCCGTTGCCGTGCAAATACAAGTGTTTTATTACGTGTACCCATAAATGTCTCTGCTGCTAAACAAAAAAAAAAAAAAAGAGGGATATGAAAAGAGGGAAAGCAAATGAATACTAATCGAATCCTCAAGCATCATCATCCTCGCCAAGGTCCTCCAAAGAAAAGTCGGGCATCCCAAATAACTCGCCCGTCACATCCTCGCTTCGAATACACGAGCACCCGCCTGAGGCTCCCACGAAAAGTACTCAAGGATCAAATCCGCGAAAGGATCAAAGAAAGAAGGCTCGAGGAACCTCACTCCCGCGCGCCGTAAGCGAGGCATGAACCGATAAAAGTGGCCGCTCCTCGAAGGCCCCGCAGCCTCCCGAAGACGCCCCGCATCCATGCTATGCCGCCTCAAAGGTCCCTCCCCGCTGCGGCTCCGCCGGCCTAGGCGGAGGAACGTCTACGCAGTGCCTCGAAGGCATAGGCTCGTGACGCCGCACGCGACGCGAAGACCTAAGAAGAGATCTTCGACGCCATCTTCTTCGCAAACGAGCTCATCGCCACATAACGGCGAGTCAACATATCATAAGCTCTCCTGACTCCGCACCAACAAGCAGCCAAGGAAACGCTCATCAAGAATACGTTTATACTCAACAACAAAAGGAGAAAAATACGTAAAAGATGCCAAGATGGAAAAGAGTCAAGACACTTCACCGATCTATCGGGATCCACTCAGATGCTAGCAGAGCTCGCTCCGAAACGGGCACGTACACCCTCCTCCTCGATCCGTCCCCGCGTGACGTACGCGTGAAATCCGGTCCCAGCATCGGGAACCTCCGGGAGCCCGCGGCGCCTCTCTCTCCCGCGCGCACTCGCGGCGTCCCGCCTTTCCTCCTCACGAAGGCCCCGTACTCCTCTCCATACAAAATGAACTCCTCGCACCGACACCGCCAAGGTACCTCTCGAAATCGAGCACATCCATGTCCCGGAATCAAGCATCCCAAAGTGGAGGGTCCTCTGGAGCCACGGAAGCACACCGGCCATGCCGCGTAAGACCCGCTCCCGCATACATGACGCCACAAGTCAAGCCCCGCAAAGATCTTCCGTCGCATTGTTACCTCGAGCTCCTCGAACTCATCGCCTCATACCGAGCCCACGGGAACAAGACAAACCCCTCCGGCTACCCTCTCTCCAGACGCTCCCGCACATCCCCGTAGGCGATGGTGAGCTTCCCCGCCGGTCCTCCTCTTCCTCGCCGTACGAGCCCACCCAAAGATAGCAGTGGTACGCAAAGCAACCCCAGGATCCCTATCCCACGGAAGCACCGGAAAACCTCATAAAACCACACCTGTGACAAAAACAGAGAAGGCTCGGCAAAAGAAAACGGAGAAATGACAAGTTGCTAAATCAAAAACAAGCAATAAACTCATACCTCCAAAGCGAAGTCAAAACAGCCAACGAATCAAGCCACACCTGCTAAACCGGTCCAAGGAGTAAGTAGAGCTCGCCAAGCTCGCTCGCCCAAGCAATGTCACGCACTTATCCAGATCAATCAAGCTCTCCAACAGAGCAAAGGGAGCCGTAGTCGCGTGGTTCGAGAACAAAGTCTCTGGACAAGGCATACCACAAGAAGGAGCGCGCTCCCAACCGCTCCGTCGCCACCGGCCGGAAATCGATGTAGCCCCCAATACCGGCCGTGATCCTCACCCCACGTCGCTATACAAAGATCCCTGTGCCCCTCGCGAGGACGAGGCTCAAAGCCCGCCAGCCTCAGCCAACACATCATCAGCTATCATGTCTCTCCACCGCACCGGCTCTCCCTTCAAGGAGAGCCCTAATAGGGCAAAGAAAACCGTTGGCGCCACCGTCACCTCGCCCCCACTCGTGGAAGGTGTGGGTGGTATCCCACCAATACTTGATAAACCTGTGAAGACACTCTTGTTCTTCCCTCGTGTCGAAACTCCCAGTTCTCAACGAACACACCTAGTGCCGAAGCATAAACCACTCCGGGGACTCGCCTACCGTCCACGGAAATATCGTGCATCCGCCGCTATAGCTTCAACAAATGCCTCGAGCGATCCTCGAGTCTTCATCCTCTCGCTCTTCCCGCCATAAGCTCCCGCATCCCGCAGTAAACACAAAGCAAAGGTAACGTCAATCACAAGACTTAATATAAAGGCACATATAACCCGTCACAAAACACGGCACATATAATGCACATAATTTTCACATATATCATGCATATAATTTTTCCCATGCAAACCCGTCACAAAACACGGCACACACTGCATACATTTTCTCAAAAGAAAAAAAGGGGGATTAAACCCTACACGACACATTTTCAAAAGAAAATCCGTCCCAACACGGCACATATTGCACATATTTTCCCCACGTAGTCCGTCACCCAAAAACACGGCACGACACATATGCATAACACAAAAAAATCCGTCCCTACACGGCACACACTTTCACATATAACCCGTCACAAAACACGGCACATGTCACATTTTTCACAAAAATTATCACTACACGATAATTTTTCTCACAATGTACATACATAAAAAGCATTAGGTACAAAACACCAAAGCATGCAATTCAACTAGATAGGCACTTTATTTTCACAAATAAGAGCTTAATCTACACATTTCTCGCACAAAATACACATACCCACAATTTTTACATGTCCATTTTCAACAATTCATCAAGAATTTCACAAAAAGGCATAAAATAATAACAAAAATTCAAAAATGCGAAAAACTAAAACCTAGTTCTAGCATTCAAAAATTCGAGCAGTGGAATCAAACTGCGCATTTCTTACCTCCCCGACGTTCATGGAGCGACGATTGTGCACCTCTCGGGATCTCTGGATACAAAACATCCGGGTTCTTCGAAGACGGAACGAACGAAATCCAATTCCTTTCGGAGCTCCATCCGTTGCTCGACCACCTCTCGATCAAGGCTGACGACGACTCCTTCGAGATCCTTCACCATGGCAAACAATTCAAGCAAAAAATCTTTGATTTTCAGTTAACAATGGAGGTTTTTCCTCTCTCTCTCGCCCGGTTTACGCCCCTCGAAGAAGAAGGAATGGGGAAGGGCTCGGTCATTTAAACCTCGGTCAAAGCCTGGGAACCGTAAACCAAGATGGTCCGTCCAGACCCTTTTTGCAACCAGGTTGGTCCGCACGACCTCTTCTGCGCGGGTGGCCAAATTACTTTTCCCCCCGGCTTCTTATAATCTTTGCCCTGGCTCAGCCCTAAGGCCTTTTCCAGCAGAACTGGGAAAGTGCATTTGGTCCCTAACCTTCAATTCAACCCCCATTGTCAAGCCGTAAGACCTGCACTCCGCCACTCCAACTAGCATCTCAATCCTCGCCGTCAGGCAAGCAGACTGGACCTCGCACCTAACGGCAGCTCAACCCCTGGGCCATCGGGGTAGTTTCTCCATCCTCATCGCCACTCAACGGCAATTCAAGAAGGAGCCAACACCTCCAAAGACGTAATATCAAAGGCACAGACGCACGCCTCCAAACGTCAACGACAACTCAACCGGGCCTGTCTCTAAAGAGGTCCGAAGTCATCTTCCCAATGGAGCAGGGCCAGGTATCCCCAGCACTGGGCACCGCCAAGCGACCAAGACTCGCCCACTTCAACGGCAATGCAAGCACCGGCCATTAAAGTAAGCCCGAGCTCCTCCCCAACAAGTCAAAGGGAAGTCATGCAAGACCGCACATCCCTGAAGACCGATCATCATCCTTGCCCACTCAACGGCAAAACAAGCACAAGAAGGAGCCAACACCTCCGAGTACAAGTCCCAAGGCACGAAGCGCCTCCAAAATGCCAAACGGGGAACCAATCTCCGGCCGTCATCCTTGCCCACTTCAACGGCAACGCAAGCACCGGCAGTCATCGTAAGTCCAACCTTCTACTCAACATGCAAAAACACAAAGGCATCTACGCCTCTCGAAGCACAAGGCAGCCACGCCTCCACCAATGCGGCTAGAAGATGATTCAAAGTCCAGATTCAAAGTCCTCGCGCATTACATCAATCAGCGCGGCTGAAGACGATTCAAAGTCTCGCGCATTACATCAAATCAAGGGCTAAGACGATTCAAAGTCCTCGCGCATTACATCAAATGCGGCTAGAAGACGATTCAAAGTCCTCGCGCATTACATCAAACTGCGGCTAGAAGACGATTCAAAGTCCTCGCGCATAAACCGCCGCCAGATGACGATTCAAAGTCCTCCAGCGTGGCACCAACCGCCGCCAGATGACGATTCAAAGTCCTCCAGCGTGGCACCAACCGCAATCAGAAGACGATTCAAGTCCTCACTCTATCTCCGGCCCGGAAGGCCTTAAACCACCCGATTAGGAAAATCGTTATCGTTTCCACCAGACACCACCACGCGTCTCACAATTGACCTCGCGGTCACACAACACTTCAGTGGCACCACCACGCCCGCACTCACAAATTCACGCCGAACTACGACTGTGCTTGATTCCCGCCTACGTATCCGAGAATCCTATCACAGGTCCAGCCATCCACCTATACGGTCACCCAGGACACCACCACGTCTCACACCACCTTCCCCTCCACATGCGACCTACTGGTCACCCAGACACCACCACGTCCTCACCACTCGACCTCGGCGGTCACACGACACTTCAGTGGCACCACCACGCCCGCATTCACAAAACACTCACCCCACACCCGAACTACGACCAAAGCTTGATTCCCGCCAGGGATACGTGGGAATCCTATCACAGGTCCAAACATTGACCTAAACGGTCACACAAAAGGACACCACCACGTCCTCACATTGACCCTCACGGCCACTTCCTCTCCCAAAGACGCGATCCAGTTAGGACCCTTATCTTATCGGCGACCCCACTTCTTTCATAAGTGACGCCGTCGAGGGGCTTCGTAAGTACCCCAACTGGATCACCCCTTTCAAACACACGGAAGCACCGCGAGACTCATCCACGCAGCCTCGTAGACCTCTCTCACTCAAAACCCTCTCAAAACCCTCTCAAGCCCCCAACCAAAACCAAGTGGAGGAGCCTCTCTCGGGATAAAAAGGGACAAAAGGACCTTTTGGGAATTTTCAGAAATCGTAGAAAAGCAATAAGGTCCGTACAGACCTCTTTGTCTCAATGATTACTAAATCCCCTTAAAGTCCACAATATTCCCTCAAATCCCTGGAAAATGATTACTTCCTCGCAGAACTGGTCCGTACGGACCTCTTTGCATGCAAGATGGTCCGTGACGGACCTTATTGCTCAGGAACACCATCATTCCGTAATATTCTCCATCATTGCGGATTCCCTCAAATCGAGGAAATCCAAAATTCTGGATAACCAAGAAGGTCCGTACGACCTCTTTGCTCCGAAATTTTTACTATAAATAGAGGGCTCCCCTCCTCATTTTCACACACCTCCCTCTTCTCTCTTCCTCCCTTAGCCTTCGGTCCCCTCTAAGTCCTCTCGAGGCACTCCAGCCCCTTTCGGATCCTTCCGAGGCCTTCCGAGCTCCTTGTGGTGCTCAGAAGCCTCCCGAGCGCTCCCAAGACGCTCCCGCGCTGCCCCGAGGCACTCTCGAGGTACTCTGCGGCCCCTCGTGGTACTCCGAGGCCTTGCCTCGGTCTTTCCACGGTGTCCCGCTCTTTTCGAGTCAAACCGACGATCCCAAATCACGCCGAAATCTACGCCCGAGTGACTCCTGCCACCACAACGCACGCCGAACCTCTGCCCGAGTGATCCCGACGATCCCCACGCACGCCGAACCTCTGCCCGAACGCAGCCTACAACCTCAACTCACGCCGAAACTCTGTCCGCAGACAACCGGTCCCTCCCGAAGCAACCCCGATCCGTACCGGAACGCTACTCCGACCTCAAACACCATTCCCGTGGAAGGACAGACACGAACCAACATTGGTAAGGCTTCCTTCCTACACTATTTCAATACATTTCCATACATAGCATACAATGTAGACATCCGATACAGCATGCATTTTTAAAAAAGCACACACACACACACACAACATTTAAAGGATATTAGGGGTATCCGAAAGACTCGTTTTACGAGGCTACTCGGGTGAGCTCTAATATTCTAATATTCTCTTCCCTGGGAGTCATTCGACCTCCGAACTCAAAATCTCATCACACAAAAAACAGCTTTAAAATTATCTTTAAACTCGATGCCCTTTTTCAATGTTTGGGCTTAATAAAAACGGCGTGGCGACTCTACAAATGCGAAAACAATCGGCGAGACACCTCCAACGCGAAAGATGCCAGATGTCCGGGCCGCGAGGCTCGGCTTTGATCCGGGCTATTTCATCGGGCCAAGAGATTCATCAGGAGGATGGTCGTTGCGGGCTCCTCAGCTAGAGCGAGGCGACCACGGCGGCGCCCGTCGCGCGGGAGGCTTCCCTGATTCGCTCGTAGACTTCTTCGTAGACTCCTCTCTGCCTCCTCTCCTTGATCATCGCGCAGTGCGCCTTCGGATCACGTCATTCTAGGGGATCCACACGGTGGACACGTTTGGCGGCATGGCGGGTCGCTTCGTACGGCGGGGAGTCCGACGCCTTCACCTTCGGATACGATTTTTTCGCAGATCTCGCTTGCCCCTATCGTAGCGTGCTGGGCCTTGGTCCCGATGAGCCTCTTTCTCGGGAGACGAGGACGATTCCGAGCCCGAGATTTTCTGTGGCTCCTGAGGAGGCGGGCCCGAGTCGCAAGAGGGGCCGGGGGCAGACATCGGGCGCTGGAGACTCCGATTGATTTTTTTTTTCTTTTGAGATTTGAGATTGAGATTGAGATTTGTACAGCTTATGCACATTTTTTTTTTGGAATGTAATAATTTAGGATTTTATTTTATGAATGCAATGCAGTATGAATGCAGTGTTGCATGAGCCTTGGTTTTTTTTTTTTTGCAAGGGTGTTTGGTATATGGACTGGTTTGGGGAGGTTTTTGCACAAGTTTCGAGCAACCGGGACGGAATATTCCTCTTTCGTGTAGCAATGGACCGGTTGCATTTTTTTTTTTTTTTTTTTGGCAAACTCATCCGCGCGGATAGGGGCGTCGACATTGTCCTTTAATTTTGGTTCGAACTGGTCTTGCTTTATTTCAAATTCAAATATCCTCTTCAACCTCCAAATCCCAATGACCATTTTCGGGGAGAAAGAGAGAAAAAACCATGGAAAAACCTTAGAAAAGCTCCATCAAAATTGTCCCAAGAGTCCCAAATGTCATTCTTCAACAAGTTCAAGGATTGGTCCCAGGAAATCATGCATGAGAGGAGGTCCTTCTTTGAAGAAAGGTACAAGGTGAAGTGCTTATGGTCTCTCAAGGAATTGATTCCGGATTATGAGCTTTTGAGAGCTTCTTCATCATTTTGGGATACTAGAAGGCATGTCTTTTTGCCTTTCCTTCAACGAGATTGTTCCGACTGTCGAAGAATTTCGGGCCTTGCTTGGAGGTCCGGAGGTGGAAGAGATAGCGGTTCCTTTGCCGGGGGAGGGGCTTCTTTTTGGCGACAGATTGTGCGTCCTCCTTCATCTTTCCCCGGAGGAAGCGCAAGGTATGATCCGCGGTCCCGATCATTTCGATATTTCCGGTCTTCCCGACAGATTTAGGGGCCTAGGTTTGGTAGATGATGCCTATTAGGATGCCTTTGCACTTTGTATGTTTGGCACCCTGTTCATGGTCTATTCCTTTGGGATCTGTCATCGATCTCTGTTGGATGTTGTCGTTCGCCTCATCGTCGCTCGGCAGAGATGTCGTTCCTTTGATTACGGGAGACTCTTCATGCTCTTGATAGAGTGACTGGCCACCGTGAGCGGTGATATGCACGGGGCAGCCCGTTCCTCTTGACCCCGCTGGGCCGATGGAGCGTTTGGGGGTTCTTCGGGGAACCTCTCGATATGATCAGGCCTTGGACTTTTGCCAGAGAGGTGTTGATGTAGATTTTGATGATCGTGGCTCGTGGGAGCGTTGGATGACGGGTCGCCAGATCGAAGATATCGATGGTCGGTGCCTCATCTGGCGGGTGGAGACTCGAAGAGTGCCAGGATGGGTCTCCCGTGGTCATGCTTCCGGGCTTTCTAGCCTAGCTTCTATATTCCGGCTTTAGTTCTGAGACAGTTTGGCCTGGAGCAGGTTCCTTTGGAGGGCTTTGATGATGTAGCTACCAGGGTGGTGGCTCCCGTTTCCATGGATGATCCCTCAGTGTTTCCATTTCTTTCCCGAGCATGGAGGTATGATGCCTTTCCTCCTCGGGTCATTCTCAGGCGTCCGAGACCGGTGTTCCTGACCACTTGATACCTGGATTGGTATGAGAGGCATCTGGGAGAGACTCAGGTGGCTATTTTCAGACGGCGTGAGGCCATTGTGGGTGCGGAGGACCTGACTGTTTCTGAGAGGAGGAGGGCCGAGGCGAGGGCCAACCCTCATGACAGGAGCGGAGACGTTGTGACCGATTATGAGGCTTACGTCAAAAGACAGGAGAGGAGAGCTCCTATGCTACCAGCTAGGCTACAGGAGATGAGGGATGACGCTAGGGCTACTAAGGCCCTGACAGAGGCTGGTTTGATAGACCACCGTCCCTATACCGTAGCTTGGTAGGAGGAACACCGACATTTTTCCTGTTCGTAAAAGAAGACTCGGCGGGGGAAGAAAAGGGAGAGGCCAAGACGAGTGGCTTGGAGTGACTCGAGGTTTCCGAGTATCCCTTTCTTGTCATGGCGCATACATTAGTTTGATTATGTATCTTAGTTTTCTTTTAGCAGGTTGCCAGTTGTAGGAATGAATCGGGCTTAGACTCATCAAAGAGCTTTTAACTTGTAATGAATATTTGAATTGCTTTAAAGTTTTTCGAGACGCTTTCATGGTCTGATCAATTGTATTGATGCCAATGTATGGCTTTTATTTGTGCTTTAGACCGAACCGTTTCCTGGCCGCCTACGTTCCCCTCATTTTTGAGGAGCTCAGGTCTTCGTAGTTCAACCCGCGAACTCTTTTTTGTTTTTTTTTGTTTTTGTTTTTTTTTTTGTTTTTTTTGTTTTTTTTTTTTTTTTTTTTTTTTTTTTGTTGTTTTTTTTTTTTTTTTTTTGTTTTTTTTTTTTTTGTTTTTTTTTTTTTTTGTGCAACCCCGTTTTTTACCTAGGCCGCCCTTCTCGGGTTTTCAACCTAGTTGGGTATTACTCTTTTAGCACTTTTCCTTCTTTCTTCTTTTTTTTTTTTACGCGTAGTATCTGCGCAGCCTTGTCACCATTCACTCGGGTGTACAAAGGGATTCCCGTCGAGGTCCGCAAGTTGCATGGCTCCTCCTGAGAAGATCTTCTGGACGACATATGGCCCGACCCATACAGTTCCCATTTGCCGAGGGGTTGATACGGACTGGGGCTTTTCTTTTAAAACGAGATCCCCTTCTCGGATTTCCCGATGCTTTACTTTCTTGTCGAAGGCTCTAGCCATTCTTCCTTGGTAGGCCCGGATGTGCTCCATGGCCTTCAATCGGCTGTTCGTCTAGTAGGGCCAATTCGTCATGGCGACTGAGCCATTCGACCTCGTTGATCCGGCTTTCCAAAGAAGATACCTGAGCGAGGGTATTTCCAGCTCGATTGGGAGTACGGCTTCCATTCCGTATGTGAGGGCAAAAGGTGTTTCCCAGCTTGCCGTTCTGACCGATGTCTCAGCCCCAGCAGTGCCAGTGTAATCCTCTCGGGCCAATCTCTCGCCTTGGACGGCCATTTTCCTGATGATATTTTCCGTGAGTCTTGTTTGTCGCTTCGACGGCTCCGTTGGTTTGGGGCCCGTAGGGAGATGACTTGTGACGGGTTATTCGGAATTCACGCCTAGCTTTTTCACATTCCCTTCGAAGTGGGATCCATTATCTCGAGATGATTTCAAACCGGCAACCCGTATCCGCACATGATGTTTTCTTTGATGAAGAGGGCAACTTTCTTTGAGTTGAGGATTTTGTAGGACTTTGCAGAGCATCCTTTTCGATTCCTTCAAGAAATCGCCAATCTGCGTCTTTTAGGCTCTTCCGCAGCCTCCCAAATTCACACTCGTCAAAATCTCTTCGGCACTTGGGGCTCGATTTTCCTCTTCCTGGACAACTTTGCTTAAAGATTTTTTTGTTGTTGTTTGATTTTTTTGGTTTAATGTGTCTGCTTCTTTATCTAATGAATTATTATTAAAAATTTTTTATTAATTAATTCATCATTAGTTAAAGTGGCAATCAAGGGATACTTAAAGGTCGTCATTTCATTGAAAACGAAAGGGGATACAAAACGGTGCCCTTGGCTACGCACTCGTAGTCTTCAGTGCGTAAGGCCATCTGACGACCCTTAGAGACTCGATCTTAACAGAGAGATTGGGAGGACTTGTCCTAGATTGACACAAAGGGATCTGGGACCAATCCAAGCTTGGTGATCATTTCCTCCTTGGTCGCGGACGGGCCCGAGAGAGTTTCCCAATTCTTAGCGGCATCGCTGCTGGTGGCCTCATGACTCGGAATTGTGGCCGTTTTTGTTTTCCTTTCTCAATTGACGCTATCATCTTTTGGACCGAGCCGAGATCAATCAGTCCGGCACTGGACTTCTTCTTCGAACAATTGCCGCATAACTGCACCATCCCAATCATCTCGAGGGAAATTCCGTGGCCTTAGCTTTTGGCACCTGTCGGTTCGCCCGACCAGCTTCGGATCTTCCTGGGCAGTAGGAATAGTGGTTGTGAGCTTCTCGAACTGTTCCACCAGGTCAGGCACGCCTCTGAAGGTATACTCACTCTTGTAAGTACCCAAATCTGGCTCATGCCTTCCGGTTAATTTTCCCGGCAATTCCGGTAATTTTTCTGGTAATTCCCCGGATTTTCCTAAAGTTCCGGAACAATTCTAACCTGCTCCAAGCCTTTTAAGGGCTGAAGGAAATGCTTGGTGATTAAGAAACACGTTTTTCTTAATCCCAAAACCCTTCTAGAAGACTGCCACCTTGCATGTTTCTAGAAAAATCCAGATTTGGCTACTTATGTCGTGCGACATAACCAAACAGAAGAGTTCTAGAAGGCCGCCACCTTGCATGTTTCTAGAAGAATCTGTAAGTGGCTACTTATGTCGTGCGACATAACCAGCCAGAAAAGTTCTAGAACCATGCCACCTTGCATGTTTCCAGAAGGAATATAAGTATGGCTTGTTATGTCGTGCGACATAACAAGCCCATGCAGTGTACTCTATAAATAGAGGCCTTCACCTCTCATTTTGACACCTCTTCCACCCCTCAGTCCCCTCTATAAGGAATACACCCAGAAGCCTCCTCTCTCCTCACATACCCCCAAATCACCTCAATCCTCCCAAATCCATCCCACACACACTTCCCACACACACACTTCCCACATATATCAAGAAATCAAGGAGTTCCCAAGGATCCAAGGTCTCGAACTCAGCCTCCTGGGAGGAGGACGCTAGAAGGTTCCTATATCTAACTTGGATATAGGAGTTGTGGATCTTCAAGGGTAACGAGTTTCTACCCCTTTTCCACTCTCTATTTTCCTTTGAATATAAAATCTATGTGTTACATGCATTGATAATATAGTATTCTGATTAAAGTTGCATGCTTTAGCTTCATATTACCCAGATCCACATTTTATTTCATTACATTTCATATAAAATCTTCGTCTTGACTTGGTTTTTGCATGAACACTCAAGATGAGTGTGGATCCCTCATATCCACACCCTCTTGAAGTGTTCATTATCGTTAAACATGCTCCCTGAGATTTGTTTGTGAAGTAACTTGACCATTTTGGTGCCTTGTTACCTCTGCAAATCTCAGTTGTAAAGCCTCTGCAAAATGGCTAGTTATGTCACGCGACATGGCGGCCATGTCACGCGACATAAGTAGCCAGTTTGCAGAAGCTTCACAGTTTCAAGCTGTAATCTGATGTTAAACCCCTTGAAGCTATAGCCTGATGTCTATCTGCAATTTAGATAGTATCTATGTACATACTATGTCATCTTTTCATTAAAATATCATTCTCATACATAAAGGTGCATCCTTTACACCTAAATCCCATTTTTCATGCATTAAAATCATTCCTTTTCCATTTTAAATCCCTTTTCACATTAAAGATGCACTCTTTGCACAAAGATCATTTCCTTACATAAAAAACATCCATTTGCAATCAAATGCATCATTTTCAAACCAAAAATGCCATCTTTTTGCTAAAATATCATTTTTACATGCATTTCCCCCTTTTCCCCAACCTTGGAACGGACCGGTGTAAAAGTTCTCACCTTTGCATCGTTCCTTCCATTAAAGGTTCCATATCTCTTTAGAAAGGGACACCTTGAACCCTATATCTCCGATTATCGCTTAAGAATGAGTATGAAGCCTCTATACGAGCTCGACCGTCTTAAAGCGTAGGATTGATGGGCTAAGGACATTCCTTCCTAAAGAACCTCATCTTTGACCAAAAGAGAGTCATTCTCTCGATCACGCAAGTCCCGAGGGTCCCGAGGTTAAAATGCGATGATCACAAGTCACAAGATGAGGACGGGATCATAATCCCAAATACATAAATTCCAAGGAATCCCGAGCGACAACCAACAAATGGTTTGTACGTCCGGAAGACAACTTGGGACATTCCCCCCCCCTTATTTTCAAACACATGCACACAAAGAAAGCACGCAAGCAAACATGATTAATGAAATCTAGGGAGACTTGCTCCGGCAAGGCACTTTGGGTGAACGCCAAACGTTCTTCCCAAGGGGTAACTTAACCTCCGAACCCATAAAACCTTTTTTTCAAAGTTTTGAGGTAATCAAAATGGCGTGGCGACTCCGTTTTTCAAATAACTCGGATGTCTTCAAACTCGCGTGAATTCCAATAAACAAAAATTTGGGGCACACATTCACAGAGACGCCAAGTTCTCAAAATGCAAATCGGTCAAAGATACCAAGGTCTCAAATACAGTACGGTCAGAGACGCCAAGTTCTCCAATAAAATCGGTCAGGGACGCCAAGTTCTCAAATACAAATCGGTCCGGGATGCCAAGTTCTCAAATACAATGCGATTAGAGACACCAAGTTCTCAAAAGCAAGAAGTCCCAATGTGAAGACAAGCTCAAAAACCTCTACAAGTTTGACGATCACCAGCAAGATGCAGACTCAACCAAACTCCTCCTTCAGGTCAAAATGCCTCCAAAGACAGCAAATCGTCAGCAGAAACCGTCCCACGAACGGCAACCTAACAACTCTTCATCAACATCAGCCGTAGCCTCAGCTACAGGTAAGCACAACACAGGTATGAAAGCATATCTTAATCAACTACTTTTCTAAAAGAACATTATCATCAAATCTTAGGGCGACTTCCCAAAAAAATAGTCAAACCTCAAATACTGTCAAACCATCAAAGACCATCCCCAGCTATTTTTGAACTACGACCGGCTTGATTCCCTCTTAAGGATACGTAGGTAGCCTATCATTAGGTCCAGCCACTCGACCAAAGACGGTCATCCTTTCCTTCGGCAGCAGACGTAAAACCGATCCCTTCAAATGAAGTCCACTAGAGGACCATCTATCCTAAAACGCCATCATCAAGGTTCGAGGCACCTAAAACGCCATCATCGAGGTTCGAGGCACCTAAGACGCCATCATCAAGGTTCGAGGCACCTAAGACGCCATCATCGAGGTTCGAGGCACCTAAGACGCCATCATCAAGGTTCGAGGCACCTAAGACGCCATCATCAAGGTTCGAGGCACCTAAGACGCCATCATTAAGGTTCGAGGCACCTGAGACGCCATCACCGAGGTTCGAGGCACCTAAGACGCCATCATCAAGGTTTGAGGCACCTAAAACGCTATCACACACAACACGAGGAAAGCGATAAATCGCAATCATCCCTTAGGGTGACTTTCCAAAAATAGTCAAACCATAGGGTGACTTCCCCAAAATAGTCAAAACCTTAGGGCGACTTCCCAAAAATAG
Organism: Adenophora triphylla var. japonica; assembly: GCA_022495995.1. Taxonomy (NCBI): domain Eukaryota; kingdom Viridiplantae; phylum Streptophyta; class Magnoliopsida; order Asterales; family Campanulaceae; genus Adenophora; species Adenophora triphylla. The sequence continues at coordinate 245,562 of JAFEMH010002853.1, forward strand.
TCAAACCATGGGGCGACTTCCCAAAAATAGTCAAAACCGTAGGGCGACTTCCCAAAAATAGTCAAGTAATAGGGCGACTTCCCAAAAATAGTCAAACCATAGGGCGACTTCCCAAAAATAGTCAGACCTTAGGGTGACTTCCCAAAAAATAGTCAGATCATAGGGCGACTTCCCAAAAATAGTCAGACCATAGGGTGACTTCCAAAAAATAGTCAAATCTTAGGATGACTTTCCTAAAACAGTAGGGTCGACGACTAAAGATAGTCGAAAGACCCGAACTACGACTGGCTTGATTCCTCTTAAGGATACGTAGGTAGCCTATCATTAGGTTCAGCCACCAGACCAAAATGGTCATTCCTATCCCCAGCAGAGCGGATATACAACCCTAGCCACCAGACCAAAATGGTCATTCCTATCCCCAGCAGAGCGGATATACAACCCTAGCCATCAGACCGAAGAGGGTCATTTCTTATCCCCAGCAGAGTTTCTTTCAGCAATCGACTGTAGAACTCGCTCGCCAGGTTGACATCCTAAAACAGTCACTCCAGGGTCGACAACTAAAGATAGTCGAAAGACCCGAACTACGGCCGGCTTGATTCTCACTAGGGATACGTAGGTAGCCTATCATTAGGTTCAGCCACTCGATCACTTGATCATCCTGCCAAAATATGGAGCCTTACTCTTATCGACGACCCCGCTTCCTTCGAAAGCGCCGTCGCCGAGGGGCTACTGTAAGTGCTCCAATTTGAGCTTGTTAGCATTTTCGTTAGAAAATTAATGAAAGTTATAACATTACTAACATTCCTAACATTCCTAACTTTTCTAACAAAGTAAGGGTAAAATGGGCATTGCCATTTAAAGTTAAACCAAGAAAAGAATCTCAAAAAGCAAAAGAAATAAGAAAAATCCGAATTGGGCAAGTTGAAAAACATAAACTGCTGGATTTTTGAATTTTATTCTTCCTGTCCAAAGCCTGAAGCTGTAATTAATGAACAGTGCACGCTGTCAATCATATCCGCGCGGACATGTTTGTCAATTTCAGAGGGCTATAAATTGAACCCTCCTCTCTCAGTTTACACAACACAATTTGATCACAGCAACGAAACTCTGGCGAAATATAGAGAGAAAACAGTGGGAATCCTTAGATTGCCACCATTTTCTCTCCAATCTTTCCCAAATCTCACTCACTCACAAACACTTCAAATCACTCTCATACATACTCTCATACATACACCAATCCAAGCTCAAATCACCCTATAGGAGGAGGATTAGAGAGAAAACATAGAGGACTTCATTGTTATCTACTTGTTTTCTCTTTAACCAACTCAAATCATCAACCCTAAACACCCTCAAACACTATCATATTCAAGCCTTAAACACTCTCACATTCAAGCCTTCAAACACAAAACACAAGAAAGATAGGTATAACCTCCCTCTCCTTACCCTAAAATTCATCCATGCATGCATTTTCAAGCTACAAAATGTAGTTTATTCATCTTCTTGCTTTAGATCCAAGAAGATCACCATGGAAGTTCATCTCCATGGATGATCTTCTACAAGGATCTACATTATTTTCAAAGTGTTCTTACTTTCTTGCAAAGAAAACACATTTTCAAAACCCTAAAAATCATTTTCATACATCAAATCTCATTTTCAAAGGATAAAAATCCCCTTCCCAAGCAAATGAAATGTTTAGTCCTAATGTACCCCAAGGATGGTTTGGTATAGTTGATTCACCACTAAAATGTCTAGTGATCACTAACCAAAACCTAGGGAAATGGGGACAAGCATGGATGCAAAAAACCCCTTTTAAAATCATATTTTCTCCCTTGAGAAGTTGCTGTCCAGTAGCAATTTTTTCAGACCTCAGTCCATGGTCTAATTTTTTGGACACAGATAAATGTGGAATTTGGTGTTGACTACAAAACACTTTTTGTAGACAACATCCAGATCTTTCCATACATATTTTTACTTTATTTTTTGGGTGAGTAAAACTCCTCTTTTCAAATTTTCTTTCAGAGGCTAGTTCATCAGCTTCTGGGAATCCAGATCTCATATCTGAGGTTTCCAGAAGGTTTTGACCCCTCAAATTACTTCCAAAATGGAAAGTTCCTTTTCAGAAACCCTATTTAGGGTGTTTTAAGCAACTTTCATTCTCGGACTTTCCCCAGATTCTGAGGTTTTGAAGCCTTTAAGTCCATTTCAAAGTCAAGGGTCAACTGCCTTTTTCATTCTGGCAGAATTGCTTTTCAACTCCCAAAAATCTTTTGAGTGCCAAGACTCAACCCAAAAATCATACCAAAAATCTTGGGGATTGTTCAAAGTCTTATAAAGAGTTCCCCATTTTTGTTTTTTCTCAGTTTCAACTCATTTTGGTCAAAACACACATACACACACACACACACAAGGATTTCAAATGTTTGGAAGACTCGTTTTACGAGGCGCTCCGGGTGCACACTAACGTCCTTCCCGACGCGTAACATGACCTCCGAACCTAAATTTCTGATCTCGGGCATTTTTCAAAGTTTTGGCCCTCAAAATTAAAATGGCGTGGCGACTCCGTTTTGATTTTCAAAAAAAAATCGGGTACATCACAACTCCCTACGCCGATCTACTTGAGGGATTCACTAATCACACTGTCCTCGTGAAAGGGACAATAGACTTTGAGGTGACCATAGGAGAAAATCCCCAACAGAAAACTGTCAATATCATCTTCATGGTCATAGATCAACAATCCCAATACAATGCCATACTCGGCGTCACTACTCAGGCCGCATTGGGAATCGTAGCATATGTCCCCCATCAAAGGGTAAAATTCAACACTCTGGGTGGAATTGTGGTAAAAAAAACCAGCCCGAATGATTCCTCAGAACGTTAGAGGAAAAGAGAAAACAGAAATGTCAAGCCTCCTGCTCGCAGTTGAATGAGGAAGAAAATCGGAGCAAAAACAAAGGCAAGTGCCCGCAACCCCATTTCGTCAGTATGTTCTCCTTACACTCCACCAAGATAGAGCTCAAAAAGAGCATGAAGGCAAAAAGAATGGCTCCAGTTGCTGGAGGTTATGTTGATAGGGGAATCTTGGGAGACATAGACCGAGAAATCATCTATTCCATGTCCGCTCTCCCTAGAGGAAGCTCCACCCCACCAACGATCATCATTGACTCCCTCCACAATCGTCAAATCATGGATCTCCGGCCATACGATGAGCTCGAGGAAGTGGTAATCAATATCCACAACCCCGAGCAAAAAGTTAAGGTCGTTCTGGAAATTCACCCCGAAGAAAGAAAGATCTTGATTGTGTTCCTCAGAAAGAATAGCGATGTGTTCACATGGAGAATGGAGGACATGCAAGGTATGAGCGAGGACGTGATCATTCATAAACTCAATGATAGCTCCTCCTTCAAACGCGTCCACCAAAAATCAAGATACTTTTCTCCAAAGAAAGAGATCGCGATTAAGGAAGAGGTAGAAACACTACTAGAAACTGGCCCATTACCGACGAAAAATTCCGTCGGCAAAGCCCAATTTCCATCGGTAATGTGACTTTACCGACGGACGCGTTCCATCGGAGTCCGTCGATATATTCTGGTTGGTAATACCGGCGGACTTTTCCGTCGGTAATTTCGGCGGACCGTCCGTCGGTAACGCAATACATTCGTCGGAAATTGTTCGTCGGTAAGGAATCTCACCGACCGATGAACGACGTTATTGCCGGAGAGATTACCGGCTAATTGGTCCGTCGATAATCACAACAGCAATTCTGACGAAAATGTCCGTCGCTAATAAGTCTTAATTTACCGGCAGAATTGTCCGTCGGTAGGAAGGAGGAACAACGAAATTACCGACGGAATAGTCCGTCGGTAATCTGTCCAGAATTTTTTTAAAAAATGCTGTTTTTATTTTTAAACCACAAACCTGTTCAAAACAAATACCAACCTGTTTAAACAAATACCAAAATTTTCAAACAAACACCAACAACCTACCAACAACTTGTTTCACTTGAACATCAAATAAAATACAAGTGCCACAACTACCATCCAAATCAAGCGAAACTGGTTGGGAAAGGGGAAAGGGAAAGGGGAAAGGGGAAAGGGGAAAGGGAAAGGGTTTTAAAATTACTCAAGTTTGATTACAAGTCAAATAAAATACAAGTTAAAATTCAAGTTTAGCGACTACGACCACGACCACTACCACTACCGCTACCACCACTTCGCCTACTAGTGTCACGACCACCATCCAAATCAAGGTATTGACCGACTGATGAGGCAGAGGCATTACCACTAGTAGGTTATTGTTGTTGCAAATTCATGGTGGCCAATACTTTTTGCATGCGCTCCTCAAACTGTCTTTGCGCACGCTCCTCAAACTGCTTTTCTGCAACTTCTCGCTCTTCCCGAATTAGTCTTTGGGCAATTTCTCGCTCTTTCCGAAGACGTTCCTCCAACTTGCTCTCCATCTGGCTCTGCAATTGGCGATATGAATCTTCTCGCTCTTGACGCTCTAGCTCTACTTGCCTTTGTCGCTCTTGACGCTCTAGCTCCACTTGCCTTTGTACCTCTCTCTGAACCCGAGCATCGAACGTCTCTTGATCCACATTCTGACTGTCGGAGGATGAAGTAGAAAAGTATGGCGTAGTATGGCTGCGGTTTGGCATGTCAAAATACCCAGCACCATGTGGTCCGAATCCAGGCAAGCGATCTCCCTTTGGTTGCTTGTCTTGGAGGACAATGACCGTCCAAAGTTTTTCACGAAAGGCGGGCCGCTCGGTGCTCTCAGGATCCATACTTCCTTCTTCAATAGCCTCATCACGAGCACACCTTTCATACTCTTCCTGACAAAAAAAAAAACATTATCCAGTATGGTAGGAAACAATATTTCTTTAACTAAATAATTTATAATTTACTAATAGAAAATACTATTAACACTTACATAAAGGCCCTGATAATAAGGGTTAACCCATTTTGGTCCTGAGCCATCGTTTGACCCCGCAATATGCGTAGCAATAAACACAGCAGCTGCATCAGCCTTATCTCCGTGTTTCTTTTTCTTAACATATAAAAAAATTATAAATTCAAAATTTTATTAAATAATAACAATATATGAATCAAATAGAGTATTGCTTAATTTACAAACGGATAGTAAATTAAGTAAATTTACCATTCGTTGCTAAGTCTCGCTAAAGTTAATAGATCCTCCCGTGTGCACGCTCCCCTGCCCCTCTTTTGAGTTTCTGTTATTCTTTGCTATTTCTCACTTGTCCAATATGCTTCCCACTGCTCCCATACACTTGCCGTGAAATTAGCTGCAGGCAAACCATCCTTTTGCCACTTTTTTTTTTTTTCATATCTCAGACTTTACCAGCGTATCGCTTAGCAACTAATTTATTGAAAGCCTTATCTATTTGAATCTTCGAGAACCCGGAGCATGAATATGTGTTCTATAAAAATAGTAAAAGTAGTTAAATAAACAGGGACTAAAATAGTTAATGCTAATTAATTACTAAGCGTAAATTAGAACATAAAGATGAACAAGGGACTGGTCTACAAACTTTACAAAAAATGGACATGATTTAGGGAGATAAATATACAACACATTAAATACCAAATCTAAGTGGCAAAAGCATTGGTTATTTGGGCAGTAAAAGCCTTTACAAAACTCCAAATGGAGGTGACTAGCCACGTCCCATATCTACTAATCACTAACATTGGTTATTTAGACTTTTTTAACATTCATCTATCATATATATATAAAAAGAGAGAAACAGTTGACTTTGTTCTTTACATGTTCAGACTGGATAGACTATTATAAGGGAAGATAGGCATACTAGAAATTCCTACTATGCTCCATAACAACATTTGAGAAAAGTTAGTGAAACAAAATAACATTCTTCCCACAAAATGGAAACTTCGTTTTTATTTTTCATTATTACTAAAGAACCATATCCTTACTAAAGAACCACAAAAACATATTGACTACACTACACCCCCAAACAAAAATGTATGTAGTTGTACCACCCAAATTATCAAGGACTCAACAAACAAAAATTCTTGCAAAGGAAAATTCTTAAGAGTGAGAAATCAATAGAAAAGGAAAGAAAATTGAGTAATTTTTACCCAAAACTGGTTATACCAGATACCGTACAAATCTTTTGATATTGATTTTGGTGTGGGATAAAATTTCTCAAAAGTATAGCTATTGAAAATATCCCCAAACCATCGAGTAGGGTCTCGACAAGCACCATGTACAAACCTATTAAGATATTAATTAAAAAACAATATATCAATATATATACAAATAAAAAGATAATAGAATCAATGTATAACTTTTAAATGTAACATAGAAATAATATAAATAATGAGTTGACATTTAAATATATGACATTTACTATGAAATAATACTTACTGACCACTGGGAGAGATAGAAATTTCCGATTTTCCTTCTGCATCAATATTTGCGTCCAAGAGAACCGTCATGAATGGTTCATTAGTCTCCCTAACGGGAACACTAGAGCTCCCATTACCTGGACTGGTCACATCCTCATCCGTAAAGCATGGATGCTCTGAACTACGTCCAGAACTAGTGCCCCTCCCTCCCCACCCTGATGAAATAATACCATGCACAAAAGTCACAATTTTTCCTCTCTTTGAACGATTGCTACCTCGACCAGACATATCTAAACTAGAATATAAAATATGTAGACAGAAAATGAATCAAGTAGAACAAAATTTAAATAGTAGCAAGCATTCATTTAGACTACAATAATAAAATGTAAACATTATATACAAAACATTATCTGAATTAAGACTAAACTGATTCATTCACTATCAATCTTGATCAGTATCACTACAAAATTTAAATAGTAGCAAGCATTCATTTAGACTACAATAATAAAATGTAAACATTATATATAAAACATTATCTGAATTAAGACTAAACCGATTCATTCACTATCAATATTGATCAGTATCACTATAAAATTCAATTTCTTCTTCACTAGTTTCCTCGTTGTCGTCTTCTTCCCCATCTTCATCATCAAACCCAGATACATACCCTTCTCCTTCCTCATCCTCATCCTCCACATCATCATACTCGATTTCATTGAAAGTGACTTCCTCCCCTAGTGGATGGGTGTTTTCGGCCATTAATGCTCCATCCTCGACATCATCATTCAAGGAAATAATCGGAGGTATAGGCATTTCCTCTTCCTGATAACAATCATTTAATGATGAATCAATATTGGAAATAGAAGTTTTTGCACACAATGGTATATCAAAAGTTCTTCTTGCTTTGGTTTTCCATACAACCCAACATCCGCTAGACTCTCTTCGTCGACGGGGTAGGGGTCATATACACTTGTTGTGCTTGAGATGCAAGAATGAACTCATCATCACCATTATGTCTAGAAGAATGCTTTAATTCAACGAGATCAAAAGTGTCATGTTTGACAATGCCTCGCTCAGCGTCCCGCCATTCACAATTGAAAAGTACTACAGAATTTCCAAGAAAGTACTCCAATTCAATAACTTCTTTCAATAAGCCATAATAATTGAGATTTCCTTTTAGATTGACCCTGCTATTCCAAGTTGATTTCATTTGGCCATATTCTTCGGTGTGAAATACATAACCATTGACAAAGTATTAGTTATATACATTCACTTTTAAGAGCAGACCGTGTGCTAATACTTCTAATCTCGCAGCTTTTGCATCTCCACGATTGTTCAAAATCTAACTAAAAACACATAGATAGTAAAAAGCTCATACTTCAAATTCTATTAAAAACATTGAATTAATGAATTGACATTTACATATGTTTTAAACCAGGAGGGAAATTCGTTGTCTGTCCTTATTGAAATCAATTCAGGTGCAATGTCTCCAGCCAGTTCTTCGAGCATACTGCAATCAAGGAGAACATAAATTTGCTTAGTTCATATTAGGATTTACATTATTTAATACAAAATGAAGAATGCTTACGTCAAGTATTCCTCGACCTCAGCACAGTTAAGGAGAATATAGAGTTTAGCGACTTCTAATTTTTTTGGGCTTAGCATGCTGAAATTACCTGGATTTCGCGCGAGCAAAAGAGGTTGTCTTTCGCGGAGGGTTGGTGTCTGAGACCTCGCTTTTGGGAAGGAGAGGAGTCGCCATGCGATTTTTGTATTTTGAGCCCAAACGTTGAAAAATGGTTTTTGGTTGAAAATGATGTCGTTTTTATTGGTAGCAAAAACTTAGGAAAAGGCTTTGAAAGGGGTGTCATTTTTATTGGTAGCAAAAACGAGTAAAAAGCTTTTTTGAGTACCAGAGATTGTTAGGTTCGGAGGTCATGTTACGTTTCGGGAAGAGTATATTGAGATCACCCGAAACGCCTCGTATGACGAGTCTTTCTACCTTTCTCGAAAAGTGTGCATGTGTGTGTGTTTGCATTTTGAAAATGGGGGCTTGAATGACAAGCTTAATCTTGGTTTGAATGTCAAACTTTGATTATGTGATTCTTTTTGGAAAAGGCGAGCGTTTGAATGACAAACGTCGGTTTTGAGATGGAAAAGAGCGTTTAAATGTCAAACGTCGGTTTTGAGATGAAAATGAGCGTTTGAATGTCAAACGTCGATTTTGAGATGGAAATGAGCGTTTGAATGTCAAACGTCGGTTTTGAGTTTGAAAAGGGGTTCGAATGACGAACTTTTGGTTTTGAACCGGACATTATATTGTTAGCGATTTTACGGGAAAAAAGCATTAAATGAGATGCGATCAACGAATCGTTTTGCGACTCGGACTTTGATAAATACTATCACGAGCCAAACGGCTCAGACTTGTTAAATGACAGTATTTAAAGTGCGGTATCGACGGAATCAAACGACCCGGAATTGTAAAGTTGCGATCAATGAACCAAATGGTTCGGAATTGTAAAGTTGCGTAAAGTAAATGGCCATCAACGGATCAAATGATCCGGAATTGTAAATGACATAAAAGTAAATGACGATCGACGGATCAAACGATCCGGAATTTGTAAATGACATAAAAGTAAGTGACGATCGACGGATCAAACGATCCGGAATTTGTAAATGACATGAAAGTAAATGACGTTCAACGGATCAAACGATCCGGAATTTGTAAATGACATAAAAGTAAATGGAACGGGGTCGAAACGCCGTTTTAACCCGAGATTACTTCTCTTACGGGAAGAGAAGAGGATCAGGGACTAAAACGTATCGGACCCCATTAGACGGTGACGTCAACATTTTGAGAGTGAGAGTTTACAAAATTTGGTGTTGACTCTTTGGCTCGGGAGGACGTATACGGGATACGAAAAGGTGTTTGAAAGGTGTTTCGGAAGTGTTTGGACAGAGTTTCCCCTTTTATTTGGTGTTTAGGAACCTAGGGATTTGGGCAGCATTTCGAGTTGTGTCGGTTTAGCCTACGATCAGAATCTACCGACGAGTATTACGAGGGCCCCCGAAGAGTAGAGAAATCCGCCGACGAGTAGCACGAGGGCCCCTGAAGAGCGAAAGAAAGACTAGCATTTTTGTGCTAAGGGGAGGAGAGGAGGAAATACTTGGGGGGTAAGTTTACTTTACTTAGCATGGTGGGTTACTTTGCTTAACCTGGTAGTTTTCTGGCCGGTAAAATAGTCCAGCCGGACTGTACCTGAACTTGGGGATATTTTGGTCATTTGGCCTTGAGTTTGACACGTTTTGGACACGTATTAATTTAACCTGCAAAAGAGTCCGGCCGGACTGTACCTGAAATTGGCTATTTTTCCTGATTGAACAAACTATATGCGTAGATCTTGTTCTTGCATTCGATTTGATATGTGGTGGGCCCAAAACGGAGTTCGTATGAGGGAGTTATGACCTCCGGAAGGCCGGGACACTCGAAAACAAAGAAATCGAATCCCGTAAGACCCCAAAAGTGCGTTTTTTGGGGAAAGCTGTACTTTTACGTGTGATAACGTGTGTTAAGTAGGCTTTGATGTTGGGATGCATGGGGGCAGTCCCGGGATGTCTCGTTGACTCGAGAACGGGAGCTTAACGGGTTCCGGTTAACTTGGAAAGGGCCAGTTAACGGATTCCGGTTAACTTTTAACGGATTTTGATGATCCAGATTTGGGTACTTACAGTTAGTCCCTCGGCGACGTTACTTTCGAAGGAAGTGGGGTCGTCGAAAAGATAAGGATCCAAATCGGGGGATGCCTTATGGAGAGACCTGGGCGGTCAAATGGCTGGACCCTTAGCGAAAGAATTCCTACGTATCCCGAGCGGGAATCAAGCCGATCATAGTTCATGGGTGTGAGGGCAATTGGTAGGGGCCTCAACCTGTGGGGAATGATTAGGAGGAGTTCGTCCTGAGAGAGACTGTTTTGGAGGCGTCTAAACCTGAGGGAGACTATTTTAAGGCGTCTCTGGCCGAGTGGTTGAAACTTTTGAGGGCGTGTGGCACCTCAGACCGAGATTACTGAAACTTTCGAGGGCGTGTGGCGCCTCAGACCGATTTTACTGAAACTTGCGAGGGCGTGCGGCACCTCAAACCAATTTTACTGAAACTTGCGAGGGCGTGTGGCGCCTCAGACCGATTTTACTGAAACTTGCGAGGGCGTGCGACGCCTCAGACCGAGAATACTAAAACTTTCGAGGGCGTGTGGCGCCTCAGACCGAGATTGGTGAAACATTCGAGGGCGTGTGGCACCTCAGACCGAGAATACTGAAACTTTTGAGGGCGTGCGGCGCCTTAAACCGAATGTGCTGAAACTTTTGAGGGTGTTTGGCGCCTCAGACCGAGATTACTGAAACTTTCGAGGGCATGTGGCACCTCAGACCGATTTTATTGAATCATTCGAGGGCGTGTGGCGCCTCAGACCGAAGTTACGAGGATGTGATAGTCCTAAGTTGAAGGCGTTCGTGCCTTGAGATTGACTTTCTAAGGCGTTCGTGCCTTGGGTGCTGGACTTATGATGACGGCTGTTTTATCCGCCGGATATGGTGGAAATGACGGAATGGTTGCGTTGAACCGGCGTTATTAACAACACGGAAGGATTGACGTTCTAACGATGGGGTTAGGAACGGAATGTGATCTCGGAGAGACTCGACACATTGTCAGAAAAGCGTCCGTAGTTCTAACAAAGCCGCTAGGAACCGAGGGGATTGATTGACGTTTCTTTTTAGAAGGATGGTCTTAGGATCCTGCTGGGGAGGAATGTTCGGGCTTTTGGTTATTGTCGGAGAAGTGAACGTTCACTTGCTGGAGTGAAAAGATTCTCGGGCTTACTATGGTGGCCGAAGAGGGATTGTTGTGCAAGCTTACCTTGATAGCCGCTGAAATGAGATGGTCGGGCTTACGATTGACGTCCGGGGAGAAGATTCATTGTACGAGCTTACAATGATTGCCGTTTGTCTTTTGTCCGATGGGGATAGGGTGTTTGGAGGTATTTGACTTTCTACCTTAATTAAAAGATAGGTAATCTTACGAGAAGATTGTTAATCTCTCTAAGAGATGGGTAATCTTATGAAAAGATGGTTTGAATCTCACGAGGGAGATGGGTGGATCTCACGAGGGAGATGGTTGAATGTTGGTGAAAACCAATGGGAATTTTGACGTCGGGAGACGGAATTGTGACTTGACGTCCGAAGACGGGACTGAGCGTTTGTATGTCAAACGTCGGTTTGGGACGGGAATGAGCATTTGAAAGTCAAACGTTAACTTGGGATGTAAATGAGCATTTGAACGTCAAACGACAACTTGTGATTTAACGTCTGGAGACGAACGTTAGTGAAAACTAACTGAGAATTTAACGTCTGGAGACGAGCGTTAGTGAAAACTAACTGGGAATTTAACGTCTGGAGACGAGCGTTAGTGAAAAATAACTGAGAATTTAACATCTGGAGACGAGCGTTAGTGAAAACTAACTGGGAATTTAACGTCTGGAGAAGAGCGTTAGTGAAAACTAACTGGGAATTTAACGTCGGGAGTCGAGCGTTAATGAAAACTAACTGAGAATTTAACGTCTGGAGACGAGCGTTAGTGAAAACTAACTGGGAATTTAACGTCTGGAGACGAGCGTTAGTGAAAACTAACTGGGAATTTAACGTCTGGAGACGAGCATTAGTGAAAACTAACTACAAATTTAACGTCTGGAGACGAGCGTTAGTGAAAACTAACTGGGAATTTAACGTCTGGAGACGAGCGTTAGTGAAAACTAACTGGGAATTTAACGCCGGGAGACGAGCGTTAGTGAAAACTAACTGAGAATTTAACGTCTGGAGACGAGCGTTAGTGAAAACTAACTGGGAATTTAACGTCTGGAGACGAGCGTTAGTGAAAACTAACTGGGAATTTAACGTCTGGAGACGAGCGTTAGTGAAAACTAACTGGGAATTTAACGTCTGGAGACGAGCGTTAGTGAAAACTAACTGGGAATTTAACGTCGGGAGACGAACGTTAGTGAAAACTAACTGGGAATTTAACGTCGGGAGACGAGCGTTAGTGAAAACTAACTGAGAATTTAACGTCTGGAGACGAGCGTTAGTGAAACCTAACTGAGAATTTAACGTCTGGAGACGAGATGTTTAACGGGAATCTTACCTCGAGAGAGGAGTGTTAGAGATGTCTAACGGGAATTTGGACCTCGAGAGAGGGGCGTTAGAGATAACGGAACTCACGAGGGAGAATAATAGAAAAGGATCTCACGAGGAGATAACGAGATGCAAAATCTTGGGGAAGGATCTCGCAGGGAGATGACGGAAAGATCTCACGAGGAGGAATAATAGAAAAGGATCTCACGAGGAGATAACGAGATGCAAGATCTCGGGGAATGATCTCGCAGGGAGATGACGGAAAGATCTCACGAGGAGGAATAATGGAAAAGGATCTCACGAGGAGATAACGAGATGCAAGATCTCGGGGAAGGATCTCGCAGGCAGATGACGAGATAGACCTAACGAGGAGGCAACGAGAAAGGATCTCACGAGGAGATAACAGGAAAGGATCTCACGAGGAGATAACGAGAAAGGATCTCACGAGAAGATAACAGGAAAGGATCTCACGAAGAGATGGTTAATCTCACGAAGAGATGGGTAATTTCTCTAAGAGATGGGTAATCTTACGAAAAGATGGATAATCTCTCTAGGAGATGGGTAATCTTACGAAAAGATGGGTAATCTTTCTAAGAGATGGGCAATCTCACGAAAATATGGGTAATCTCACGAAGAGATGGGCAATTTTACGAAAAGATGGGTAATCTCTCTAGGAGATGGGTAATCTTACGAAAAGATGGGTAATCTCTCTAAGAGATGGGTAATCTTACGAAAAGATGGGTAATCTCTCTAGGAGATGGGTAATCTTACGAAAAGATGGGTAATCTCTCTAAGAGATGGGTAATCTCACAAAAAGATGGGTAATCTCACGAAGAGATGGGCAATCTTACGAAAAGATGGGTAATCTCTCTAGGAGATGGGTAATCTTACGAAAAGATGGGTAATCTTTCTAAGAGATGATTTGGATCTCACAAGGGAGATGCTTTTGAAGGTTTCGGGTTCGACGAAAATGGTTTTGAAGGTTCCCGGTTCGACGGAAATGGTTTTGAAGGTTCCGGGTTCGACAAAAATGGTTTTGAAGGTTCCGGGTTCGACGGAAATGGTTTTGAAGGTTCCGGGTTCGACGGAAATGCTTTTGAAAGTTCCGGGTTCGACGGAAATGCTTTTGAAGGTTCCGGGTTCGACGGAAATGCTTTTGAAAGTTCCGGGTTCGACGGAAATGTTTTTGAAGGTTCCGGGTTCGACGGAAATGCTTTTGAAGGTTCCGGGTTCGACGAAAATGTTTTTGTAGGTTCCGGGTTCGACGAAAATGCTTTTGAAGGTTCCGGGTTCGACGGATTTGAAAGTTTCGGGTTCGACGGAAATGCTTTTGAAGGTTTCGCGATCGACGGGAATGGTTTTGAAGGTTCCTGGTTCGATGGAAATGCTTTTGAAGGTTCCGGGTTTGACGAAAATGCTTTTGAAGGTTCCGGGTTCGACAGAAATGTTTTTGAAGGTTCCGGGTTTGACGGAAATGCTTTTGAAGGTTTCGGGTTTGACGGAAAATGGTTTTGAAAGTTTCGGGTTCGACGGAAATGCTTTTGAAGGTTCCGGGTTCGACGGAAATGCTTTTGAAAGTTCCGGGTTCGACGGAAATGGTTTTAAAGGTTTCGGGTTCGACGAAAATGCTTTTGAAGGTTTCGGGTCCTGATGTCAGCTGGTGTTGGCGTATAATCGAGCCTCTGGACTGTAGCGTGGTCCTTGACTTTGATGAATTGGTGTTGGCCTTGTAGCCTTTTGTCGAGCCCCAGTCCTGGGATGAAGTTCATGAGTTTCATCATCTTCATGGCGGGAGGGATTTTGTCCCAAAACAGTGGAAGGTCCACGCTTCATATTTAGATCTTGGAGGTCTCCAAGGTGAACCCAGTTAATGCCATATCGTCATCAGCCTTGATCTCTAACACTGGAATGCCATTGGTGCTGGTCCCCTCTGTGGTAACGCTGTCGCCGTAGACTGTGGTTAGCTCGTTGCCTTGCATGAACTTGATACATTGGTGAAGGGTGGATGCCACACCATTCATTTGATGCAGTCAGGGTTGCCCCAAGATGGCTGTGCAAGTTATTGGAATGTCCAACACTTGGAATTCGGTGGGGATCATCCGCTTGCCGAATCAGATGTTTAGAGTAGCATCCCCGAGAACTGTGCTGGAAGTAGAATCGTAGGCCTTGACAGTGTGGACTGAAGGCTTCAAATCTGTGAGGGTGACGATGATGTTGTCGATCATCTGGATTACTTCTTCTGGAGTTGCGTCCATGGGGACCATGGTGCGGGCCAAACTTTCCTCTAGCTTGAGCTTGTGAAGGTATGAAGAGGTGAGCAGAGACTAAAGGGAAATGTTCGCCTGAGTCTGCTTGAGCTGAGTGTGGATCGAGTCCTCCAACATTTGAGAGGTAGAGGTTTTGGTGGTGCCTCCAGATTGCTTTGAGGTTTGATGAGTTGAACTTTGGCTTATCCTTCTGGGGATTATGCTTCTTGTTGGCAGTAAGGTTGCCGAGATTGGAGACTTTCTTGTGTCATGATGCCTGAACTGTAGTGTCAGCAGGATATTTTCGCTTTCCTACCCTTGTAGGTTCTGAAGCTGTGCTGTTTGAAGGAAGGGAAAACTCGCTGAAGAAAACTGCCCTTGCATGCTACTGTTGCCCAGAGGTGTCATGAGGATTCAGATTCTGATCTGTCGAAGTTGTATCTGAGAAGCCCCAATTCTGATTAAGACCATAATGCCGAAAGATGCTTCTGACAAGCCCCAGTAATCAAAACTCAAGGTAGACCCTTGGGATGAAAAAAAAAACTACCTTTGCATGGCAAAGCCCCGGTCTGAAGAAATGACTTGGTGAAGTCCCAGTTTGATGGAATCACTGGTCATCTGTGGGGATTCTAGAGTGAATCTGATGCAGCCCCAATCCGAGTTGAACTTTATGTGGCCCGACGAGGCGACCATCCTTGATTTTTTTCGATTGGTCAACCAAAGTGTATAAGAGGAATGGCTTGTAATGTATACGCGCAAGGACGTATTTTAGAGAAGTGGGAACGAATCCCGATATTATGTGGATGCCTAGTTTAATGCAGGCACCAGAACTCTCTTTGGGTTTGACTCTTTTGAGAGAGTATGAGCGTAGAGAGGTTTGGAGAAGTGTATGGAAGCTCTTCTTGACGTAAGACGATGTTTAGCTCTATTTTTCCTATTATCGTAGAAAAAGAAGACTTGTCGAGACATCTGAAAACATGTTTTATCCATAATGATCACAAGATTGCTTTAAACCCATTGTTAATGTTCAGGTTGTTCAACCATTAATCCCGATATGAACAAATGTCTTGATTAACCGTGAGAAGAAAGTCAACTGATGTCGCGAATCAAAGTTGGCTGTGTGTGAAAGAAAGGTCTGTGTATAGGGGAGGTCATTGATGAGACCGGGTTTATGGGATTTGTGTGTGCTTATGACCGAACCATTTCTGGTTGCCTACGTTCCCCTCATTGTAAGGAGCTCAGGTCGTCGTAGTTCTGGCGGAACGGTGCTTGGCTCTGGGAAAAGGGTATGAACATTTGTGGTCCTTTGGTGCAAAGGTTCAGATGGGAAGTTTGGATGATGAGGTATGGGCCTCGAGGTGATTCCTTGACAAGTCGTTGTTGACGGCTTCTTCCGTGATTCCATTGCTTCTTGATCAGCGTCTTTCACCGGGGGAGAAAGAATTCGAATGTAGCGTAAGGGCTTATGATGTGGTTTTTGCCTTTGCTTTGATCGCTCCATTGTTATCGACAACCTCCATTCTTCGAGCTTTAACTTTGTTTGCCCATCTGTCAAGCTTTTGATCGGCGGTGATGGGTCCTTGGCCTCACTTTTTTTTTGAAGTTCTTGTTTGAACTTTTCTCTCTCTTTTTTTTTTTTTGAAGTTATTGTTTGAACTTTTCTCTCTTTTTTTCCTTTTTTTTGAAGTCCTTGTTTGAACTTTTCTCTTTTTTTTTTTCTTTTTTTTTTTGAAGTTCTGGAGGACGAAGGCAAGCTCCTGCTTGAACTTTCTCGATGCGCACGAGGGCGAAGGCGAGCTCCGAGGTTGTTGTCGACATGGGGTCAATCTTTCGATGTTGAGTGACCTTTTGTTGTTCCTTGATGTTGCCGCCGTCGTTGACTTGGTCAAGGTGATTGTGGGGACATGTCTTGGGAAGTGTATGGCTTGATGGAGGCCTTTGTGAGGTAAGGAAAGTGTATGGCTTGAGGGCACCAGTTGACTTTCTCACACCGATTAATCAGAACATTAGTTATTTTCAGAGATTATTTGTTGAGCAATGCAAGTGATCATTTAGGATATAACCATTTCATTAGTTGTAATGTAGCTGTGCAAATAATGTCTCAAGTCTAGCAAGAAGAGAAAACGACACTTATTTATAGAAAATTTAAGATTAAATACAATGTCCGAGGCGGACTTGATTGAACGAGAAAAGTACTAGAACCTACGAAGGTTGACCAAAAGATAATTGACAGATCTCGAGGATAGGTAGCCCCTACTCTAGCTGCTCTTTTGTTGCTGAACTGCCAGGATGCTTGATCTTTCCGTCTTCTATCAGATCTTGGATCTCACACCGCACCGAGGCGCCTATCGCCTGTGTGCCCATGATAAGGCGCGATTTGCTCCCCGTCAAGGTTGGTGTGGATTCTTTGGCTTGTAGTCCTCCACAGGTTTGAGTAGGTCTTCTTTGATCAGTTCCTCTAACATCTTGCTTAGAGGCATGTCTAGTTTGTCGAAGCGACGGGAGGGCCGTCTCTTGGAAGAGTCGTTGCTTTGTAGGGTCGTGTCCCCATTGCTTGACTGATGTTCGTGCTGGAGGTGGCTGACAGTGGTGTCTTTTCCTTTGCCGGGGGCCGGTCCAGGGTTGAATGCAGTTGCTGCTCTATACTGGTAAGATGGCTCTGTGCTCGGGGCATGCTTTTCCTTCGGGTCTTTCTCGGATGGGGGACCCGTATTGACCATGGATCGGAGATCAAGGCAGAAGCGATGGCCGACTAATGCTTTTACTGATGGATTCAAACATGACTCGAAGGCTCTCATTTGCTCATCCTCAGGCAGTGACTTCAGGATTTCAGAAAGCTTCTGGCTCTGTGCCTTGTAAAATTCTTTCGTAGTTTCGTCTGCCTTCTGTTCTGCCGGCATAACCACATGCGGGTCGATAGAAACCTCTGGGCTACTGGAACCTGTAACCAAAGGTCCACTGTTGGAGGGAACCATGATATGGGGTTGGAAAAACGGGTTTTGAAGGAACGGAGTATAATTTAGTGGATACTGTGGAAACTGAGGGAATTGAGGCCATGAAGCAGCTACAGGTTGTCCGAAGTAATGGGTCGGAAAGGTTATGTGGGGGAAACCTGGTGAATTCTGGGCATATTGATAGAAGGAAGTGAACACGGGAGGATTTTGAGGAATATTGGGATCTATTTGAAATGGTCCAGCGCTGCGCTGGTTGTAGTGAGTGAAAGGAGTATTATTGGCTTGGCCGTATATGACAGGGGTGCCTTGGGAGGGGGCAACATGAAGCCTTGGTCGGCTATTTCCTTGGTTCAAAGGAATCCCGTAAGTTGGCGGGGGAGGAACCTGGTTGAAGGTTTGAGGAGTTGATCGGGAGGGCTCGTCGTCCTCGATCAGAACAAAAGAACCGTCTGGCTGGGGGATAGCTGCTATACCTCGCTCATTCAGAAGCTGTACCATGAAATTCTGCTGATCTTCTTTCTGCCTTTGTGAACCTCAAAGCTCCGGATGGCTTCTTCCAGTGTCATTTCTGTTACCGGTGGTGGGGTTCCATTCCCGTCGCGATTTCTCGGTGAGTCTGACATGTCGGAGAGTCTGGCTGAGGGCACTGAGGGAACTGAAGAACTGTCTGATGCTGCCGTAACTGTAATTCTGGTGAGGTGTTGACCCGGAATTCCGAACCACTCTCTGTTTGCTGCAGGGAACAAAAGGTATGGCTTAGTCTTCGGAAGGGGTATTTGGCTCAAGGCTTAAAGGCTCGTGCGACGTGCATTTACTACTTTAAAACACGCATTCTAATGATCCTCTCTGGTCGGAAAATATTGGACTTTGAAAGGTTGAGATCGAAAATTGGACCGTGCAAGGTCAAGGTTTAAAGTTTTGAACGCGAAAGGTCGGGATTGAATATTTGAGATCGGACCGCGAAGGTCTCGATTGGAGATCGGAGATCGGACCGCGAAGGTCGGGATCGGCTACTTGAGATCGGACCGCAAAGGTCTCGATTGGAGATCGGAGATTGGACCGCGAAGGTCGGGATCGACTATTTGAGATCGGACCGCGAAGGTCTCGATTGGAGATCGGAGATCGGACCGCGAAGGTCGGGGTTGACTATTTGAGATCGGACCGCGAAGGTCTCGATTGGAGATCGGAGATCGGACCGCGAAGGTCGGGATCGACTATTTGAGATCGGACCGCGAAGGTCTCGATTGGAGATCGGAGATCGGACTGCAAAGGTCGGGATTGACTATTTGAGATCGGACCGCGATGGTCTCGATTGGAGATCGGAGATCAGACCGCGAAGGTTGGGATCGACTATTTGAGATCGGAGATCGGACCGCGAAGGTCGGGATCGACTACTTGAGATTGGACCGCGAAGGTCTCGATTGGAGATCAGAGATCGGACCGCGAAGGTCGGGATTGACTACTTGAGATCGGACCGCGAAGGTCTCGATTGGAGATCGGAGATCGGACCGCGAAGGTCGGGATCGACTACTTGAGATCGGACCGCGAAGGTCTCGATTGGAGATCAGAGATCGGACCGCGAAGGTCGGGATCGAATATTTGAGATCGGACCGCGAAGGTCTCGATTGGAGATCGCAGATCGGACCGCGAAGGTCGGGATTGACTATTTGAGATTGGACCGTGAGGGTCTCGATTGGAGATCGGAGATCGGACCGTGAAGGTCGGGATCGACTATTTGAGATCGGACCGCGAAGGTCTCGATTGGAGATCGGAGATCGAACCGCGATGGTCGGGATCGACTATTTAAAATCGGACCGCGAAGGTCTCGATTGGAGATCGGAGATCGGACCGCGAAGGTCGGGATCGACTATTTGAGATCGGACCGTGAGGGTCTCGATTGGAGATCGGAGATCGAACCGCGAAGGTCGGGATCGACTATTTGAAATCGGACCGCGAAGGTCTCCATTGGAGATCGGAGATCTAAACTCGAAGGTCGGGATCGGCTATTTGAGATCGGACTGTGAGGGTCTAGATTGGAGATCGGAGATCGGACCGCGAAGGTCGGGATAGACTATTTGAAATCGGACCGCGAAGGTCTCGATTGGAGATCGGAGATCGGAACTCGAAGGTCGGGATCGACTATTCGAGATCGAATTGAGAAGGTCTCGATTGGAGATCGGTGATCGGACCGCGAAGGTCGGGAACGACTATTTGAGATTGGACCGCGAAGGTCAGGATTGACTATTTGAGATCGGACCGTGAGGGTCTCGATTGGAGTTTTGAGATAGGACCGCGAAGGTCTCGATTGACTACTTGAGATCGAAACGTGAGGGTCTCGATTGGAGATCGGACCGCGAAGGTCGTGATTGACTTTTGGGATCGGATCGTGAAGTTCGGGATCGACTATTTGAGATCGGACCGCGAAGGTCGGGATTGGAGATCGAAAATCGGACCGCGAACGTCAGGATTGACTTTTGGGATCGAACCGCGAAGGTCGGGATCGGCTATTTGAGATCGGACCGCGAAGGTCGAGATTGGAGATCGGAGATCGGATCGCGAAGGTCGGGATCGAGATTGGACCGTGAGGGTCTCGATTGGAGATCGGAGATCGGACCGCGAAGGTCAGGATCGACTACTTGAGATCGGACCGCGAAGGTCTCGATTGGAGATCGGAGATTGGACCGCGAAGGTCGGGATCGACTATTTGAGATCGGACCGCGAAGGTCTCGATTGACTACTTGAGATCGGACCGCGAAGGTCTCGATTGACTACTTGAGATCAGACCGTGAGGGTCACGATTGGAGTTTTAAGATAGGACCGCGAAGGTCTCGATTGACTACTTGAGATCGGACCGTGAGGGTCTCGATTGAGGGTTGGACCGCGAAGGTCGAGACTTGAGATTTGAAATCGGACCGTGAGGGTCTCGATTGAGGATTAGACCGCTAAAGTCATGTCTTGAGAATCGGACCGAGAAAGGTCGCGATTAAGGATTGGACCGCGAAGGTCGAGATTTGAGATTTGAAATCAGACCGCGAGGGTCTCGATTGAGGGTTGGACCGCGAAGGTCGCGATTTGAGATTTGAAATCGGACCGTGAGGGTCACGATTGAGGAGTGGACCGCGAAGGTCACGATTTGAGATTTGAAATCGGACCGTGAGGGTCGCGATTGAGGGTTGGACCGCGAAGGTCGAGACTTGAGATTTGAAATCGGACCGTGAGGGTCTCGATTGAGGATTGGACCGCTAAAGTCATGTCTTGAGAATCGGACCGAGAAAGGTCGCGATTAAGGACTGGACCGTGAAGGTCACGATTGAGAATTGGACCGCTAAGGTCACGTCTTGAGGATTGGACCGCGAAGGTCGCGATTTGAGATTTGAAATCGGACCATGAGGGTCACGATTGAGGAGTGGATCGCGAAGGTCACGATTTGAGATTTGAAATCGGACCGTGAGGGTCTCGATTGAGGGTTGGACCGCGAAGGTCGAGACTTGAGATTGGAAATCGGACCGTGAGGGTCTCGATTGAGGATTGGACTGCTAAAGTCATGTCTTGAGAATCAGACTGAGAAAGGTCGCGATTAAGGATTGACCGTGAAGGTCACGATTAAGAATTGGACGGCTAAGGTCATGTCTTGAGGATTGGACCGCGAAGGTCGCGATTTGAGATTTGAAATCCGACCGTGAGGGTCACGATTGAGGAGTGGACCGCGAAGGTCACGATTTGAGATTTGAAATCGGACCGTGAGGGTCTCGATTGAGGGTTTGACCGCGAAGGTCACAATTGGAGATTTGAAATCGGACCGCGAGGGTCTCGATTGAGGGTTGGACCGCGAAGGTCGCGATTTTAGATTTGAAATTGGACCGTGAGGGTCACGATTGAGGAGTGGACCGCGAAGGTCACGATTGAGATTTGAAATCGGACCGCGAGGGTCTCGATTGAGGGTTGGACCACGAAGGTCGCGATTTGGGATTTGAAATCGGACCGTGAGGGTCACGATTGAGGAGTGGACCGCTAAAGTCATGTCTTGAGAATCGGACCGAGAAAGGTCGCGATTAAGGATTGGACCACGAAGGTCACGATTGAGAATTGAAATCGGACTGCGAGGGTCTCGATTGAGGGTTGGACCGCGAAGGTCGTGATTTGAGATTTGAAATTGGACCGTGATGGTCATGATTGAGGAGTGGACGGCGAAGGTCACGATTTGAGATTTGAAATCGGACCGCGAGGGTCTCGATTGAGGGTTGGACCGCGAAGGTCGCGATTTGAGATTTGAAATCGGACCGTGAGGGTCGCGATTGAGAGTTGGACCGCGAGGGGTCAAGATATGAGATATCGGACCGAGAAAGGTCGCGATTGAGAGTTGGACCGCGAGGGGTCGAGATATGAGATATCGGACCGAGGAAGGTCGCGATTGAGAGTTGGACCGCGAGGGGTCGAGATATGAGATATCGGACCGAGGAAGGTCGCGATTGAGAGTTGGACCGCGAGGGGTCGAGATATGAGATATCGGACCGAGGAAGGTCGCGATTGAGAGTTGGACCGCGAGGGGTCGAGATATGAGATATCGGACCGAGAAAGGTCGCGATTGAGAGTTGGATCGCGAGGGGTCGAGATATGAGATATCGGACCGAGGAAGGTTGCGATTGAGAGTTGGACCGCGAGGGTCACTATTTGAAAGATTCCCAAGATGGGACCATGCAATTGTTATTCTATTGAATGTTTAAGTTTACTGAAAACACGTTTTTTTCTCAGAGTCCTAAATGGTTGGAAAAGGTTGCTCTCTTTTTTGCAACTAACATAAGACTCTAATCAGTGTATCTCGTCACTACATTTATAAACCCCTCGTTTCCATTTGTAGATCATCTTCTCGGGACGGACAATCCCGAGCGAGGGTCCTATAAGGCAAGCGAGTTCCACTGACAAGGGAAAAAGTGAACTTAAGGCTAGCTGATCACGCAAACTTCCAACGTATGTGACGCACGGGCCACGATCGAAGTCAACGTCCTTAAGTTATGGTGGGGATCGTGCCAAAATTTCGGCATGACCTCTCCTGACTCGCTTGCGCGAGGGCCCTTAGCTTCATGCGTTGGCCAAGTTGTGGCTGGCACTGTGCATACGGTGAGGGTTTGGTGACACGGTATCACATTGAACCTTCGGGTATATTTTTTGGCAGAGCTCTGTGTCAAAGTCAAGGCTAAAAAGCTCAAGACTTCGGGTCGGGAATGACCTTCGGTCTTAGTCTTTCGAGCTTGACTCATAACGGAACCCGGCGTAAAAACATACACTTGGGCTTTATGACACGTACTAAGCCAAAAACCAACCGGGGTCTTGGACGAAGTGTGACACAAAGAGTGCATGACTTACACGGGCTAGGATGGACTGTTTGGGACGACCCCGTGCGTGCTCGAAAGGTGTCTGGCAGACCAACCGAGCTGCAACTGAAAGGTCATCCCGGGTAGTAGTGTGCAGTGTACCGAGGCAGCAGGTGCACGTGAAGTGCGGTGTACCGAGGAAGCAAGTGCGAGTAGTGTGTGGTCACTAAAATTCTTTTTCTAAGTAAAACAACGATTTTTCAGAATTTGTCTTAAGGAATTTTATGCGCATTTCAAAATGTAACATGAAAATCAAGTATGAATGGGAATGCACGAACATGTTATGATTTTGAAAAAGACGATAATGTAACACCCTGAAAAAAACCGTTCGAGGTTTAAAGTAACACACGCACACGAAAAGGAGGAAGGGTAAACGAAAGTTTGACCCACGGAAGGCTTTTTTGAAAACAACAGTAGTTTTGAAAAAAGTATCCAAGTCCCCAGCGGAGTCGCCAACTGAAATTACCCGGATTTTGAGCGAGCAAAAGCGGTTGTCTTTCGCGGAGGGTTGGTGTCTGAGACCTCGCTTTTGGGAAGGAGAGGAGTCGCCACGCGGTTTTGTATTTTGAGCCCAAATGTTGAAAAACGGCTTTTGGTTGAAAATGGTGTCGTTTTTATTGGTAGCAAAAACATAGGAAAAGGATTTAAAAGGGGTGTCATTTTTATTGGTAGCAAAAACTAGTAAAAAGTTTTTTTGAGTACCAAAGATTGTTAGGTTCGGAGGTCACGTTACGTTTCGAAAAGAGTATATTGAGATCACCTGAAACGCCTCGTATGACGAGTCTTTCTACCTTTCTCGAAAAGTGTGCGTGTGTGTGTGTGTTTGCATTTTGAAAATGGGGGCTTGAATGACAAGCTTAATCTTGGTTTGAATGTCAAACTTTGATTATGTGATTCCTTTTGGAAAAGGCGAGCGTTTGAATGACAAACGTTGGTTTTGAGACGGAAATGAGCGTTTGAATGTCAAACATCGGTTTTGAGACGAAAATGAGCGTTTGAATGTCAAACGTCGGTTTTGAGACGGAAATGAGCGTTTGCGTGGCAAACGTCGGTTTTGAGATGGAAATGAGCGTTTGAATGTCAAACGTCGATTTTGAGTTTGAAAAAGGGTTCGAATGACGAACTTTTGATTTTGAACCGGGCATTACATTGTTAGCGATTTTACGGGAAAAAAACATTAAATGAGATGCGATCAACGAATTGTTTTGCGACTCGGACTTTGATAAGTAAATACTATCACGAGCCAAACGACTCGGACTTGTTAAATGACAGTATTTAAAGTGTGGTATTGACGAAATCAAACGACCCGGAATTGTAAAGTTGCGATCAACGAACCAAACGGTTCGGAATTGTAAAGTTGCGTAAAGTAAATGACGATCAACGGATCAAACGATCCGGAATTGTAAATGACATAAAAGTAAATCACGATCGACAGATCAAACGATCCGGAATTTGTAAATGACATAAAAGTAAATGACGATCGACGGATCAAACGATCCGAAATTTTTAAATGACATGAAAGTAAATGACGTTCAACGGATCAAACGATCCAGAATTTGTAAATGACATAAAAGTAAATGGAACGGGGTCGGAACGCCGTTTTAACCCGAGATTACTTCTCTTACGGGAAGAGAAGAGGATCAGGGACTAAAACGTATCGGACCCCGTTAGACGGTGACGTCTACATTTTGAGAGCGAGAGTTTACCAAATTTGGTGTTGACTCTTTGGCTCGGGAGGACGTATACGGGATACGAAAAGGTGTTTGAAAGGTGTTTCGGAAGTGTTTGGGCAGAGTTTCCCCCTTTATTTGGTGTTTAGGAACCTAAGGATTTGGGCAGCATTTCGGCTTGTGTCGGTTTAGCCTACGATCAGACTCTACCGACGATTAGCAAGAGGGCCCCCGAAGAGTAGAGAATTCCGCCGACGAGTAGCACGAGGGCCCCCGAAGAGCGGAAGAAAGACTAGCGTTTTTGTGCTAGGGGGAGGAGAGGAGGAAATACTTGGGGGGTAAGTTTGCTTTACTTAGCATGGTGGGTTACTTTGCTTAACCTGGTAGTTTTCTGGCCGGTAAAACAGTCCGACCGGACTGTACCTGAACTTGGGGATATTTTGGTCATTTGGCCTTGAGTTTGACACGTTTTGGACACGTATTAATTTAACCTGCAAAAGAGTCTGGCCGGACTATACCTGAAATTGGCTCTTTTTCCTGATTGAACTAGCTATATGCGTAGATCTTGTTCTCGCGTTCGATTTGATATGTGGTGAACCCAAAACGGAGTTCGTATGAGGGAGTTATGACCTCCGGAAGGTCGGGACGCTCGAAACAGCAAATCGAATCCCGAAAGACCCCGAAAAGTGCGTTTTTCGGGGAAAGCTATACTTTTACGTGTGATAACGTGTGTTGAGTACGCTTTGACGTTGGGATACACGGGGCAGTCCCGGGATGTCTCATTGACTCGAGAACGGGGAGCTTAACGGGTTTCGGTTAACTTGGAAAGGGCCAGTTAACGGATTCCGGTTAACTTTTAACGGATTTTGACGATCCAGATTTGGGTACTTACACATGCGCGTGTACTTTCTATTGCCAAGGAATCGACCAGGTGAAGAAAAAACTGAATTTTTTCCATCGGGATCAGTGACTCCCCCATCATAATTGCGTCCCACTTTAGTTAACATTCTCTCAATGTCGGGGTGAATGTATGTTGAAAACAAACGACACAATTTCATCGATAATCACTGATTCAGAGATAGATGCCTCAACTTTTGCTCTATTACTCATCTTCTTTTTCAAACTCTCCAAAAATCGTTCAAATGGATACATCCATCTGTACTGAACATGTCCTCCAACTCTAGCTTCATAAGCTAGGTGAATTGGTAAATGCTCCATTGAATCAAAGAAAGATGGCGGAAATGTCTTTTCAAGCTTGCATATTGTCACCACAATGCTCTCTTCGAGTCTTTTCATATCCTCAACACGAAGAGTGCTGAAAGTCAATGCTCTGAAGAATTAACTAAATTCTGTTAGGGCAACCCATATTTCATTAGGGAGAATGTCCCTAAATGCAATGGGAAGCAACCTATCCAATAATATGTGACAATCATGACTTTTCAACCCATATATCATCCCTTCTTCCACATTCACACAATTGCCAATATTAGATGCATACCCATCGGGAAGTTTCAAATCTTTCAACCACTGTAGAACACGTTGCTTATCATCTCTTGACAGAATAAAGAGAGCAACTGATTTGAAATCTTTTCCATTAACTTTAACAAGGTTGAGATCTTTACGATTGCAAATCGCTTCAAGGTCTAGCCAACCCTTTTCTGTGTCCTTGGTTGAGGCCTTAAAATCCATTATTGTATTAAAAATATTTTCAAACACATTTTTTTCAATATGCATGACATCAAGGTTATTTTTATCAAGTTCGTCTTCCAATAAGGTAACTCCCAAAATATACTCTTTTTGATCCAGTTATGGTCTTTACCAAATCCGTCTGGTCTATCCTTCAAAAACAACTTTCCCCACCCGACAACAGACACCTCAGACACCTGCTCAAAAATATCCTCGCCACTCAGATGAGAAGGGGGGCCCGATGCTTAACTCTATTTTTGGTAAAAGCATTCTTCTGTTTACGAAATGGATGGTCACTAGGAAGAAATCGTTTGTGGCTATCAAACCAACATTGCTTCTTGTAATGCTGAAGTATGAATGCATTTGTATTTTCCATACAATACAGACATGCCAATCTCCCATATGTGCTCCATCCCGACATCATACCATAAGCAGAAAAGTCATTAATTGTCCACATCACTGCAACCCTCATGTTAAAATTTTGCAACTTGAAAGCATCCCATGTTTGGACACCATCATTCCACAGCTGTTTGAGTTCATCCATCAGAGGTCGAAGATACACATCAATGTTTTTGTCTGGATTCGAAGGCCCAGAAATGAACAAACTCAAATACATATAAGGACCATTCATACATAACCACGGGGGAAGATTATACCCTGTGACTATAATAGGCCAACATGAATAAGATTTTGCCCCTGGTCCAAATGGAGAAAAACCATCCGTACATATCCCCAACCATATATTTCTAGGACCCGCAACAAAATCAGGGTAAGTGGCATCAAAATGTTTCCATACTTCACCGTCAGAAGGATGAGTCATCACACCCTCTTCACGAGGACACTCTTTGTGCCAACGCATGGCTTCTGAGCTTTCTTTCAATGCGTAAATTCGTTGCAACCTGGGAATTAGCGGCATATAACGCAACTGCGCCCGAGGCAAAATTTTCTTGTGCTTGGCACTACCACGACGTGGTGGCTTATACCTACTAAGTCCATATATTGAACATGAATTGAGACCCTCATTTTCCTTATAAAAAGCATGCACTGATTCTTGCAAGAATCAATTTTAACATACCCAAGACCGATATGCCCCACCAACTTTTTGTCTAATAAAAATTGTGAACCATATTATTTTCTTAGGGTAGCTTCCGTTGTCCCCATGACATGATATGATCGTAAGTATGTTAGCTCATATTTGTATCAGCCTTGATAGTTAGAAGCTCAGTCACTTGCTCTAACATTATAGCCTTTGCACCAGGATGAATTTTCTCATTTGTAGAGTCCATTAAATCAATAAACTTCTTTGCAACAGGATTTGGTGCCTCTATTGGATTAGGGTTCCAATCAAACTCTGGGCCAGCTGCATTTCGAACATATCATCCAAACCCACAGACGACTCCTCTTCATCAACCAAATGTCCAGGTTCCTTTGGCGGACCACGTAATACAGTAGGACAGTTACGAACACTTGTTTCAACCACATAACGCTCCCCGTGCGCTACCCATACCTTGTAACCATCAACAAACCCGACCTCCATAAGATGTTTCTTTACAAATCCAACACTCAGAAATTTTTTTTCTTACACTTTTTACAAGGACACCTAATCTTATCATCACGCATGCACTGGGGATGCGCTCTAGCAAACTCCACGAAATGTTCTAAACCTTCTAAGAATTGAGGTCGGACACCCCTTCTACTGGGATTCCTATGATTATCCATCCAACTACGATCTTCTCCAGCATAATTAACTCCTGTATTTCATAATATATTAATAGTTTAGATGTAATTAATGCATTACCATTTCCTAAATTTGAATTACAAACTTAAAAGCAATAAGATACTTCATTTAGGTTTAGAATTGGGGTTGGCTTCTATCCCATCCCGAAATGCACGATTATATGAATTGCAAATATCACTTTGTCTACTAGCTTTATAATCAAAAATCAAGAAATTTCGACAGCATAACCCCATGGTCTCCAAGTGCACGACGTAGACTATGTCAATCAAACATTATCGTTTAGAATTGACAGTATGTAATCAACCATGTCTAGTATACAATCAGAGAACAATAGGAATGCAACCGAAATATCTCAACTATCGACTATTCAAGCAATTTTAATAGGCAAAGATAATATTTACAAAATCATATAATCGTGCATTTCAAGAATGTCCACACGGACAATTTAAGAATCGATGACTACATGTTGACCTCAACATGATAAGTTAAAGATTCTTAAACAGGTTTCTAAGCTTTTATGTTGCACACAACCGTCACAACGTTACGTCGTAACATTGATTTTTATTCATTATTGTAAAATGCATAATTTTACAATAATGAATTAACACACACATTTATCACATTTTTTAAATTATTAATATTGTGAATTGGGGTTGGATTCTATCCCATTCCGAAATGCACGATTATATGAATTGCAAATATCACTTTGTCTACTTGTTTTAAAATGAAAAATCAAGAAATTTCGACAGCATAACCCTATGGTCTCCAAGTGCACGACGTAGACTAGGTCAATCAAACACTATCGATTAGAATCGACAGTATGTAATCTACCATGTCTTGTATACACTCAGAGAACAAGAGGGATGCAACCGAAATATCTCAGCTATCGACTATTCAAGCAATTTTAATAGACAAATATAATATTTACAAAATCATATAATCGTGCATTTCAAGACTGTCCACACGGACAATTTAAGAATCGATGACTACATGTTGATCTCAACATGATAAGTTAAAGATTCTTAAACGGGTTTCTAAGCTTTTGTGTTTCAACCGTCACAACCTTACGTCGTAACATTAATTTTTATTCATTATTGTAAAATGCATAGCATAATTTTACAATAATGAATTAACACACACATATCTATCACATTTTTTAAATTATTAATATTTTAAATAATTTTAAATATTAGTAATATTTAATTCTTTGTTATAAAATATATAATTTTACAATGATGAATTAACATTTATACACATCTGTTTTTTAAAATAGTTAACATTTAAACAATAAATTAATTTTTATTTTTATTTCTCGAGACCTTTAACTTTTTTAATTGATCCATGTTTTACAACAAACACCCTTAATTAATGATCTAAATATGGGTAGATGTGAGAGAAGTTGCTATACTCCAAACTACTTTAAAAATTCTCATGTTTGTCTCTCAACCTTGCCCACACACTCGAAACATTGTTCCTAGTTACCTTACATCTATTTCAATCCTAATTACCGTCTTAAAGGTTGAACAATTGTTTATATCAAGAATTCAAGATCAAATATGATTCAGTTGGTGATATAATATGCAGGAATTTGCAAGTTGTTACAATAATGATTCATCTATTTCAATTTCTAGAAAAATACCTGATGCTGCTTCAGTTATTTCTGTGGTCGACGTCCCTCTTGAGGTCCTTCTACACAATCAAAACAAACAAACAACATATATTACACATTTGATTTCAACATGAGCTTATTTGGATATAGTAGTCTAGTACACTTAACCTAACCTAACCAAACCAAACCAAAAATGGAGCTAACTGCTACCTATAAGTTCCTCTTGGACTTGACAGGATATATCTTTTCCAAAAAGTTCAGAAATTCCTTTTGTTGGATCCTATTGCTTTACAATTGACTCCCCTACCAATACCTACAAAAAGAAAAACAACATATATCTAGTTTAAACTTAAGATATTCAATTGGACCATTCGAAAAATATAAAAGATAATTGACTACTAAAACTTCAGTCAACTGAACCAAAAAATTTGTAAAGCCTTACCGCTTTCACACCGCTTTCAAGTAGCTTCTTTGTGTTACTAATGTCAACCTCAAATGTTTATGTGGACCAGCAAAATGAAGATGAGCGAAAGAGCGAGAGAGAGAGCGAGAGCGAGTGAGAGAGAGGTTGATAACCCAGGTGAGAGACGATTAACCGAAGTTGAACGGCGACGGTGGAACGGCTGAAGTTGAATGGCGACGGCGTTGAGTGTCACGGCGGAACGGAGGAACGCAACTGCATGGAGATGAGCAATTTTGATTTCAAGAGTAACTGGTTGAGAAAGGGGTAAGGTTTTAATTTATAGGTCAAACTACCGACGGACGAGGTCCATCGGTAATACCGTAGGAATTTAAAGCTTTACCAACGGACTCAAATGAATTTTTTTAAAAAAAAATCCCGGCCAATTAAATTTAATATTTCGTTGGTAACCATCAAATTTCCGTCAATAATACCGAGGTAAAGTTCCGTCGGTAATTAGGTTGTTTCTAGTAGTGAAAAGCTGCTTAATGCAGGGATAATCAAAGAAATATCATATCCCAAGTGGCTAGCATGTGGGCGCCTCCCAACTCCCAGACCTATAAACCGTGTCCCAGAATGGAGGGTCCCAAAATATACCATTTCAAAAAAGCTAAAAACTTTTCTTTACTTTAACTTGAAAAGTATACAACACACTTTTTAAAACCATTTCAAAATAACCTCTTTACACGGAGGCGATATATAAACATGTTTCAAACCATACTCAACCTGGTTTTACAAAATATACAACTGGAAAGGCTATACACAAGCCCACCATACACAAACCAAGTTTAAGTTACTTACAACACGATACAACTGAAACATGTTGTAAAACTTTATATACAATACATTTCCCAAAAGAATAACAACCACAATCCAATCTCAACTCCCAAACATACTCATACCCTGACAACCCAAAAGGAGTCCAAACTCTTCCCCCGGCCTCACTGGTCCGGTCCACCTGTCTCAGTGGGATCTAAAACAATAAAGGGAGAATGGGTGAGATAAAATCTCAGCAAGTTGTTATGTATGCAACAATATGCCATACAATATGCAACACATAAACAGGTTGCTCACATTGGAAAACAGTAAACACATTACGTTACCTTTTCCTTCTGACCAGTAAGTCATATACAATGTAACACACAATCAGGTTGCCAATAACACATTGGGAAACAGTAAACACATTCCGTTACCTTTCCTTTACCTTTTTATCTGAATCATATGTAGTACAACGGTGGGAGGGATACTCCGCTCTCGTGAAATGCTAGTGCTTATTCACGTCTTATATGACCCCGAACAGAGATCCATATAAGTTCTCAGCTATCTGTGCCTGACTGCACATATACACACCCCCGGACCGTGGCCACAGACGGGGGAGAGGTCACAGGTATAAGGCAATCTAAACACCTTATGAAATATCTTCTCATAAGTGTTAAGATCCTATATACCCCCACAATGATCCGCTGATATCATCATAGTCAAGCACATAACAGATACTTGAACATAAGTCCACCCTATGGGACATCAATATACATAACATGGAACTATAACTCATGTTAAATCAATCACAATAGTGCACATGTATTTCAACACTATTGAATAACAACAATGCAATGACATGGTAGTAATTACTCATGCTTAACCCAAGAAACTGTGCAACAAGTATTTGAACACTTTGTACACAATCAACTATGAACAGGTAAGCACTTATGGCACAATATATATCACATAAGTCTTACAACTTCATTTCATACTATGGAAACCAGAAACAGGGTATTATCCCTCTAGTTCAAACCAAGGAAGTGATGCCCCATTCATTTTTAGGCACCATAGAACAAATAACCCTACATAGGTCATCATGTAGGGGTACAATAACATATAAGTAGCCATACGCCATCACAATACAACATTAAACAACTTTCCTTTAGGGTTCAAGTTCAAAAACCAAGTTTTATAACATTTGGTTCAAGTTTCATAATCGCCTCTCAAGCATTTTTGAGACATTATTTAAGGACCTTATCAATATCTTTTTGGCCCAATTCAAACTCCATTATATAGTACTAAAGTTGTACTAGATACAGGATTAAAAAGTGTTCCATTCCGAGTTGTTTAGCCTAGGTTTCCAATGCCTCAAACATGGTTCAAGGCTGCAGGGTAAAATTGGTTCAGCTTTCAAACTTGCCTGCCAAGCAACTTTAGGTCAATATTTAAAGCTCTTGCAAATATCTATTTGGCCAATTCCCATTTCTACAATGTTGTACTAAAGTTGTACTACAAGTATAGTTAAAGAGTGGTTCAATACATACTCATTAGACTAGGTTAAAAAGCTTGCAAAACTGCTCACTCAACACAATTCTGAGCACGAGTCGTGCATGAAATCACGAGTCGTGCATCTTCCCTGCACGACTGCTCCAAGGATCACGACCAGGGCTCATGAGTGTAATGATCAAGTTCATGACTCGTGCTCATAGGCACGAGTCGTGCCTCACACCAGACCACGGTTTTACAGCAGCAACAGCAGCAGAACACAACAACAACCACACCAGCAGTTTCCAGACTTACCTCAGCTGCTGCAAGTCACTTGGTAACAGGCTATACACCTGATTTGGGAACTCTAATATACTCCCTTCCTTACCAATAACATTTACACACATGATTCACTTCATTACATAACCCATTAACATGGTTCTTCAACCCCTACTTAGTTGTTCCTTTCCCAAACATCAATATAACTTACCAACTTCTCAATAACCATTCACAAATTCAATAATAACATTATTAAGCACAAAGTGATCAGTTATTGAAAGAAAACCATAACAACTTACTCAAGTTATTCAATGAAAAGAGAGAAAGAATCGGAAGAACTAGCTCACAACACCTTCCTTAGCAAACTTTCAAGGTTGGAATGAACCACAGATCAAGGACTGAATTTCTATGAATTTTAGAAGTTAAACAAGGGTTTGGAAACTCTATTGGCTGATGGAAACTCTAGGAAGGCGAGGAACGTAAAATAAGCTTCCTAAGGAAACTTGAAGAAGATATATATAACACTTTTACACAAAAGCTCCTCCAAGATTAAACTTTAACAAACAACTACCTTAAGCTTTATTTTACAATTAAGCTCCTCAACCATTTTGAACCACTTTCAATCAAGTTTTAAGTGTTGCCAAGGAACTACACAACTTCTCTTTATTTAGACATTACAGCATTAAATCAAGTTATAACATCTAAAAGCACATAATTCAACAAAATGGCTCAAAATGAACACGTAAGCAATCAAATGTCAACAAACCAAGGATGATATACAAGGCATACCCAACCCCACGTGCTTCACGTGTGACCAAGAATGTGTCTAGGCTTAGGGTCGTGACACTCACTCCCCCTTAAACAAAATTCGTCCCGAATTTGGACTTAACTTACCTGAATGATCAAACAACTCAGGATACTTTTGCCTCATCTCTGATTCCAATTCCCAAGTAGCTTCCTCAATGGTGTGATTCTTCCAAAGAACTTTCACCATGGGAATACTCTTGGTACGCAATTCCCGGACCTGCCTCTCCAGAATCCTCAAAGGTACCTCAACATAGGTCATATCCGCCAGGACATCCTCAGGAGGAGAACTCAACACATGAGAGGAATCATAACAGTACTTCCTCAATATGGACACATGAAACACATCATGAAGGGATGAAAGAGATGGTGGTAGAGCCAAACGATAGGCTAACTCACCAACCTTCTCTAACACCTCAAATGGACCAACAAATCTCGGAGCTAATTTCCCTTTGTTGCCAAACATCTTGATCCCCGTTCTAGGTGAGATCTTCAAGAACACAAAATCACCAACCTGAAAGGATAACTCCCTTCTTCTAGTGTCGGCATAACTCTTTTGGCGACTCTGGGCTGTCCTCAATCTTTCACGGATTACCTTGATCTTCTCAGTTGAGTCTCTAACCAAATCTGGACCCCAAAGTCTAGCCTCACCAACCTCATCCCAACACATTGGGGACCTACATTTCCTCCCATACAGTGCCTCATATGGTGCCATCTCAATGCTGGATTGGTAGCTATTGTTGTAGGCAAACTCCACTAAAGGCAAATGGTCTTCCCAAGATAACTGGAAGTCCATCACACACGATCGTAGCATATCCTCAAGAATCTGAATGGTCCTCTCTGTCATCAGTCTGAGGATGAAAAGCTATACTGAAACTCAACTTAGACCCCAAGGCCTCATACAAATCCCTCCAAAACCGTGAAGTGAATCTCGGATCCCTATCAGAAACAATGTTGACAGGTACTCCATGCAATCTCACAATCTCATGAATATACAACTGAGCCAATCTCTCCAAGGAATACTTGGTTGAAACTGGAAGAAAATGAGCTGATTTGGTCAACCGATCCACAATCACCCATATATCATCCATCTTCTTTGGAGTAGGAGGCAATCCTATCACAAAATCCATAGAAATGACCTCCCACTTCCACTCAGGGATATCAAGTGGCTGAAGCAATCCAGCTGGTATCTGATGCTTCGCTTTGATATGTTGGCAAGTCAGACACTTTGACACGAACTCTGCAATCTCCTTTTTCATGCCATTCCACCAGTAGCCCCATTTCAGATCCTGATACATCTTGGTGCTTCCTGGATGAATAGCAAATTGGGACTTATGGCCATCCTCTAATACCTGCCTCTTGATCTCTGGGGAAGAAGGTGCGCAAATTCTGCCTTTGAAGGTGAGAATTTCATCATTGTTCAATGAAAACTCCCCAAACTTGCCATCTTGCAATTTCTCCCCGATTTTCTTCAATTCATCATCATGCAACTGAGCTTTCATAAGATCTCCATAAAGAGTAGGAACATCTCTCACATTAGAAAACAACATATCACCCTTCAACTCCCGAGATACCAAGGACGATAGATGAGCCTTACGGCTAATAGCATCAGCTACCACATTGGCCTTCTCGGGATGATAAGAAATAATACAATAATAGTCTTTGAGAAGCTCCAACCATTGCCTCTGTCTGTTGTTTAGTTCCTTCTGAGTAAACAAATACTTCAGGCTCTTATGATCTGTAAATATCTCAAACTTTGCCCCATACAAGTAATGCTTCCACTTATGCAATGCAAATACAATGGCAGCTAACTCCATATCGTGGGTAGGATAATTCTGCTCCACTGGTGATAACTTCCTCGAAGCATACGCAATTACTTTCCCATTCTGCATAAGAACACAACCTAGACCCTCTTTAGAGGCATCACTGAAAATAAATTATTCTCACAACCCTCTGGAAGTGTAAGAATAGGAGCTGAAGTCAATCTCTTCTTCAGTTCAGTAAAACCAGCTTCACACTTTGCATCCCAAACAAATGGTACATCCTTCCTAGTCAATCTGGTCAATGGAGTTGCAATCCTCGAAAATCCCTCAATAAATCTTCGATAATACCCCGCTAACCCAAGGAAACTACGAACCTCTGTCACAATAGAAGGTTGTTTCTAGTTGACTACAGCCTCAATCTTTGAAGGATCCACTGCAATACCATTTCTAGATACCACGTGACCCAGAAAAGAAATCTGTTCCAGCCAGAATTCACATTTGCTGAACTTTGCAAACAACTGTTTCTCACGAAGCACGGATAACACTATTCTCAGGTGTCTCTCGTGATCTTCCCTGGATTTTGAGTATACCAGGATATCATCAATAAAAACAACCACAAAGTTATCAAGATACGGCTTGAAAATCCTGTTCATCATGTCCATGAAGACTGCTGGTGCATTAGTCAACCCAAATGGCATAACAAGAAATTCATAATGCCCGTACCTTGTTCTGAAAGCTGTTTTAGAAACATCATATGGCTTGATCTTCAACTAATGGTATCCGCTACGTAAGTCCAACTTAGAATATATAACGAAACCTTGAAGTTGATCAAACAAATCATCAATGTGAGGAAGAGGATATTTGTTCTTAATTGTAGCTTGATTCAGTAGTCTGTAATCAATACACAACCGCAAAGTACCATCCTTCTTCCTAACAAACAACACTGGTGCTCCTCAGGGTGATACATTGGGACGAATAAAACCCCTATCAAGCAACTCCTGCAACTGAAGTTTCAACTCTTTCAACTCAGCTGGAGCCATTCTATAGGGTGCTTTAGAAATTGGTGAAGTACCTGGCAATAAATCAATACAAAACTCTACTTCTCTATCTGGAGGCATACTATACTCAGTTGAGAATACAAAACTCTACTTCTCTATCTGGAGGCATACTATACTCAGTTGAGAATACGTCACTGAACTCATTCACAACTGGCACAGAAGATAACTCAGGAGATTTCCTATTAGAGTCTAACACATAGGCCAAGTAACCTTCACACCCCTTAGATAACAACTTTCTAGCCTTTAGTGCAGAAATAACATGAATGCCAAATAAAGAATTATCAGCATCAAAAACAAACACAGGCACATCAGGCATAGAAAAGGTGACTCGCTTTCTGCGATAGTCCACCAAGGCATGAAAAGAACTCAACCAGTCCATGCCTAATATAACATCAAAATCTCGGATTGGTAACTCTACCAAATCCACTGGCAATACATGCCCACAAATAATCACCTCACAGCCATGATAGATCAAAGAGGATTCGAGGTGCTCTCCCACAGGAGTAGAAACCTCTAGCACATAAGGTAATAACATAGGCAACTTATATAATGTAAATAAAAAAATGAGATGCCACATATGAATGAGATGATCCAGGGTCGATAAGAACACGAGCCCTGACCCCTGAGACAGGGACAATACCTCAAATCACTGCCGTAGGATCTACCTCACCTCGGCCTAAGGCAAACACTCTGCCTTGCACTTTCTCCTTTGGTTTTCCCTCTACATCTCTTTTCACACCACCTCTGGGCTGATCACCTTGCTGTTTACCACCCGGAGCTTGCCCCTTTTTAAATTTAGGAAAGTCTTTCTTAAAATGCCCCATCTCTCCACAGTTCAGACACTTACCCTGTTTCCTCCAACAGTTGTCTTCTGAATGCCCAATTCTCTTACAAAAGTTGCAAACAGTTCCAAATTGACGAGATACAGGCCTTGTTAAAACTGTAACTGTACCTCCCTTGGCCACTCCAGAAACTGAAGCTTTAGTCTGACTCTTGCCCTGCCCTAAACTCTGGCCTTGAAACTTAGCTTTGCTTCCACTTGCCTCTGATTTACTCTTATGTTCATCAATGCCATTCTCAATTCTGTAGGCCATATTAACTGCCGCATGGTAGGTAGGAAAATCGTGAGTTAGCAACTGTGAAATTGTCAATGGCTTCACTGGAAAGAGATG
Source organism: Adenophora triphylla var. japonica (assembly GCA_022495995.1). Classification (NCBI taxonomy): domain Eukaryota; kingdom Viridiplantae; phylum Streptophyta; class Magnoliopsida; order Asterales; family Campanulaceae; genus Adenophora; species Adenophora triphylla. Next base: position 283,183 of record JAFEMH010002853.1, read on the forward strand.
TTACCGTAGATGTTACCCAACACCTTGGTTAACACACTGACGGACAGCACACACACACCAAAATAAATAGTTTATAAAAACTTTGTGCAGCGGAAATAAATAACACAAGATATAATTTTCTCAAGTTATATAAATATATAACTTGAGTGTGCCTAGATGGCGAAGACTTTATAATCAATATAGAAAAATTACAAAGCCGAAAGTTCCCTATTGCTAATACAATGATAATGCTCTATGGAACTGAATGAGACAAAGAACAAATCCTATCCTTAGCCAACACTCTCTTAAACACTCAGTGTTTAAGCTAGAATCACAAGGGAGGAAGGATATGCGAACCAAAGAACTTTGTCTCTCTTGTGCTATGGTGTGTGTGTTTGATATTTGGCATACTTCAAATGAAACACACCTAGCCTATTTATAGCCTTCCAATGCCTTGGAGGCTACTCCAAAATAACAGCCTTGGACCTTCAGATCGTGTGTGAGGAGTGGAGAGATTTCTTGGCTTGAATTCCTTATCATTCGCCAACTTCCCTAGAATGTAGCAACCGAATTCTTGAAGCCCAAGTCCATGCTTTATCACCTTGTACTCTCTTGCTTTCTTTGCATTGTACTCTTTAAATAATCAGCAACAACTCCATGACTTGGTCTTCCCACGTTTTTATTCCTTCTTCAATTAAAATGGACCAAGCATTAGTTACACGTAAATCTCCTATTTACGTGTAACTCTTCCAACAACTTCTTCCTTGATTTTAGCATTTAATCCAACCATATATTAACCTGAAATATGGACCAAAAAACACATATATCTTGCAAATAATATTAGACATTAGGATATAAAAATAATATGGAAAGAATTATTAAATTACAACTCATTACGGTTCGGGTAACACCCATTTGCCGGTGATAGCACACGTGGTAACACCCACGATCTGCATTAACAATCTCCCCATAATTTATAATTTCTTTCCAAACTCTAAAGTGCTTGATCCACTGCAAGATATTGTTAGCCATCGAGCAACTTCATAGTTATCAACTCCCCCATAATCAAGGCATTAACAACTACAATGATTTATCACAAAAATACTAGTTATCAAAACATATTTTCCAAAATAAGTTTTCCAACTAACTAGAAACCTAAAGTACCAAAGATAAATCAAAGTTACTAAGCTATTCCATGTTCAAAACAACCCTAAAAGTTTAAGCACCATAAGCAAATAAAACAAACCACCAAAGCATTTAAAACATGTTCCAAATAAAAAACATAAAAGTAAATTGTTTGTTTTTCAACCACCAAAAAATATCATAACCATAAGAGTGGCAACATAAACCTTCAGGCAAATGTTTGCAATCACTCTTCTCGTTCATCATCAGCTTCTTCTTCTTCCTCCTGTTCATCCCCTTCTTCATCTCCAGCATCTAAGTCGGCACCATCGGTAACATGCGGCGGCACCAGCTGGCATCTCCAACACCACCACCACTAGGACCGGCTCCATCGGCACTATCCACTCCCGGTTTGGGAAGAAACCTGTTGGATGAATTCATCGATAATGTCCTTGAGCTTAGTCAACCTTGCACAATCTCGGCAATTGTAGCGGTTTGTTTGTGGAGAAACGCCAAAGCGTGGTCTTTGGTATTGTTGGTGAAGCATTCCCCAACAAATTGTAAACATTAGCAAGAACATGTCTTTGCATCGTACTGAAAAACTTGGAGATTTCGGAGTAACATTTGGGATAACAGTTGAGTAACACCCTTAGCGAAACCGCATCACTTGACCCAAATTCATTTATCTTTGACCAAGGAAGATCACCGGTGTATCTCACACTCTTGGTATTCTTCTTAGTCATTTGGGAATCTATAGCATAGAGATCAAGGCGGGAGTGTACTCATCCGACTCTTCAATGGGCAATTTTGAGATTTCAAAATTTGGAAGATTAAAGAAGGGTAAGGAAACATTGTTATGTCTTTTCTTCTACCCCACGAAGCCAAATGTTTGAAGATCAATCTACCCAAGTTCACTCTTCGATTCTTTCCTAACTTATACAAGATTTCAGCTTGTTGCAATGTGACATATTGCTCATTAGAAGTAGGAACCCAATTAAATATGCAAAGCTTGTGAAGCACGGCAAGAGTGAAGTGAGACGGGGAAGCAAGAAAATGAACTTTGGTTTTGGGATTAGGATTGGAGGGCCATTCATGCACGACATCATGAGAGATAAACCTAGCAATTTCATCCTTATGAACAATAGGACCATCATCATCCAAATTTGGGAGTCCTAAAGTCTTGTTGATCAAAGAAGGAGTAATAGAAAAAATTTTGTTCCTTAAAAACACCTTTCCAAATTGATCGGACTTCTCATTATCTAGGTTGGCATGAAGATTGGCATAGAAATTTTTGACAATAGCTTCAACAAATTTCGAAGGATGCAAGTTAGCTTTCAAAAATTTCTATCCTCAGAAGCGAAAAACACCATGCTTTTTGAAATCAACCTCATCAATGTGCTTTTCCTTGAGAATTTTTGTGTCACTATGCCTTAACCAAAACTCCATATTTTCTTTTCGATAAAACTCCAATGAGAAGTAAGGTTTTGGAAAAGCGGTATTCACATCATCAAACTCTTTCTCAAGAAAATCGGTGGACTCGAGAATAGGCAAACTCAGCGATAGAAGACTTGAAGCTTTAGAAACGGAGGATGTTACCTTGGGTGTTGCGGATTTACGGGTAACATCTTTGACGGCTGACCAGCTTGCTTTTGCCTTTAATGTTTCTTTTCACAACTTCATATAAGGGCTCTTCTTCCTCAATCTCCCAATCTCCAAAAGTCTCAACAGAATGGCTCTTCTCAGCATCGGCATGGAAGTCTTCATCCGAAACATGAGCCGAGGAGAGACCAAGTGAAGATTCCTCGAAACTTCAACGGGATCGGAGGATGTGTTGGATTTTGAGGTCCCTTTGTGCCTCATTGCGGTGAGCCTACTTGAGCTCCTCTTTTTGACGAGGTTGTCTTAGGGTTTGTGAGCAATGGCTTTTCTTTTTGGCTTTTTGGTTGATGGAACGGGTGGAAGAGGTGGTAAGGTCACAATGGGCAAGGGTTGCGCCATTGTTGTCACCAATGGAGGATCATCCACCGAGCATTGTCATTGCCGGAGACACATTGAGAGGGGTGGTCGAAGTGTCCATTTGGCTTGGACCACTTGAGCCAACACCTTGGGAGAGACCTCGAAGGGCGGATTGCTTTTGGAAGGGGTTGCCATGGTTAGGGTTTAGGAAGGATTTGGAATTTTTGAAGGTTTTGATTTTGGAAGGTTTGAGAAGAGAGACGGTGATGGAGGAGAGGTATTTACCGTGTAGAGAGAGAGAGAGATTAGGGCGGTTAGAGAGAGAGAGGAGAAAAAATAGGAAACAAATTAGGATTTTAATTTGACAAGACTTATCCTTCTACCATTAATTATCTCCTATTTAAATAACTCCCCCTATTTTTTAGCCACTAAAAATATTTACTTTAAATATTTACCTAACCTCCCTAATTTCTAGCCACATAAAAATTAAGAACATTATTTACTCCCCCCTATTTTCTAGGCAACAAGAAAAATCAAATACAAAACTCTTCCCACACAAATTAAACATCCGGCCATTATTTTGAAATTTTTTTTTTTTTTTTTTTTTTTTTTTTTAATTTTTAATTTTTAATTTTTAATTTTTTTTTTTTTTTTTTTTTTATAAATATATAAAACGAAAATAAAAATAAACATACCAAATATACTAAGTCCATGAAAATCAAATCCCTAAATTTTAGGACTTAGTAGTTTACTAAAGATAAACTAGGTTTGTTAAAGACTTTTTCAAACTTTTAAAACTCTTAAACAATAAAAAGACTTTCAAAGTTAAAAAAATTAAATAACAAACCGAAAATAAAGAAATAAAAAAATATAATATAGCACATACAAATATGTTAATGGCAATGATGGTAACATCTAGGATAACACATAAGATAAAAATCCCTTGATAAATATATTCGAGTTTCAAACACTTGAGGCATAATAAGCTTAGCCTTTTCAAGCATTTCAAGCATAACAAGTGAGCATTTTTCATGCACTTTAGGCATTATAGGCCTATATATATATTTTTAAGTACATTGCTTGTTACTCACGTATCAATACACTTCTTTAAACAAGAAAGCATCGTAGTAACGAGCTCCGTGCTTCGAGTTTTTATTTCAAGTGTAAAGACCAAGTGATCTATGCCTTTCAAGTAGGGTACACTTTGTAGTAGCGAACTCCATGTCCCTAATACTTAGCATAAATCACTTCATACATTCTCATTGGCAAGAGTACATCGTTGCAACGAACACCGTGCCCCGAGCTCGAGAGAATAGTATGGATAAATGCCTTTGCCTTTTATTTATCAAAAAAATTAGTGACTTTGTCACTTTAAGCATATGAAGGGAGTTTTATCAAGTGTGTTATTCGGGGTGCTATCCTACCATAACAAAAGGTCGGCATGTGCGGTTGAGAACTCTCATAGCTCACGGAACTATGGGAACCCTTACGGCGAGAGAGAATAAAACCAAACTAGCAAAAATATGCACTAGTATACATGTGTTACCCCAGGTGTTATCGGCACCCATGGTAACACCTTACTACTGAGAGGACAATTTTTAGAGAATGCAAAGACCAAGAGATCTCTTTAGACTAGAGAATCTATCATGGTCTAAGGGTTTTGTGAAAATATCGGCAAGTTGACACTTTGTATCAATATGCTCTATATTTATTATCTTTTTATCTACCATATCTCTTAAAAAATGATGACGGATGTCAATATGTTTAGTACGGGAGTGTTGTACGGGATTTTTGGAAATATTAATAGCACTCAAATTATCACGGTATAAGGTCAAAATATTGCTATCAAGACCATAATCATCAAGCATGTGTTTTAACCAAATTAGTTGTGAACAACAACTACCGGTACTACATATTCGATTCGGTGTGGATAATGAAACACAATTTTGTTTTCTACTATACCATGATACTAAATTATTTCCCAAGTAAAAACATCCCCCACTTGTACTTTTCCTATCATCCATATCCCACCAATCCGAGTCACTAAAGCCTACTAAATTAGTATTAGTATCTTTACTATACCAAATCCCTAAATCACTAGTTCCGGAAACATATTTAATGATCTTTTCACAAATTTAGGTGAGACACTTTAGGATTGGATTGATATCTAGCACATACACACACCTTTGTACATCAAATCGGGACGACTAGAAGTAAGGTAAAGGAGACTACCAATCATGGAACGATATAGGGTTGGATCAACATCTTCTCCCACTTGATCTTTTCCAATCTTGAGAGAAGTGCCCATAGGAATTTTGAGCTCTTGAACCTTCCAACCCAAACTTCTTCACCGGGTTCCTTGCATATTTGCTTTGGGAGATGAAAATCCCTTCACTTGATTGCTTAACACTGCATGCCTAGAAAGAAGTTAAGTTCCCCCATCATGCTCATTTCAAATGTTGATGTCATAGCCTCTACAAAATCATTTAAACAAGTTTTTGATGTAGAGCCATATACTATGTCATCAACATAGATTTGAACCACGACAAGTTCTTTTCCATGTTTAAGAATGAATAAAGTCCTATCTGCTTCTCCTCTAGTAAAACCATATTCTAGTAAAAAACTAGTTAACCTACCATACCATGCACGTGGAGCTTGCTTCAACCCATAAAGAGCTTTATCAAGTCTATACACATGGTGCAGTTGAAATGGATCTTCAAAGCCTTTTGGTTGTTCAACAAAAACTTCCTCATCTAAGTATCCATTTAAAAAGGCTGCTTTGACGTCCATTTGAAACAATGTGATTTTAAGAAAACAAGCAATGGCCAATAAAAGTCTTATTGACTCAATTCTAGCCACGGGTGCAAGGTCTCGTCATAGTCAATACCTTCCACTTGTGTATAGCCTTGAGCCACAAGACGAGCCTTGTTCCTAACAATGTTTCCATACTCATCGGTCTTATTTTTGAAAATCCATTTTGTCCCAATAACATTAGTGTTTGAGGGACGGGGTACTAAAGACCAAACATTGTTACGAGCAAATTGATCAAGTTCATCTTGCATTGCTTGAATCCAAAAATTATCTTTTAAAGCTTCAATCACATTTTTAGGTTCTACGAGATGAAGTAAAACAAGAGTATGTTACCTTTGAGTATGTGGTGGACATGCACACATCCCTTACCATGTCACGGTCACTAATGGAATTCATACGTCTTGTTTGTACACCCTCATTCACCTCCCCAATTACTTGGGTTGTAGGATGATTCCTGCGATTCTAGGTGGAGGATCTCTTCTCACATTCTCGTGAACCCCTGTTTCAACTCCTTCTTGATCTTCATTTCTTTGGTGGAATCGAGATGCTATACGAGGTGTTATCTCATCAATGGTAACACCTGCTCGGTTTACGTGTTACTATCGGTGTTAGCACTCGTGGTAACACAGTGGTAACACCTTACAGGCTGACTTCTTCCAACGGCTCCAAGGGTGTCTCTTGAACATTTTCTCTGCAATACTTGAGTGATCATCAAAAACAATATTCATGGATTCTTGGATGGTTTTTAGCCTTAGATTAAATACCCTATATGCACGACTATTTGAAGCATAACCAAGAAAAATGGCCTTATCACTCTTAGAGTCCAATTTTGCTAAGTAGTCCCGATCATTGAGAATGTAACACACACAACCAAAGACATGAAAATAATGAACTTTTGGTTTTCTACCATTCAAAATTTCATATGGAGTCATGGTTGTGCCGGGTCTTAGAAAAACTCTATTGGTTGTGTGACAAGCCGTATTTAGTGCCTCTGCCCAAAATCTTTTCGAAATTCTTTTTGAAAATAACATCACACGAGTCATTTCAAGTAAAGTCCTATTCTTCCTTTCAGCTATCCCATTTTGTTGAGGTGTTTTTGAGGCTGAAAATTCATGGTGAATACCTTTTCTTTCACAAAAATTTGAAAAAGAAACATTCTCAAATTCCCTCCCATGATCGGACCTAATTCGAAAAATTGAAGCACAAAACATGTTTTTGATCTTAGAGTGCAAGATTTTGAATTTTTCAAAAGTCTCGGATTTTTCCCTTAAAAAATAAACCCATGTAAATCGTGAAAAATCATCAACAATGACATAAGTATATTTCTTGCCCCCAAAACTTTCTATCTCAAGTGGACCCATTAGATCCATATGCAAGAGTTGAAAACAATGTGTAGTACCGAGTGTGTTGCTCATTGTGTTGGGCGGCACCATGGGTAACACGAGTTTGTTTCCCTTTGAGACAATCCTCACAAACAATTTTTGTTTAAGATCAAGACTAGGAATGCCTTGGACGGCATCTAGATTAACAATCTTTTCTATGTTACGAAAGTGAACATGTCCCAACTTTTGATGCCACAATGTAGTGTTATCAAGTTTTGCCGAATGGCATACTTGCTTGTCTTCAACAAGATAACAATTATCACTAGATCTTGTACTGTCATCACACAATTGTTAGTCTTGTCATAAACTTCACAAGTATCTTTATTGAATTTCACCTCTAAATTGTCATCACAAAGTTGACTAATACTAATTAAATTAGTTACAAGTCCATCAACATGTAAGACATTCTTTAAGGTTGGAAATCCGGACACATTTAGTGTCCCTCTCCCAAATGATATTACTCTTGCTCCCACCACCATATGTTACACTACCCCCATGAATTGTTTCATAATCTTTTAAAAACAATTTTGTTCTGTCATATGACGTGAACACCCACTATCAAAGTACCAAGAACCTTCAATATTTGTTTTTAAAGCGGTGTACACAACATCACATTTCGAGATTAGCTTTTGGTTTCCACACCTTTTTTGAATTTTTACCATTACATTTGGGTGTGTTATCACGTGTCTTTGGGCAACACCTCGAGGTAACACCAAGGGAGTGGGCGGTTTTTGAAACAATATGGCATTTATTTTTAAAATGTCCAGGTGTGTGACAGTATTGACACACCTTCCCTTTGTCACATGGTTCTTTTGAAGAAGAATCTTTGTCAAAAAACCGCTCCTTAACAAAACAATTCTTATTATCATTCATAGACAAAGTAGAAAGAATACTATTCAAAGATTCTTGAAAACCAATACACTACTCTGAGAGGTGTACTCAAGTTCAAGATCTCATCCAATTTGGTAGCTCCCGTGTTGAGCTTCTTCAAGGTGGTTTCGGCTAGAGTCAAATTGCCCTTGACTCTTTCAAGCTCGATTTCTCTCTTTGTTGCTTGAACCTCCATATGAGTCACATAGGCCTGGAGTCCTTCATTCTTCTTGGTTAAGGACTTAACCAAATTGTTCTCTTTCTTCCATTCCACGAGCAATGCCTCGTAAAGGTCTTTTAATCCGGAAATGAGGTCATCTTTGCTCTGCTCATCCTCTTGTGTACTTCTGTATCGGGGTTAGAAGAGCTAACAAAACAAACGGCATTATTATCACATAATTCATCATACATCGGGTGTGATCACGAGATGTTATCTCGGTGGATAACACCTTGGGTAACCTTTGTCCTTTTCCGTGTTACTTGCTTGTGACAAACATGGTTGTTTGATCGGATTCTACCTCTGAGATGGTCCTTCATCCTCATCATCGAGAGAAACCCATAGGTTCTTTCCTCTCTTCCTTAGAGTATTTGCACACTCATTGGAATAGTGACCCCAACCAGAGCAAGCATGACATTGAATGGATTCAATGTGCTTTGGATCGGACCTTAGCGATACGATGATGCTCTTCTTGGGTTCGACTTTGGGTTAGATGGGAAAGTCCTTTTTGGCATCGAATCATAGACCTTGGTTTGCTTCTCCTTTGCTTTCACCTGCATTTTTTCATTGTTATACTTTCTAACCATAGAATTGTATTTTCTAGCAAGTAAAGCAACACTAGCATTCTCATCAATTTCTTCAAAAACCTCATCTTCGTTTTCATCCAAAGAACTCGAGGCTTGAGTTTTCAAAACAACATTTTTCCCTTTAGATGCTTCACTTTGATCTAAGAGATTTAACTCAAAGTTTTCAAAATACTCATTAAAGAATTGATATCCATAGTTGCAAGATTGTGAGCCTCTTCAATAGATGAAACTTTCATATTAAAACGCTCGGGAAGGGTTCTAATTGCTTTTGAGACAAGTTGTTTGTTGGTAAAAGGTTCACCCAACAATTGACACTCATTAGCAATATCAAATAATTTTCAAAATAAGAAGGAATAGTTTCATTTTCACCCATCCTTAATCTTTCAAATGCGCTAGTAAGACCCCTAAGCTTAGTTTCACGCACCTTTGCCATCACCTTCACAAAAACGTTGTAAAATATCCCATGCTTCTTTTGCGGTGGAACTGTTTTGAATAAGTTTGAAAATATGCATATCAACCCACTCAAAAATGGCATTAAGTGCCTTTTCATTGAAACTAGCTTGGTTGATCTCTTCCATGTTCCATTCGATTCGGGTTTGACTTGTACGTCACCATCTTCATCGGCGAGGTAACATTGGTAAGGAGTAACCATTTGTTATAGATCGCCATGCTCGAAGATCAATTGATTTGATATGCGGCGTAGACGGATCTTCCAATAACAATAATTCGAGCCATCTAACACGGGAAGACGCTTATTATTAGGATTAGCCGGATCATAAGCCATGACACCTAGACCAAGCACTTAGTATCGTCAAGTGACCTGCTCTGATACCAATTGAAATTGTCAATGGCTTCCTTTGGAAAGAGATGTTACCGTAGATGTTACCCAACACCTTGGTTAACACAGTGACGGACGGACACACACACACCAAAATAAATAGTTTATAAAAACTTTGTGCAGCGGAAATAAATAACACAAGATATAATTTTCTCAAGTTATATAAATATATAACTTGAGTGTGCCTAGATGGCGAAGACTTTATAATCAATATAGAAAAATTACAAAGCCGAAAGTTCCCTATTGCTAATACAATGATAATGCTCTATGGAACTGAATGAGACAAAGAACGAATCCTATCCTTAGCCAACACTCTCTTAAACACTCAGTGTTTAAGCTAGAATCACAAGGGAGGAAGGATATGCGAACCAAAGAACTTTGTCTCTCTTGTGCTATGGTGTGTGTGTTTGATATTTGGCATACTTCAAATGAAACACACCTAGCCTATTTATAGCCTTCCAATGCCTTGGAGGCTACTCCAAAATAACAGCCTTGGACCTTCAGATCGTGTGTGAGGAGTGGAGAGATTTCTTGGCTTGAATTCCTTATCATTCGCCAACTTCCCTAGAATGTAGCAACCGAATTCTTGAAGCCCAAGTCCATGCTTTATCACCTTGTACTCTCTTGCTTTCTTTGCATTGTACTCTTTAAATAATCAGCAACAACTCCATGACTTGGTCTTCCCACGTTTTTATTCCTTCTTCAATTAAAATGGACCAAGCATTAGTTACACGTAAATCTCCTATTTACGTGTAACTCTTCCAACAACTTCTTCCTTGATTTTAGCATTTAATCCAACCATATATTAACCTGAAATATGGACCAAAAAACACATATATCTTGCAAATAATATTAGACATTAGGATATAAAAATAATATGGAAAGAATTATTAAATTACAACTCATTACAGTTCGGGTAACACCCAACTGCCAGTGATAGCACCTGTGGTAACACCCACAGTCTGCATTAACAAACTGTTTTCTGAATTCCAACCTCAATCCTTTAACAAACCGGTAAACCCTCCTGCTGTAGGTGTTAGTGCCCTAGGCCTATAGAGATAGACCTTTATGTAATGTCATTGTTCATTTATATATGAGATTGTTTATTTGATTATTATATGTGTTTGCATGTTTAGTTATAATAATCGTGTCCCTAGTACTTATGAAGCACTAGTATGAAGTCTAATGGATAATCATGTGATGATTATATGCATGGAGATGCACATTAGATTCATGGGTACTTGTTAGAGAACAAGGTACTGGACTTGACCCATTATGAGATTTATGTCATGGTCATATGTCATAAATAAATCTCATATAGTCATATCATTGATATCCTTTGACCTGAGATTATCATCGTCTTCCACTCGATGAATATCATGTTTGATATAGTTTAACGTTGTCTTTAACCGGACAACAATAAGGGCTATTATTGGCATGATATGATTCTTGTTGGGAAGAATGATAAGTCAAGATGGAAACTTGTCCCTCGTAAAGAGAGATGTTTGCTTGGCCACTCGTGAGTAAGATTGATGTAGTGCATGGCCATGCCCGAATGAATTAATATGATTAATGTCATTCGATTAATCAATTTACATGGTAACGAGAAAGCATTGAACAATATGAGTTGACGCGGACCATGACTCATGTTCAATATAACATCGTGTGACAATGGGATTGTGATATGTTCTATGTAGGAAAAATCGAACTTAATATTATACTATTTGGGTAGGCATGATGGCTTGCTAGAGTCCGCTCATGTCTTATGAGGATCGATGTGATCGGACTCATTGCCAACATAGTATAGTCCTATGGGGTCACACGCATCGAACGAATTGTCAAAAATGGAATTATGGATTTCTGGTGTGTTGGGCGACCGCCCAAGGTTCTATGGGCGACCGCCCATGTTATTTGAAAACCGGGCATTAGAGACTGTCCACATGGGCGACCGCCCTTGCCCTTATGGGCGACCGCCCACGATGGTTTTGAATAAAGGGATTAAAACTCTGGACATATGGGCGACCGCCCATGTCCTGATGAGCGACCGCCCATATGGGGTTTCGGAGGAAGGATTCAAGCTCTGGACACATGGGCGACCGCCCATATCCTGATGGGCGACCGCCCATGTCCGCTGATGCTGAAACCGTTTTTTTTTTCAAGGGTTTTAATAGGGCATATATTTATTGAGTATAAATAGTATCCTTATACAACCCTAGCAGCCAGTTCCGTTTTTGAGCTTTGAGAAAGACAAAAATAGAGAGGATTTTCAATTGTGAATTGAAAATCATCACACCAATTCCACAATTCATCATAGATTGAAAAGGTTTCAATCAAGGGATCTAGCAATCCTCCTAGAAAGAGTTCTAGGGTTCGTTCATCGCGTGGATACTCGTAGAGGATCTTCGCTTCTCAAGATCCTTTTGTTCGTGATTCAAGGATCGTATATTGAAGACTTGCTAACTCTTCAATCTGGAGTTGGAATACGTATATCAACGACAAAGGCAATCAAGGTTGGTAACCCTAATTCATACTTCTTAATTATTCATCTAGAACGGATTCTAGGGCTTTGGGTATTCGAGTTATTTGCATTATTCCGCTGCGCATGGACCCTGGAAACCCAACAGTGGTATCAGAGCCCCGTTCATGATGTTTAGTTAGATAATCATGATTATTGTGTAATGTGATTATATGAATTTTCATGATAAATATGATTTGGAATGTGAAGTTGTATGAGTATTGCTTGTGAAGTAATTGTATATAGTGATATACCATGATTATGAAATTGAAATATGTGATTAATATGATTAATCTAGGTTATGGGATGTCAATTTCATTTATATGATTAATGTGATTAATCTAGGATATTTGTGAAGTATTACTTGGTATATGGGTGGACACCAAAACCTTCCCCACGGGCACTTCGATGGAAGTGTGGGATAACCTTGGAGCACGTGGCCGCGTACTAGTAATTACTGACCAAATGTGATTTGTGTTGTATCATTCCATGTTCATAATTATGCTCATATAGTTTTTCATGAATCAACCTTGCCATGTTAATTGATAAACATGAAAAATTGAACCTTCTTTGAAATTTTGAATTTGTTTATGCTACCCACTTTAAACACTTGTGAGTACACGGGTAGTTTTATGTAGGCTCGCCATAGCGAGGTACATTAATTTTATCTTTGTATGATCAAGATGAGCAAATAGTGATTGCTATACGTTTAAAATGGTTGAACTCAATAAGGCTATCAAAACAGTTTTGGGCCTAAGGCATAAGATGAGATTGAAACATGTGACATATGATGTCTATAATCTCATAAAAGATCTAAGAGTCATATGTTGATATGATTGATAAATGTTATCTACCTTTTTTAGTTTAATTTTGAGCAGTCGTGCCATAGCCGACTTGAAATTAAATTAAAGTTGGGTCTTAGCCTATTAAATTATATTATGCATGTTTGTATATGAAGGTTATATAATTTAGTGGGAGTATTTGTGAAATACATTATTTAATCTCTTAAATGAAATTGGTGCTCATATATGTTTATATCTTGTTGCATATCTTTGTAGATCAATGGCTGCTAACACTAATCAGAATTTGTCCTTTGCGATCGAGTCCTTGAGAAGGACAAGTTAGAAGAGAATGGCAACAACTATGTGGATTGGATCATTTGTTTGAGAATTGTTCTCAAACAAGAAAGGAAGTTGTACATTCTCGATGGACCCATTCCACCCGAGCTGCTTTGCTAATGCACCTAAAGCTGAAAGGGACCAACATAAGAAACATATGGATGATTCTATAGATGTTGGTTGCACGATCTTTGGCTACTATGTGTAAGGCCCTTGAAGGACCTTGTACACATGGAAGCTTATGATTTGGGAAATCATTTAAAGGAAATGTTCCGATTGCAAGCACGTCGGGAAAGGTTTGACACTATGAAGGCTCTTCATTCATGCAAGATGATTGAAGGACAACTGTTGGGCCTCATGTGTTGAAAATGAAGGGTCACCTCGAACATCTTGAGAGGCTTGGGTATCCTATCCGATTAGAGGCGCTACGGATATGATATTGCATTCACTCCACGAAAATTATAATCGGTTCGTTACGAATTATAACATGAATGGGATGAATAAATCTCTGTACGAATTGCATGGGATGCTAAAGAATGCGGAGAACAATATTACCAAGAAAATCAATCAAGTGTTGATGGTGAATAAAGGAAAGGGGTTCAAAAACAAGGGTAAAGCAAAAGTTGCTAAGCAGGAGGCAAAGGTTGCCGTTGTTGAGAAGCCTAAACCCAAATCCCAGTATGCGGTATGCTACCATTGCAATGGCCTGGGCATTGGAAGCGTAAGCTGCAAAGCTTATCGAGGAAGAATTTGAAGAAGAAGGGCAATGTGATTGCCACGACTTGAGTATCTATATGATAGATGTTCTACTTTCTACTTCTAGTTCTTGGGTATTAGATACCGGATGTGGATCTCACATTTGTCTAAATGTGCGGGGACTTAAGAATAGAAGGTCGCTCAAAGAGGGTGAAGTAGATCTGCGGGTTGGAAATGGAGCAAGAGTTCTTTGCATTGGCCGTAGGGACTTACGAAGTCACTTTACCTAGCGGATTAATTTTAGTTTTAAATAAGCATTATTATGTTCCGGATTTGAGCGAAACATTATTTCTATTTCATGTTTAGACAATGAGGGTTACAATTTTCTTATTGCGAATAAGAAATTTTCAATTTATTTGAATGACATGCTTTATTTTGTTGCTCATTCTTTTAATGGCCTTTATGTCTTGGATGTTGAAAATAATGTTGAGAATGTTTATCATGTTAGTAAGAAATCTAAACCAAATGATGTGAACAACACATACAAATGGCATTGCCGTCTTGGTCACATAAACGAGAGCGCGTATCTAAACTCCATAAAGATGGATATTTAGACTCATGTGATTATTAATCATATGATGTTTGCGAGTCTTGTTTATTGGGCAAGATGACTAAAGCTCCTTTTACTAAGAGTAGTGAAAGGGCTAGTGATTTATTGGCTCTCATACATGCGATGTGTGTGGACCAATGAATAGCATTGCTAGGGAGGATTTCGGTACTTCATAACGTTCACGATGACTTCTCCGAGATATGGCTATGTCTATACGATGAAGTACAAAAGTGAAGCATTTGAGATATTGAGAATATTTCAAAATGAGGTACAAAATCAACTTGGCAAAACTATTAAAACCATTCGATCCGATCGAGGTGGTGAATACTTAAGCCAAGAATTTGACGATCATACGAAAAGTTGTGGAATTGTTTGAGAACTTACTCCACAGGAACACCACAATGGAATGGTGTATCCGAGAGGAGAAATCGAACTCTATTAGATATGGTTCGATTGATGATGAGTCAAGTGAACCTTCCTATTTCCTTTTGGGGACATGCACTGGAAACAGCCGCTTTCACATTTAACAAGGTCCTTACTAAATCGGCTCCTAAAACCCCACATGAGATGTGGTATGGAAGAAAGCCTAGCTTATCTTTCATGAAGATTTGGGGTTGTGAGGCTTATGTAAAGAAATTAGTTTCTGAACATAAACTTGCACCTAAATCTGATAAATGCATTTTCGTTGGATATCCTAAGGAAACGAAAGGATATCTATTTTACAACCAATCTGAGAACAAAGTGTTTGTTGCTCGAAATGGTGTCTTTCTAGAGAAAGATTTTCTCTCTAAAGAAACTACAACAACAACAACAACAACAAAGCCTTAGTCCCAAAATAATTTGGGGTCGGCTAACATGAATCCTCATATGTTATCGTGAAAAAAAAAAATTAAATTAAATTAAATTAAAAAAAAATTAAAAAAAAATCACATAATAAAAAAAAAAAAAAGAAAATCAACCCCCCACATGAATTTTTGCCCTCCACTCCGGCCTCTTCAACACCATACTTTCATCCACTCCAAGTAAATTCATATCATTTTCAATTACTCTAATCCAAGTTTGTTTGGGTCTTCCCCTACCCCTCGCCATTTTATCATTTCTCCACTGTTGTTAGGCCTCTGCAGGTGCATCACTCGGTCTCCTTCTCACATGTCCAAACCACCGTAGACAATTTTCCCTCATTTTATCCTCAATGGGCGCAACTCCTACTTTACCTCTGATCACCTCATTCCCCAACCGATCCTTTCTTGTATGACCGCACATCCATCGAAGCATACGCATCTCCGCCACATTCATCTTATGCACGTGACACTGTTTCTCTAAAGAAACTAGTGAGAGTAAAATTGATCTTGAAGAAATTCAAGAACCCGAAAATGACAAGGAACCGATAGTAGAGACGGAACCAAGTTCACAAGCTGTTGTGGAACCGGTTCAAAATACACAAGTTCTTCGCAGATCGGATAGGATACGATCCGAACCTGAGAGATATGGATTTCTCATGACGGAAAGTAATGAAGTAGTAATCATTGAGAATGATGAACCTACTTCCTATCAAGAGGCGATGTCCACTCCTGATTCGGACAAGTGGCTAGGAGCCATGGAATCCGAGATCAAATCCGTGTATGATAATCAAGTTTGGAACTTGATTGATCCACCCGAAGGTGTAAAAACCATAGGGTGCAAGTGGGTTTTCAAAAAGAAAACTGACATGGATGGGAAGGTACATACTTATAAGGCTAGGCTAGTTGCTAAGGGGTATGGCGGATTCATGGCGTTGGACTATGATGAAACCTTTTCGCCCGTAGCAGTGCTTAAGTCTATTAGAATCTTAATTGCCATAGCCGCATATTACGACTATGAGATATGGCAAATGGACATCAAAATAGCGTTTCTTAACGGAAACCTAAGAATTCTAACAAAGTGTGTAAGTTGCAGAGATCTATTTATGGATTGAAGCAAGCTTCCCGGAGCTGGAATCTACGTTTTGATGAATCGGTCAAAGAGTTTGGCTTCATCAAAACGACGAATATGAGCCTTGTGTATACAAGAAAATAAGTGGGAGCATAGTCCTATTTGCGTGCTATATGTCGATGACATCTTGCTCATTGGAAACAATGTTCCTGCACTTGAGACTGTTAAGTCTTGGTTAGGAAAATGTTATTCAATGAAAGATATGGGTGAAGCGGCTTATATCCTTGGTATCAAGATCTATAGAGATAGATCAAGAAGGATGATTGGTTTGAGTCAAAGTACGTATATTGACAAGGTCCTTAGAAGATTCCGCATGGAAAATTCTAAGAGAGGGAACTTGCGATGGGACGTGGCATTACTCTTAGCAAGACTCATTGTCCTAAGACAAATGATGAGCGAAAGAGGATGAGTGATATTCCATATGCTTCGGCAATTGGATCTATCATGTATGCCATGTTGTGTACTAGACCCGATGTCTCGTATGCTCTAAGCCGCAACGAGTAGATATACCCAGTCGATCTGGTGAGAACCGTTGGATAATTTGTCAAGAATATCCTTAAGTACTTGAGAAGGACTAAGGATGTATTCTTGGTATTTGGAGGAATGGAAGATGATCTAGTTGTAAAGGGTTACACGGATGCAAGCTTCCAAACCGACAAAGATGACTATAGATCGCGATCTGGTTTGTTTTTATGCTAAATGGAGGTGCCGTTTGTTGGAAGAGTTCCAAGCAAAGCTTTGCTGATTCTACAACGAGCCGAATACATAGCGGCATCGGATGCGGCTAAGGAGGCGGTTTGGATCAAGAAGTTCGTTAGTGACTTAGAAGTCGTTAGAGTATCGCTAACCCGATAGAGCTGTTACGTGACAATAATGGTGCTATTGCCCAAGCAAAAGAACCAAGGTCACATCGGCGATCCAAACACATTTTGAGACGTTTTCACCTCATCACGAGAAATGCGCGAAAGGGAGGGGCGTCAAGATATGCAAGGTACCAACGGATGACAATATTTCGGACCCTCTCACCAAGTCTTTGCCACAAGCTAAACATGATGGTCATGTTAGGTCCATGGGTATAAGATACATGAGTGGCTCCGGGCCTAGTGCAAGTGGGAGACCGTAGGTGTTAGTGCCACTAGGCCTATAGAGATAGACCTTTATGTAATGTCATTGTTCATTTATATATGAGATTGTTTATTTGATTATTATATGTGTTTGCATGTTTAGTTATAATAATCGTGTCCCTAGTACTTATGAAGCACTAGTATGAAGTCTAATGGATAATCATGTGATGATTATATGCATGGAGATGCACATTAGATTCATGGGTACTTGTTAGAGAACAAGGTACTGAACTTGACCCATTATGAGATTTATGTCATGGTCATATGTCATAAATAAATCTCATATAGTCATATCATTGATATCCTTTGACCTGAGATTATCATCGTCTTTCACTCGATGAATATCATGTTTGATATAGTTTAACGTTGTCTTTAACCGGACAACAATAAGGGCTATTATTGGCATGATATGATTCTTGTTGGGAAGAATGATAAGTCAAGATTGATGTAGTGCATGGCCATGCCCGAACGAATTAATATGATTAATGTCATTCGATTAATCAATTTACTTGGTAACGAGAAAGCATTGAACAATATAAGTTGACGTGGACCATGACTCATGTTCAATATAACATCGTGTGACAATGGGATTGTGATATGTTCTATGTAGGAAAAATCGAACTTAATATTATACTATTTGGGTAGGCATGATGGCTTGCTAGAGTCCGCTCATGTCTTATGAGGATCGATGTGATCGGACTCATTGCCAACATAGTATAGTCCTATGGGGTCACACGCATCGAACGAATTGTCAAAAATGGAATTATGGATTTCTGGTGTGTTGGGTGACCGCCCAAGGTTCTATGGGCGACCGCCCATGTTATTTGAAAACCGGGCATTAGAGACTGTCCACATGGGCGACCGCCCTTGCCCTTATGGGCGACCGCCCACGATGGTTTTGAATAAAGGGATTAAAACTCTAGACACATGGGCGACCGCCCATGTCACGATGACGACCGCCCATATGGGGTTTCGGAGGAAGGATTCAAGCTCTGGACACATGGGCGATCGCCCATATGCGATGGGCGACCGCCCATGTCCGCCGATCTTTGAAACCGTTTTTTTTTCAAGGGTTTTAATAGGGCATATATTTATTGAGTATAAATAGTATCCTTATACAACCCTAGCGACGAGTTCCGTTTTGAGCTTTGAGAAAGACAAAAATAGAGAGGATTTTCAATTGTGAATTGAAAATCATCACACCAATTCCACAATTCATCATAGATTGAAAAGGTTTCAATCAATGGATCTAGCAATCCTCCTAGAAAGAGTTCTAGGGTTCGTTCATCGCATGGATACTCGTAGAGGATCTTCGCTTCTCAAGATCCTTTTGTTCGTGATTCAAGGATCGTATATTGAAGACTTGCTAACTCTTCAATCCGGAGTCGAACACGTATATCAACGACAAAGGCAATCAAGGTTGGTAACCCTAATTTATACTTCTTAATTATTCATCTAGAACGGATTCTAGGGCTTTGGGTATTCGAGTTATTTGCATTATTCCATTGCGCATGGACCCTCGAAACCCAACACACCGCTCTCATCTCGGCAGAAGATGTTGGCAATACCTCGATAACTCCGTGAATTTTGCAGAATATTGGGCTACTGTCATTGCCCCCTGTTCAAGCTTTAGGAACTCTACCTCTTTCTTGTCTTTGGTGATCATAGGAATGTAATGTTCCTTGAATTTCCCCACAAAGTTGTCCCAAGTCTAGGGCGTATGATCCCGCTCCCAGTTTTCTTTAAGGATCTGCCACCAATGTTCAGCCGGACCCTCTAACTTAAACACTGCACATCTGACCTTTTCTTCATCAGTGCTCTCCATTGCAATAAAGATTTTGGTCATGGCCTCCAACCATCTCTCAACTATCTGTGGATCTGGATCTCCGTTGAAGCTTGGTGGAGACAATTTAATAAACTTTTCTAGGCCCTCTGTTGGCCTGGCCTCAGGTTGCTGATGTGCTCTACCCTGAGCTGCCATATTCTGGAGGAATACCCGAAACATGGCCATCATCTCGGCATTCTGATCTCCCCCAGCACCCTGTCACCAATATTTCCCTGCTGGTCACCACTAGTCCCAGCCATTACAGTGATCCCTGCAGGAAACACTCGACGTCAGAAATCACACACTCCCCCTTAGACTAGACATCTACCCTTAACTCTAGCTAAAGCTCTGATACCAACTGTTGGGCGCCTCCCAACTCCTGGACCTATAAACCGTGTCCCAGGATGGAGGGTCCCAAAATATACCATTTCAAAAAAACTAAAAACTTTTCTTTACTTTAACTTGAAAAGTATACAACACATTTTTTAAAACCATTTCAAAATAACCTCTTTACACGGAGGCGATATATAAACCTGTTTCAAACCAAACTCAACCTGGTTTTACAAAATATACAACTGGAAAGGCTATACACAAGCCCACCATACACAAACCAAGTTTAAGTTACTTACAACATGATACAACTGAAACATGTTGTAAAACTTTATATACAATACATTGCCCAAAAGAATAACAACCACAGTCCAACCCCAACTCCCAAACATACTCATACCCTGACAACCCAAAAGGATTCCAAACTCTTCCCCCGGCCTCATTAGTCCGGTCCACCTGTCTCAGCGGGATCTAAAACAATAAAGGGAGAAGGGGTGAGATAAAATCTCAGCAAGTTGTTATGTATGCAACAATAGGCCATACAATATTGTAAGTATCCAAATCTGGCTCATGCCTTCCGGTTAAATTTCCCGACAATTTCGGTAAGTTTTCCGGTAATTCCCCGGACCTTCCTAGTGTTCTGGAAATATTCTGGAACTGTTCCAAAACAAATAAGGGCTGAAGGGGAAGCTTCCTAATTAAGAAACACATTTTTCTTAATTAGGAAATGTTCTAGAATTTGTCACCTTGCATGGTTCTAGAAACATGCTGAGTCACAAGGGATAATGCCGCACGGCTGCATTAGCCCAAGGTCTCTGGCCGCACGGCTTCATTGGCCTTATCCAGACTGCCTATAAATAGAGCCCTCCTCTACCCATTTTCACAACAACAACAATACCATTAATCACACATAATACGAAGAAGACACTTCCAAGAGCTGCTGGAAGTCCAAGAAGGTGAAGAAGAAGGCCAAGAAGCCACCTCCCTCCTCCTTGAAGATCCCAAGATCAACCTTTCCACCTAGCTCAATCCAAAGAAGAAGAGGAAGCCATTGGTAACCTCTCACGCCCTAAACTTGCATCCTAATTGCTCTATATGATTCTAATTGCTCATTGCATTTCATATAATTGCTATTATCTTGTTTGGGACTTGGTAGATTAAAGATCATATCTTTATACCCCCTTTCCCCCTTTGCATGTATTAGGCATCCTTTGCCATTAAAGATGTAATCTTTTGAATCAAAGGTGCATCCTTTGCACCTAAAAACCCTATTTTTACACAAAAATATCATCTTCATGCATCCTTTGCATATAAAAATCCCATCTTTATGATAAAAATGCATCCTTTGCATATGAAATCCTTTTTCAAGCATCCTTTGCATTAAAGATCATATCTTTATCCTAAATGAGCATTCTATGCTTTTCAAAATACAATCTTCATGCATCCTTTGCATATTTAAATCCCAATTTCTTCATAAAAATGCATTCTTTGCATAAAAATCATGTCTTTATGCATCCTTTGCAAATAAAGATCATTTCTTTAAATCAAATGCATCCTTTGCAACCCAAAAATGTCATCTTTTCACTAAAAATGTCATTTTTACATGCATTCCCCCATGTCCCCATTAGCAATCTTGGAACGGACCGGTATAAAAGATCCTATCTTTACATCGTTCCTTCCATAAAGGTTTCATAATTTCTTTAGAAAGGGACAACCTTGAACCCTATATCTCCGATTATCACTTAAGATGAGTATGAAGCATCTATATGAGCTCAACCGTCTTAAAGTGTAGGATTGATGGGCTAAGGACCCTCCTTTTCTAAACAACCTCACCTTTGACTATAAAGAGAGTCATTCTCTCGATCATGCAAAGTTCCGAGGTTAAAAATGCAATGATCACAAGTCCAAGATGAGGACGGGATCATAATCCCGAATACATAAAATCCAACAAAATCCCGAGCGACAACCAATAAATGGTTTGTACGTCCGGAAGACGACTTGGGACATTCCCCCCCTTTATTTTCAAACACATGCACACAAGAAAGCACGCAAGCAAGCACGATTAATGGAATCTTGGGAGACTTGCTCCGGCAAGGCACCTTGGGTGAACGACGATCCGTTCTTCCCAAGGGGTAACTAAACCTCCGAACCCATAAAACCTTTTTTCAAAGTTTTGAGGTAATCAAAATGGCGTGGCGACTCCGTTTTTCAAATTAAACCGGATGTCTTCAAACTCGCGTGAATTTCCAAATACACCGAAATTTGGGGCACTCATTCACAGTTTGTCGACTCCGCTGGGGATATCCCAAAGGAGAAAAGCTTTTATTTTCAAAACAAAAATCGATACTCGGTATATAGGTGGAAACCACTTAACCTTCCTGTACACTCCCTGATGTGGGAGTTGGGATAACCGGTGGTTTAACAATCCCACGTACCAGTATCCCTTTTCGGAAACATTTTGAAAAAAAAATATAAAAGAAAGCTTTTCCCTTTAAGCGGGTTAGACTCCCGTCGCTGATTTCATTAATCGTGCTTGCTTTCTTTACCTTGCATTGCATCATTTGCATCTTGGAATCTGTGTGCATACTTTGAACGAAAAACAACGAAAAAAAAAAAAATAGCAAAGGAGTGGAACCTGGAAAATTGATCCATGCAACAGATGCCTCAATCCTCCTTGGATTCTCCCGACCGGACGACCTCGGTGGCAATTCCACCAGGAAAAATTATGGTTAATCTGGCAAGTCCTAGCAGCTTGGGGCTACTTCAGCTCCATGACCGATCGGGGCTCCTGTAAAATTTATGTGCTTACGTGCTGCATTTTCCCCGTCCCGAAAATCATTCCTTTAAAACACATTTCATGAAAATCTCTGTTTTAACTCAAAAAGGAACATTTTTAGGAGACCGCACACTACGCGCACCTGATATATCATGTACACTTTGCACGCACGTCCTTCAAACCCGGAGTGGTTCCAGCTGCAGTCACGGACAGCCTTACGATGCTCCCGGGCGCGCACAGAATCATTCCAACCTCCCCATGGCAGCCAGTGTCGACCAATGCACAGTCCGTGTCACACGTTTCAAAAAACCGTGACTTTTGGTTGGTTTTTGGTCTAGTACATGTCATATAGCCCAGTTGCATACCCTCGTAAAGGTCAAGCCTTAGTTCATAATGGAAGCCAAGATTTTCGCTCAAGCAGAACTCTGCCAAAATTCCGACAAGGAAAAATCGGTAGGATCTTGACTCCGACATTGACTTTGACCTTGACCCGCACGGAATGCGTAAGAATCGAGACCGAGTCTTTGCCAACAAATCAAAAGATCTTTCGCTCAAGCGAAGCTCTGCCAAAATTCCGACAAGGAAGAATTGGCAAGATCTTGACCCGGCATTGACTTCGATTCTGACTCACGCCCGGCGTATGCAACGAAGTTCAATGTGACACTGTGTCATCCGGCTTTTGCCACCCGACCCATGCCTATTATCTTCTCGGACATTACCGAAAGTCAAAACGTCATTCGCTCAAGCGAAATTCTGCCAAAATTCTATCAAGGCAGAAAGACGAGACTTTCCCGGTATTGCCTTGACTATAATCCGCATCGCTCGTGCGTGAAAGTTCCTATGACCCGCTAGACCCGTTCAGGGAGCGTTCTTACTCTCGGTCGGTGGGATCCGCGTGCCTTCTATAGGGACTCGCCGGGGCCGCTCCACTCTCGGGAGGTCGGGGGCCAGGGTGGAATACGCAGGGGCTTATAGGACGTGAATCCCGCAAAACGGAACCCATCGATCCAGAGATCTGCAGTAGTTCCAAAAAAGAAGGGGCAAATCCCCTTTTCCAACCAAATAGATATTAATAAAAAGACACTGCTTTTAAGTAAACTGGAAGACTTGACTAATTTGCATGTTGCCCGAGACTCTTCAACCTAAACACCTACCCCGAGTCTAAACCTTTCCCTATCCCTTTCCCGCGGCGAGGAAAGAAGTGGGTGAGAATACCGGGTCAGCGACTTGTTAGCTCGTAATTCTCGGGCAGCCCGCTGTAATCCTCGCTTGTCACTTTCCAAAGTGTCACAAATGTCCAACATGGTAATCAACAATGGTAATAACCAAAGGGTTGGAGGGATACCCCAGTTCAGCCCAAGAAGCCTCACGTATGATCCAGATGTTTCTGCTCCAAGACCTGAGGGACTGTCTCAATATGAGTATGAGAATGGAACTAATGAAGACGCTAGTTCGAGAAAAGAAGAAGAAAGTCACGCAGCGGGAAGTTGAAGGAAAGGTATGAAGGCGGGACAAGAGCGTGGG